>CP139507.1:471202820-471802820 GCA_021014915.2 Artemisia tridentata subsp. tridentata
GTCTTTCACATACTGGGAGCTGATCACTCCACTTACTGTATGAGGACTCCCCTCATAATTACTGGTTTACTGAGAGGTCTCCCCTCTATATGATTATATGATTACATGATTACACTGATTACTGTTACTGATTACTGATACTGGGCTCGTAGAGGATTACTGTTTTCCTACACCTTTACTCTTTATCTTTCATTACTGCTACTTCATATTGATGCTTAACTTTGACTCATTCATTCTGTTATTCCTTATTCTACTGCTTGTTATCGTTATATCTGTTCACTGAGCTCGTGTAGCTCAGCCGTGTTTCTTTTCACACGGCAGGTAATTAAGCTAGGAGCTGGGCATGGCTTTGGGGTTGAGTGCACTTGAGTGGAGCTTATTCTTGATAGCTTATCTACCATTTGATTTCATTAGACTTTATGTTGCCATTGTTTGGGCATTGAACTTATGTACTTCTTTTATTTCCTTTCATTTTGGATATAAGTCATGTTGACTTATTGTGGGATTATGTATTTGACTTCCGCTATTTTATGCATGGATACTATGTTTATCTGATATGAAACCATATATTTGTGATATCTTTACCCTTGTCGGGTTGGGGTGTTACAATTTATGGTATCAGAGAGACAGGTTTCCGAAACCCGTTGGCTTAGGCCTTTGACCTGTGAGGATTGGGTAGACATTAGGTTTTCCTTTCGCGTACTCTTTTCCTTATTCTGCTCTGTCATATTTTGCTTCACCTTACTAATCGTCTTCATAATTCTATAGATGGTTAACACTCGTCACCAGGAGTATAACAGTGGAGGAGATGCTGAAATCCCCAACCTGGAGGCTATGGTGGCTAATGCTATAGCCAATTTGTTACCGGGCCTTAACACTGATGCGGTGATCAACCGGCTTATTAATGGTGGGGCTGGTTCATCTGGGGGTGCTGGCAGTTCTTCTGGTGGTGGGGGCCGACCCACTACCATTAATGGGTGGCTGGAGAGTTTTAATAAGCTCAAACCGTTGTCCTTCACTTCTGCTGCTACTCCTCATGCAGCAGAAGACTGGATCACCCACATGGAGAAACTGTTCGAGGTGTTAGGTTGTGAGGACGGGTTCAAGACTCGTCTGGCCGTGTTCAAGTTAGAGGGTGACGCGCTCAATTGGTGGAAAGCGCACAAAGAAGCAAAGGGTGGTGATGCATATGTTCTTAGTTGTTCATGGGCTGATTTTCGTACCACATTCTATAATCGGTACTTCCCAGTTTTCGAGCAGCAGAGGTTCATTAGGGAGTACAACACCATCTCTCAGCTTGATTCTGAGAATGCTGGGCAGTATCTGGAGCGGTTTCAGAGATTAGTGAGTTTTGTGGGTCCGCTTGCTGGGGATTCTAAGCAGCAGGCTAGACAATTCAAATGGGGACTCAAAAGGTTAGTAACCTATTTAAGTTGATGGTTGGTACCAATAGACATTAATACATTTTCTTTTGCTATTGTATTAGGTGGGTACTAGACCGCATACTTAATGATGAGTTTCGAGACCCGGCAGAATGTTGCGACGCAGCTCGCAATATTGAGATATTTCATCAGGGATCTGGGTATAAGAGGAACAGAGATGGTGATAGGATTCAGACTCAGGGTCAGAGCAGGGATTTTAGGGGCCGAAATGACAGGAGTTATGATTCTCGTGGACAGGGGGATCGACGATACGACCATCAGGGTCAGGCTGGCAGGAATCATGATCAGAGGAGGTCGGATACTAGAGGGCAGGATTCCAGGTCCACCACTAGGCAGGGAGATGATTGCTCAGGACGCAACAACGGTCAGAAACAGTGGAGAGACCAGACTGTTAAGGGTAATCAGCAGGGCAGGGCTTCAGGTTCTAGTTCTCAAGGAGGTGTGGCTGGGGGTTCTTATTCTTTTCCTATTTGCACTACTTGTGGGAAACGTCATGCTGGGGCTTGTCGTGTAGCTACTGGGGCATGTTTTAGATGCGGGTCTACGGAGCATAGAGTGAAAGACTGCCCTAAACACCCGGAGGCAGCCGGGAACTATTTGAAACCACCCCCTCCACCACCTAACACTGGCCGTGTATATTCTATGACGCGGGATCAGGCGGCACAGTCTTCAGGTACGATTACGGGCGTTTTATATATTGGTGATCATGCTATTTTCACACTTTTTGATACTGGAGCTACACATTCTATCATATCTATGAAATTGGTTAAGAAACTTAATATATCACCAACACCACTAAGTAATCAAGTATCCCTCTCCACTCCCATGAAACTCAGTACTCTTATTGATCATGAATATGTAAACTGTCCTATACGATTCGATGACCGAATCCGTTCGGCAAACTTACTTCCTCTGGACATGACTGATTTTGACGTTATCCTGGGCATGGATTGGTTATCTTTTCATAGAGCCACCATTGACTGTCATGCTCGCAAAGTAATCTTTGGTAATCTAACTCAGCCTGAATTTGTCTTTCATGAAACACGCTCTCTGAAATCTGTGAAAATTATCTCTGCTATGAAAGCAAGGACTCTAATATCTCATGGTTGCCAAGGTTATTTGGCCTCTGTTAAGGATTCATCTGTCGAGGGTCCTGATATTAATACTGTTCATGTTGTTCGGGAATTTTCTGATGTTTTCCCTGAAAAACTTCCTGGTCTTGCTCCGGCCAGAGAGGTTGAATTTGCTATCGATCTGATTCCCGGCGCTGAGCCTATCTCTAAGGCTCCGTACCGGATGGCACCGGTGGAACTTAAGGAGTTAAAGGAGCAGCTTGAAGAGTTATTGGACTGTGGATTTATTCGCCCGAGTGTGTCACCATGGGGTGCTCCTGTACTTTTTGTAAAGAAGAAAGATGGGTCTATGCGGTTATGTATTGAATACCGGGAGCTAAACCGCATCACTATTCGAAACCGTTATCCGCTACCTCGCATCGATGTCCGTTTTTTTATAAAGGGGAAACTTTATTTGGGGTTTTTAAAGGGGATATGTATTTTACCTTTTTGAAAAATGGGTAAATTTTATTCTAAATTGTTAAAAATTTAAATTTTCCCCAAAACCCAAAGTTGTTTTTTGTAACTTTTGATCTGAATTTTTTAAAAAATGCTATGATTGTGCCAATTTTGGGGAAAATTATTTTTGGGAGGGGTTTTCCTAGGGGATTTATTTTTCAAAAAAGTTTGAGGGATTAAAGAAATTTTGGGTAATTAATCCCTAAAGCTAAAATTTTAAATTGGGAAAATTTTTGTATAAAAGAAATTTAATTTTTGGTTAAAAGGGTTTTTTTGGTTTTAAAAGGTTTTGGGGGCTAAATATGTTTTTTTGGGGAATTTTTTTTTTTTGAAAAATTTGTTTTAAAATTAATTTTTAGGATTATTGGGTGGTTTTATTGTTTGGGGGAAAATTTAAAGGGGGGTTGAAATTTTTCTTAACCCCGATGGAATGGGGGTGTCCTGTATTTTTTAAAAGGGAAAAGGGGGTTAGGGGTTTTATTAGAATTTCGGGATTAAAATTTTAAATTATGTTTTTGGGGGTTTTTTTGCTTTTAAATTGGGGGTTAAAAGTTTTAAAATTATTGGACTTTAAAGGGGGTTTAAAAAAGGGAATTTTCTAAAAATGGAGTATTTTTTAAGTTTTGGGTTATCTTTTTTAACAATTTGATTTTTTTAAATTTAAACCCCTTTTTAAACTTGTAAATTGTCATTTTTTCTTAAATTTTATTTTAAAATCCAAAAACATACAGACTAAATTTTTTTTTTGGGAAACAAAATTAACCAATTTTTTAATTAATTCTTTTACTTTCTTTTTGACTTTTGCTAATGGGAACTTACTTAAGGGACCCTTTCCAAAAAAAAAAACCTCCAAAAAGAGGGGGTTTACTTATATGATTTTGGGATTTTAAATTTGTCTTTACTTCTAGTTGTGAAAAGGGGAAAAGTTTGTGTCTTGGCAATTTTAATTTCAGTGTTTTCCCTTTTTCCAGCTTTAGGTTTCGATTTTTGCCCTTCAAGAAGGTTTGGTTTGGTTTCTCGGGAAAGGGGGAAATTTCATGCCCGTTCCCCTTGGGTTTCAATGACTTTGGCATTGGGGGGTTTTTTCAAAAAAATAGGGGAACTTCTTTATAAAAATTTTACTTGGATAAAATTAAAAAACTTTTTTAAAAACTAAATGGGAAGGAATTTTTGGGTTTAAAAATTGAATTTTGATTTTGGAACCATCCCCTAAGGGGTAATTTGGGATATGCTATTAAAACCCCTGACCAAGTTTGATTTAGAGTTTAATGAAAAAGGGAGGGTTTTTTGGGGCCAAAGGGGCAATTGATGCCGGTTTTGGAACTCAGGGCAGGGATTGGGGTTTGTCTTAAAGGGAAAATTTATTTGGGTTTGTGTTGGGGGTTTGGTATGGAACAAGGGGCCCTATGTTTCATTATGACCCTTTGTTACTGGGTTTTTTCCCTTTTTTACTTGGGTTAACCGATTAGGGGGATTTAAACCTTTTGGTAAAACGGATGGGTGTGGTTTTTGGTTTTAATACTGAGCGGTAAATTTCCCCGGGTATGGGATTCCCTTTAAAATTCTTTTAAGGGGGAAAAATTCCCCCTGGATTTTTTTTTGGGGGTTTACCGTTACTGTAGGAAAACTGATCTTTGGGGGGTTTTGAGGAAATTTAAAACCGTTTTTTTCCCCCACCAAAATTTCTTTATTTTAAAATTTTACGCTTTTAATTGAGGGCCCTTTCTTTATTTTTTCTTTTTTTTTATTCCTTTATTCAAAAAGGGGGGGGTTTCGTTTGTTCAGAGTTTTTAAATGGGGGGGCCAGCGGGGGGTCCACCGGGAATTTTTGGGGAAATTTGAGGGGTTTGGGGTTGGGGGCGGGAGGGGGGAGTTATTTTTTTGAAGTTCTTAAATGTTCCGCGGTTTTTGTTGGCCCTTTTTGGGAATTTGGGGAAATGAAGCCTTGTTAAAGGTAGGAAGTTTTAAGGGACTTGGGGATTGAAAAATTAAAAGGTTCAAAAAAAAAATTAAAAGCCCCCAAAAAAGGGGTTTGGGAAAAAGATGGGGTTAGATTTTGGGGGGATTTTTTTAATGATTGTTATAAAATTTTTTTTGGAATATTTTTTTGGTTTTAAAATTTTGGGATTTTAGAATATGAGTTGTTTAATATTTTTTTTTATATTTTTTTTGATTTTTTTATAAATTACCCTTATGGGGTTTTTTTTAAAAATGTTTGATTATTGGGAAAATTTTGATAATTAAAAATTATTTTTTTTGAAAAGTTTGGGGGAATGGGGGGCCCCCCCTGGGGGGGGATAATGGATTATTTTTTATTTTTTTTATTTGGGTTTTTTTGATTTTTTTTTTATTTTGGGGAAATTTAAAAATTTTTTTTTGTTGGGGGAAAATTTTTATAATTTATTAATTAAAAATAAAAATTTAGGGTTTAAACCCAAAATAAAAAATTAAGAAAAATAAATTTAAATTTTATTTAAGGGGTATATAAAAATTTTTAAAATTTTTTTTTTTTAAAAAAAAGATAAAAATTTAAAAAGAGGGGAAATTAAAATTTTAATTAAAAATTTTTATTTAAATAAAAAAATTTTAAGGAATTAAATTTTTATTTTTTAATTTAATTTTATTATAAAGAAATTTGGGTTTTCCCCCGAAAATAAATTTTTTAAAAAAATTTTTTAAAAAAAAAAGAAAATTAAATTTTATAAAAATTTTCCAATATTAAATTTTTTGGGAAAAAATTTTTTTTTTTGGAAGGTTCCAAAATTAAAAAATAGTTTGAATTTTAAGGTGGGATTGAAGATGTTTTTTTTTTAATGGGTAAAAATTTTTTTTAAAAAATGAAAAATTTTTTTTTTTAAGCCCCAAATTTTTTTTAAAAAATATTAAAGGGGGGATTTTTTTAAAAATTCGGGAAAGGAAAAAAAAATTAAAAGAATAAAATTTTTTTTTTGGGCAAATAAATTAAAGTAAAAAAGAAAAAACCCCGGGTTTTAAAAATTTTTTTTAAAAAAAAAAAAAAAAATTAAAAAAAATTTTTTTAAAAAATTTAATTTTTTTGGGCATTTTTTTTTTGGGTTTTTAATATTATATAAAAAAATTTTTTAAAATTTTTAAAGCAAAAAAAGGGGAAATTTTTAAAACAATTAAAAAATAAAAAAAGTTTAAAAAATTTTTAAAAAAAAATAAAGTTTAATTTTAAAAGTTTTTTTTAAAAAAAAAAAGGGAAAAATTTTTAAAAAAATATGTTTAAAATTTAATTTTAAAGGTTTTTTTGGATAAAAAAGGGAAAAAAAAAATAAATGGGGTTTTTTAAAAAAAGGGGGAAATTTTTAAAAAAAATTTTAAAATTTTGGGGAAAAATTTTTATAAGCCCTAAAAAAAAAAAAAAAAAAAAAAAAGGTAATTTAAATTTTAAATTTTCTAAATTAAAAAAAAAAAAAATTTTTAGAAAAAAGAAAAAAATTTTTGGAAAATTTTGGAATTTTGGAAAAGAAAAAAAATTTTTAAAAAAAATTTTTGAAAAGGGTTTTATTTTGGGACAAAAAAAAAAAAAAAAAAATTTTTAAAATAAAAGAATTAGTTTTGGGAAAAATTTTAAAAAAAAAAAAAAAAAAAAAAAAAAAAGTAAAATTTAAAAAAATTTTTTTTAATTTTTAAAAAATTTTAATTTTTAAATTTTTTAAAATAATGAAAAAAAAAAATTTTGAAAAAAAAGGGAAAAAAAAAATAATTTTTTTTTTTTGTTTTAAAAAAAATTTTAAAAATTTTAAACAAAAAAAGAAAAAAATTTTTTAAAAGAAAAAAATTTTAAAAAAAAAAATTTTAAAGGGTTATAAAAAAAAAAAAATTAAAAATTTAAATTTTAAAAAATTTAAATAAAAAAAAAATTTTTAAAAAAATGAAAAAAAAAAAATTTTATTAAAAAAAAAAAAAAATTTTTCCCCCCCAAAAAAAAAATTTTTTTTAAAAAAAAAAATTTTTTTTTTTTAAAAAAAAAAAAAATTTTTTTTAAAATGGTCCTTTTTAAAAAAAAAACCCCAAAAAATTTTTAAAAAAAGAAAAAAAATTTTTTCCCAAAATTTTTAAAAAAAATTAAAAAAATTTTTAAAAAAAAAAGGGGTTTAAAAAAAACAAAATTTTAATAAAAAGGGAAAAAAATAAAAAAAAATTTTAAAAAATGGAAAAAAAATTTTAAAAAAAAATTTTTCCCTTTTTTAAAAAAAAAAGGTGTTGGGGGTTTTGGGGCGAAAAAAAAATTTAAAAAAACAAAATTTTGACGAAAAAGTTTTTTTTATTTTTTTAAAAAAAAATTTAAAAATATAGTAAAAAATTTAAAAAATTTTTTTTAATAAAAGAAAAAAAAAACCCGAAAAAAAAAAAAATTCAAAAATTTAAAAAAAAAAAAGGGAAAAAAAAAAACCCCCCCCAAAAAAAAAAAATTTAAAGAAAAAAAAAAAAAAAGGGGTTTTTAAAAAAAGGGGAAGGGAAAAAAAAAATTTTTAAAATTTTTTTAAAATTAAGTCTGTTGATTATTGTGGGTTTATGTATTGATTTTCCGTTTTTTTTTGATGGATACTATGTTTATCTGTATGAAACCTTATTTTTTGGGGATATTTTCCCCCCTTGGGGGGGGTTTTTGGGGGGTTCCCTATTTTTTTTGGGACGCCTCATTGTTTTTGGCCCGTGAAACCCCAAAATACTTTTAGCACATGTGTTAATAGATTTTCTCTCGAAAACTCAAATCTTTGGGGGCCCCCCCTTGATTACCACCCCTTTTTTTAAAACCAAAAAGGGTTACTTGCCCGAATGTGTTTTTTTTTTCCCAAAAATCTTTTTTCTTTTTTTAAAAAACCCGGTGCTAACGATAAACCCCCCTTTCATTGGTTTTAGAAAAAGGTTTTAAATCATAAGGCATACCCTAGCTAAAACCAAAGGGAAATGGGGTTTTTTGGGTAGAGAAATAAATGTAAAAAAAAATGGTAAACTTAAAAAAAATTTTTTCCCCTTAAGGATCGAAAAAATTTGGTTTTTTTTTTTCTAGGGATGGGGGTAGGCACTGTCTTGGGGAGATGTCCCCCATCTAAATTTGCCCCCCTTACTAAAAACTCATATAGCCTTGTAACGAATATAATCATGATTTTTTTGGGTCGTAAGGGGGGAAAATTTGGGAAAAGAATAAGCAGGGGGGTGCAGAAAAATTTTTGTAACAGTCAATGAATGTGGTAAAAAAAATTTTGGGGTTTTGGAAATCCCATTGTCCCCCCCCCCCCCCCCCCCTGTTTCATTGTCAATTTTTAGGCTTTTTTGCCCCAAGGTTTTTTCAGACCCCCCCTTTTGTTCGGCATCTACTTTGGTTAATGCGCCGACTGATGATGGGCCCCTTTTATAGGGGGGTAAACCAAAATTTTTTAAAAAATTTGTAAAAAAAACCATGGGCAAGAAAGTTTTTTTCCCCTTTTCAGAATCAAAAAAAACCAAAAGGGGCATCTCTTGCTGGACTAATTGGGAAAGGGGGGGGGAATACTCTAAAAGGAGTTTTAGCCTCTAACGAAATGTCGTCCCCTTCTTTGAGGACCTTGACCCATTTCGAAGAAGGCCTCGTCCCAAGTAGAGCCCCAATAGTGAAAAAAAAATCCATTTATGAATATTGGGGGGGGTAAAACCGTTTAAAATACGTTTTTGGGGGGTTTTTTGGGGTTGATAAATGGAACGAATTTAAACTTGTTTGAAGGGGTTTTTTTTTGGGGGCCATTCATCATGAACAATGGGTTGGGGGAAAAAAAAAAATGTTGGTTAGACCCCAAATTGTAAGCCCCAAAATCTTTAAAAAAAAAAAGCCATGGCCTTCCCCGGCCCAAAAGTAGGGTGGGGGTCGTTGTCTAAAATATAAAGTTACGATGGGGGGGCCAAACCCCGGTTGAAATGAGTCTCCGGCTTGGGCCCAGGTTGGACCAATTTTTTAAACCCCGGGAGCAAAAAAAAAAACCACAAACAGGCCAAGAAAGGAGGTCATTTTTTATTTTAAAAAAACATTTTGTGGGTTTTTTTCCCCCCTTTTTTTTCCCCCAAACCCTGTTTTACCAGGAGGCCGAAAAAAAAATTTGGGGTTCGGTATTGGGAAAACCTTTACTGTTGACAAAAACCGGAATTTTGTTTTCGTCCGACCAAAAATTGAAAAATCCGGGCCGTAAACCAACGGCAATTCAAGTTTTTCAAAACCCATTTTGGGTTTTGGCAAAAGCATTTGCTGTGCGGCCTGCACGTTGTTTTTTATGCCTCAAAGGCAAGCACCGTAAGCTTATGATAACATAGAGCTAAGGAGTCAAAAAATTGGGAAGCGGTACCCAAAACGACCGGGGCTACAACCAGTGATTGATGGCCAACAACGGGGAAATTTTGGCAAAGTCATTCCCCAAAAATAGGAAACTGTAAAACCGTCATCATTGCCTTCTATATTCTTTGAATAAAAGGTTATCACTTCAATAATTACTTTGCTTAGGGGACCGGATGTTCACCGCACTCTCTGAGTTTTTTTCCTTTGAATAAAAAAACGGCTTTCCCAAAAGGAAAAGTATCCCTGATGCATGTGATGATATGTAATAAGGTCAGGTCAGAAATTTTATGGAAGGGTACCCAAAGCCGGTTGGCTGCAACCTTATGAAGGTTTTATCCCAAACTAGGGCCCCCCGGGCCCCCCAAAGTACACCTACATAAAGAGAAAAATAAAACTTAATCATTGCCTGTGATTTCTTATGCATTAATAGAGACCGACAAAAAGGAAAGATTTTTTTTGAAAACAAACAGCGTTATTTGGCCAGATTTTTAAACCAAATAGGGTGAAAAAGGTTGACCCAATGGCTGCAAAAAACCCCGGTTGTTTACTGTTGCTCCAGTGCTGCCCCGCAACCCCCCGGCCCCAATATTCGATCGCCCTTTTGATTTGTCTCAAAAAATAGTTGCTAATCATCAACCCTAGTGTAAAAAAAATGGGGTAAAAGGCCAAAATGGAACCCATAATTATGTCTAAAAAGGGAAAAGTATTTATGATGCTTTTGGGAAAACCCCTTTTAAACGGCATACAAACTTATCGTTTCTAAAAGTTAAAACCATAAAATGATACAATCGCGTGCAACGCCAATGAAAAAAAAAAAAGTTGCACGTTTTGGTCTTAAGGGAAAACAAACTGTCAGTGAGGAGGGGAAATTTGGCCCCACCAAAAACCAATAATTTTTTTAATCGGCCCCCTTGAACGAATGGCAAAAAAAAAAGGCTAGTAGGCCAATAAATGTTACCATGCCAAAAAAACTGATAAAACTTTTCAGTAATCTCGCATTTTTAATGGGAAATGGCAAAGAGTTCTGGTTCATTTTGGTGAAAAGAAAGGCGGTTTTATAATAGCAACCAACCTATCTACATCCGCCCCACACATTGCGTTTGCTTTTAAAACCCCAGTAAAGGTTTTGCATTTAGATGGGTTGGGGGATGCAACCATCTGATGTTTCTAAAGTGGAAACCCTAAATTTATAAATATAGCGCACTTCAGATTCTTAAAAAAAAAATGGGTATAGAGGTCCCAACTTTATCATGCTGCAAAGTTTCCCGGGTTTCTAAAAGCAAGTAAGCTATCATTTTCCCGTCCTTCCCTGAAGCTAATGTTGAGACCCCCAAGACCAACACCTTTGAGAAAAGAGCCCCACTACAAAAGTAAAAAAAAATTTTTTTTTAAATTCACAAAAAACCCTGATCGAAAAAACAACAACAAAACCCAAAATCACATCAAAAATTGGGATGGGTACAATTAAATATAACAAAAGGGGGGATCAGGTAATAACCACACAAACCTAATGGCCCCAAAAAGGGTGGAAATTTCGGGGGAAAAAGGGGGACAGAGGGGCCCCAAATTCTTATCCCCGAAAAAAATACTCGATTGCATAATCAAGAAAGCTATATCCCCTTAGTCCTTGCCCGCAAGCTAATTTCAGATCTCAATAACCAACCCATTTGGATCTGTAAAAAAAAAAATTTTAATTTAAAATTTCCCAAAAACCTGCATCAGACAACAAAAACAACAAACCCCAAAAAAAAAAAATCAGGAAATTAAGGCCCGGGACAAAAAATTTAGCAAAAGGGTTTTACGGTAAAACCCCAAAAAAAAAGGGTAGCAACTTTTTAAGGGAAAAAATAATCCGGTCGAAACAAAAATATCAAGGTAAAGATAAAAACAGAAATCTAACCTAACAATTAAAAAAAATTTTTTTCTTAAATCCTAAACAACAACCCTAAAAAAAAAATAACTACCCAAAAAATGAAGGAAACCCCAAAAACAAAAAATAACAAAAAAATATAAAGTGACATCAGAAAAATCAAACAACCCCCAAAAATTAATGCACCAAAATGCAAAAACCAACAACTATAATCCCAATTAAATAAAAGGGAAAAAACCTTTAAAAAAAAAATAACAACACACAACTATAATGTGAATCAGAAAATCAACAAAAACCACAATTCTGCACCAACTGACAAAAACCAAAACCAAAAATCCTGAATACAAAAATAATAGCAGAAAGTAGGCAATGAATAACAAAAAATGAAAAAACGGGTAAACCTCACTGATAAAATTGCCACCAACAACAACAAAAACAACAAACAAAATAAAAGAATAAAACCCTACAATGAAGGTTTTTTACACGGTTTTTTCCAAAAATCAGGACCATTTTTTTTACGGCAAAAGTTGGTAGCACAAAACCCAAATTTAAAAAGTGGGGAATAATAAGGGGGAAACGTAGATATAACTATGGCAAAGAATAACCACAAAACCAAAAAAATAATAAATACTATTTATATGTAGTTGCTTCACGAATACTGTAGCCACTTAAAAACCCAAAAATTTTGGTGGGGAAAACCCTAATCGGGGGGGGACGGGCCCCAGGTTCCCCCGATGGTTTAAAAGGGAAAGGGAAACTGTGAGTGGAGTCAACAGTCCGGAAGCCAAAATTAAAATTTTTTCCCCCGGACCCGTTGGAGGGTTAAAAAAAAAAAGGGGGTTAAGTCCCCCAAAAAATGTATGTATTTTTTAATGAGTTTTAGTGGGTAGACAGTTTGGGGTCCACATATAGTAGTTTCTTTATCTGTTAAATGGTTTGTATAGTAAAGAATGAAGGGTGCCCTCCCCAAAAAGGGGGAAGCAACATAAAGGGTCTACCATTATTCAAAAAAAGAAACCCCCCCTTGGTGCTCGATCGCACTCGATCGGAAAAGATCCAATTGGGAAAAAGTAAAAAATATCGATCGATGGTCAAGATCCAATTTTGAAATTGAGAAAAATACGATCGATTTTGCAAAAACAAAAACCAAAAAATTCTTCCCCGGTTTAAGTTTAAAAAAAAAAAAAAAAAAAAAAAAAAAAAAAAAAAAAAAAAAAAACACTTTTTTTTTAAAAAAAACTTTACCCTTTAAAAACCTTATAAATCCAACCAAAAACCCACTTTAAACACAAATTTCAAAAAATTCAAACAACTTCTATCCATTTTATATGAAAAAAAAAATACTTCACATAAAAAAAGAGATCCGACTCCCAAAAAAAATCCCCCGAATTTAAATTTTTGCCGGATTAAATTTTTGATTAAAACCCGGCCTAACACCACCACAAATCGGGGTCTTCGCTTTGTGCTCCCCCTTTGAATACCCAAAAGACTCCCAAAAAAAAATAAAAAACAAAATATTTTTCCCTAATTTTCCCTTTGTCCACGAACGTCCAAAAAAAGGACTTACCGAACCAAGTGGGTCGTAATTTTTTCCTACAGGGTTTTTTTGCAGTTTCCCCAACGTTCAGATTTTTCCCCCCCTTCGAGGGGGTTAATTTGATATGAATTTGGAGGATTATATGGCGGGCTACCCCCCTCAACAACACTCGACTCAAAATACCCCCGGGCAAGATGCTTCGATGGGGCAAGTTTTGGGTCACGGTTGTCCCCCGGCCCCTGTTATGGGGACGAGACGAGACGATTCGAGGTGAGTCACCGTAAACCAAAAAGCATCGGACGTGTAAAGGCAAGGGACAAAGGGAAAAAGGCCAAAAAACCCGTCAAAAAAAGCCCCTGGACAAAGGGGGGAAGAGATCGCGCTTTTTAGGCTTGGGTTTATGTGTTGGAAAAAATTTGGAGATTAAACGTATAAAAAAAGGGAAGGGTTTTGGGGGGGAGGGATGAGTACTTTAAAAGGAAAAATTGTTCAAAAAAAAGTCGACTCGATCACGCCAAAGGAAAAAATGGATTGTAGTGGGCTGGGATTTTTTGGGGGGGTTTTTGGATAATATAAGGAAATCATGGAAGGGGTAAAAAAGATGAGACGATAAAGAAAAAGCTCTTGAGAATATGGGTGATTTAGGTCATGATTTTACATTAGAGGATTTTGGAAAAAATTTTTGGGAAAACCCTGATGTTGGAAAAAAAATTTTGAGATGCGGCTTTCAGAACGAATAGGGGGAAAAAACAAAGGGTTCTACACTACTCGGGTCAAAAAAAGGGCCCCTTTAAAAATTCCAAAACGTGGATGATTTGTGATGGGAAAAGATAGAGAATCCGACCCCCAAAGGTTGTGCGCAGAAGGGGGAAAGATCCTCCCCTTTGTGACCCAAAAATCATTTGTTATTCGTTAGCCAGGCTTTTAAGTTAAGCCGTCAAAACGGAAAAAAAAAAAAAGGAAGGGGAAAAGTCGTACTTGAAGTTAAGGAAAAAAGTAGTGATGAAAGAGGAAAATTGACCCCAACGACAGCAAGTGGAAATATGGCCCCCAAAAAAAAGGGAGCAAAACTTGATTTCTAAATTTTAGCATCGCCAAAAAATTTTTCCCCCGACAATACAAAAATTTTTCAGTTAAAAGGGAGAATCAAGGCACGACAACTTAGATTATTTTAATTTTTAAAAAGTATTGTAATTTTAAGTTTTATTAGTTTAAGTTTTTAATTTAGTATTGAAATTTTTTTTTTTTTAATGAATTTTAAATTTTTTTTTAAAAAAATTTGAATTAAAAAAAAAAAATAATAAAAAAAAAAAAATAAAAATTTAAAAAAAAACTTAGTCACCGATGTGGAAAAAATTTGGGGTGTCTGGTTTTCGGAGAGAGAAAGGTGTGGCGGGGGTTTTCTGGGTCCGACTGTGCCCGGCAAAAAGAGCCAAATTTTTAAAAAAAAATTAAGTTATTTAAAAATTTTTTTGTAATTGGCTTTTGGTTGCGGCCTTAGCTGTCTTTTCCCCTTGTAAAAGGATGTTTTAGTATTAGTGTGAATGAAAAATTCCTTTAAAAAAAAAAAAAAAAAAAAAAAAAAAAAAAAAAAAAAAAAAAAGGGATCGTAATTAAATAGGGGAATCAATTTAAAATGCTAAATGTAAAATTTTTTGTGCTAGTGAAACCCTTTTTAAAAAACAGCATTTTTAATTTTTTTTACTACGAAAGTTTTTTTTTTTTTTTTTTTTTTTTTTTTTTTTTTAACATTTTTTACGTAAAGTTCTAAGAAAAATCATGAAAAACAGTGTTTATTTGGGATGCCTTTAACATATTTTAAAAAAGTAAAGAAAATTAAAAAAGGCTAGAAAGTACTCATTTATGAAAGTCCCCATATCACCCCCCCCTTTTTTTTTAAATTCGGTTGGGGAATTTTGGTCCCTTAACCTTTTTTTTTTTTTTTTCCCACCCCAAAAATTTAAAGTAAATAACTTTCAAACGAAAAATTTTAAAAAAAAACGATTTCATCAAATTTTTTTAAAATTTAAATTTTCTTTAAATTTGGTTTCTTTGGGGAATATGAATCGCAATTTTTTTTTTTTTAATTTTTAAGGGGGATGTTGACTTTTTGAAATTTTTTGGGAATTTTTCAGCTCAAATTTTGCCTTTTTTAAAGGCCGAATTTAAAAAAACTTAAAAACGAAAGTTGTATTTTTTTGGCCATTTTTTCCCCATAAATATGAATCACTAAACCCCATAAAATTGAGTAAGATATCGCATTTTAAAAGGGTCAACAAAAAGGGGTAAAAGTTATCAAAAATTAATGTGAACCAAAACTTTTAAAAACAACCGACGCAAAAAAGATAACCAAACATTTTTAAAAAAAACCCCACGCTAACTGATAAACTAAACACTTTGAAAAAAACCCCACGTAATAAAAGAACCAAAAATTTTTAAAAAACAACTGAGCTAATGATGAAACCAAAAATTTTGAAACAAACCCCACGCTAATGATAACCAAAAACCTTTGAAAAAAACCGGCTAACTGATGAACCAAAACATTTAAAAAAAAATCGACGAAAGATGAACTAAAAAAACTTTGAAAAAACGACGCTAATTGTGAACCTAAAACTTTGAAAACCAACGACGCTAAAAGATAACCAAAAAAGTTTTAAAAAAAAATCGAGTTAACTGATAAAACCCAAAACTTGAACACAACGACACTAAAGTAAAACCCAAACTATTTAACACAACCGCGCTAATGATAACCCAAAAAGTTTGAAAAAAAAACGACGTTAATGTATAAGATAACCAAAACACTTCCGACGCTAATGAGGAACCCCAAAACCTTTGAAAACAACGACGAACTGTTAACCATATTAAAAAAAATAAAAGAAATACTTTTTATAATAAACAACTTGATGAAAATTAACAAACACTAACTAATAACCCCAAAAAAATTTAAAAAAAAAAACCGACGTAACTGATGAACCTAAACACTTTTTAAAACAACGACGCTAATGAGAAAAAACACTTTAAAAAAAACCGCGCTAAATGATGAACCAAAACATTTAAAAAAAAACCGAGCTAATGATGAACCAAAAATTTAAAAAAACAAACGAGCTAACTGATGAACCAAAACATTTGAAAAAAAAAAAAGCGAAAAATGAACCAACACTTGAACCTAAACATTTTAAACAACCCAGTAATTGATGAACCCAAAAAAATTTTTAAAAAAAACGCGTAACTGATGAACCTAAAACTTTGAAAAAAAAAGGGGGTAAGAGAACCAAAAAAAATTTGAAAAAAACCGAAGTAACGATGAACCAAAAAAACTTTAAAAAAACCCCACGAATGATGAACCTAAACATTTGAAACAAAATGAGTAACTGAAAACCAAAACATTTGAAACACAACCCCGCTAATGAAACCAAAAAAAACTTTGAAAAAAAAACCCACGCAACTGATAACCAAAAAAATTTGAAAAAACCGCCCCTAATGTGAACCTAAAACATTTTTTAAAAAAACCGATGCAATGAAACCAAAAAAAATTTGAAAAAACGAGAAATATGAACCTAAAGACTTGAAAAAAAACCGACGCTAATGATGAACCTAAAAAACTTTGAAAAACAATGACGCTAATGATGAACCCAAACACTTTAAAAAAACAACCGAGCTAATGATAACCCCAAAAATTTTAAAAAACAACGACGAAAAGGGGTGAACCTAAAACTTAAAAAAAAAACCCCCACGCTAACTGATGAACCCAAAAACTTTGAAACACAACCGAGCTATAAAAAAAATAATGATGAAAATTTTAAAAAAAAAAATGATGAACAATATAAAAAATAACTGATAACGTTATTTTTTGAAAGTGCTGAACATTATAAAAAAAGATGAAGTTATAAAAATAACTGGAGAACAATATAAAAAATAAGGGGGATGAACGTTATTTTTTTCGAAAATGTGAAATTATAAAAAAATAATGTTTAAACGTTATAAAAAAAATTTTGTGAATTTTTTTTTTTAAAAAAAGGCTAAATTTTTAAAAAAAATAATGGATGACTTTAAAAAAAAAAGGGAATATGATCAAAAAAGATGTCTTTTGATAACTGAATGTTATTTGTTTTTTTTTCGCCTACAACTATTGATTTTCAATTTGTACGAGCTTGTTCACACAAAATGTCCAAAAAGAAAGAAAAAGAATTTGGGAAAAAAAAAGTATAAATAACCTTTATTTTTCTATCATATCCCAAAAATATAAAATTTATTAAGAATAGTGAAAAGATAATGTTGAATGCTTTTGTAATTTCCGGTGAGTAATGATATACTGATGGATTTTAAAAAATTTTGAAAAGGTTTTTAAATTTGTTTGGGCCCCCTTTTATCTCCCCCGGCCTCTCGCCGGATTCCTGTGCCCCAAAACATCTCGCCAAAAACCCTTTTTGCGGTTCCCGTGACAAGCATCTCGCCGGAACCCTATGATAAAATATACATTTGATTGTCGTACAAAATATTAATTCTTATAAATTTTGAAAAGAGATGACTGAAAAATTTTTAAAGAAATGATATATGAGATTTTGGGGGAAATGTGGTCTGACGACAAAAGGGTCCCCCGGGGGAGTTAGGTGTGAATATTTAGGTGTTTTTTTAAATTAAACCCTTTTTAAAAAATCGCCCTTTTATTAAATCATAAAAATCCAACGGCTCAAATATTTTTTTTTGTAGAACTTGGTGATTTTTCAATTGATCGCACCATAGTTATTATCCCCTGATAGTATTTATAAACCATAAAAAAGGGATAACCATCCTAGATGTTTTTTGTTGAATAAAATGTTTTTGTTCTTAATTTTTTTTTTTTTTCAGTATTATTTCTTTTGTATTCATATTTGAATTTTGAAAAGACAAAGAATGAGGGGAAAAAATTCTTAAAGAATTTTTAAAATTTTTATTCATATAAAAATGTATTGCAATTTTCATTTTTTGCCCTTTTTCTTTTTTTTTTAACTAGGAAGGATTTTTAGTTGGATCTTAGGTACTTTAACGGTTTAGTTTTTAAAATTTAAGGATGTCACGTCGCTTTAACACACCTTAAAATTAAACTAGTTTTACCTTTTCCCAAAAAATAACCGCTTTAACACACCTTAATCACTTTAAAAATATTTTTTTTCACAAATACCCTTAAAGGGGGGGGCAAAGTGAAGTTTTTTTTTTTTTAACCCCTTAAGCACGTTAAGGGGTTAATACACCCCTTAAGCCCGTTAATAAAAACCCTTCCCAAAAGGTTAACTTGCCTTAACGCAGGTAATGTGATGTTTTTTTTTTTCTTAAAACAATTTGCGTTACCATAAAAAGGGTCTTTAAAAAGTATGGAAAAAAAAAAAAATCTAAAATGTAACATGATATATTTTAAATGTCCCCTTAATTTTTTTCAAGTTTGTTTTTTTTCACTCTTATTTTCCCTTTTTGGTCTTTTATATATTCCTTTCCCCCTTAGTTAAAATATTTTTTTACATCAAATTTAATTTTTACGTACTAAATTTTCTAATTTTAAAATTATTAAAATTTAATTTTTTTTTTTTTAAAATTTAAAGAAAATGACTGAAAAAACAAAATTTCTTTTTACTGATGTGCAACTTTTTTGGGAAAAGAAAATCGTTTTATTTTAAGAACAACAAAATTTTTTGTTTTTAAAAGTCTGTGTGAACAAAAATTTCTTATTGAGAAAAGCTCGTTGAATTGTGAAAATCGTTTTATTGATTGAAATGTTACGATGAAAAAGACTATTTTTTTTGAAAGGTGTCTATAATAAACAACTCTTTTTATTGTAAACAATGTTTTTGATGAATAAAAAATTTTTTTTTCATGACAAAATTTGTGTTAAAAGAATCTTTTGTTTTGAAAACTCGTGTTCTATGTGAAAAAAAAAATCTCTTTATCGATGAACAAAAAATTTTTTTTGTGATGAAGTTTTCCTTTTTAAAGAAGAATATTAAAAAAAAAATAAAGAAAAATAAACACAACCCCTTTTTTTTCCATGTTTTTTTTATTATAAAATTTAGTTCATTTAAGCTTAATTTTCATCCATTATTGTGAATTGTTTATTAAAAACACTAAAAGTTTTTCATCATAAAAGTCAATTTTTTATTTAAAAACAATATCTTCATTTGTTTTTTTTTTTTAAGTTTTCTAACTATTTTTTTAACAAAAGATATGGAAAAAAAAAAATAACTTGTTTTTTTAATAAAGTCATCAAATGATTTTTAAATTTGTTATCATATTTTAAAATTTATTTTCCGTGATTTTTTAAGGTAATATCAAGAAGAAAAATTATTCTAAGAAAAAATTATTTTACTTTTGATGGGGGAAAAAAAAAAATTTTTTAATTTTAAAAAAAAAAAAAAAAAAACCATTGGAATTTACAAAATCTTGTAGACTGTTATAAAAATTTTTTTTTTTGGAATTTTTGGAAGAAAGAAAAAACCCAAAAATTTAAGTATTTTTGATGGTTTTTAAATTTTATTGCTGTAATTCGGAAGAAAAACTAGGAAAAAATTTAAAAAAAAAACCACTCGAATTGAAGATATTGATTCCAAAAAAAAATAAGTAGATCTTGAATTAATTTATTAATCCAATTGAAGTAATTAAATATTAAATTGAAGTTTTTTAAAAATGATTGAGAAAAATTAAAAAAAAAAATTGGCTGTGTTTTATTAAGGAAACCCTTTTAAACTTTTTTATAGGAGTTGTCACTTATTTTTTTTTTATGATTTTTTTCAGATTTCATTTAAAATTAAAATTTTTTCAATAAAATAAAAATTTTTAAAATTTAAATTTGAAAAATGTATTTTTAATTTTCCCTTTTTTATTTTTTTTTTTTTTATTTTTTTTTTGTTTTGCAAATAAAAATTTTTTGCAATTTAAAGGTACAAAGGGCATTCAAATTTTGTCATTGGTGAAATTATTTTGCCTCCAAAACCCGGTTTTTTGGCCGAACAATTTAACCCAAAAAGGTTTTATTATTTTTTTTGGCCATTTTTCCATTTTTAGAAACCTAACTTGTAAAATTTTTTTCAGTGATATGTATCTAACTTGTCACTTTTTTTCTTTATAAATGTATCTAATTGTATTGTTTTTTTAAATATGCATTGAATTGTTGAAATTATCTTAAGTGGATTTTGAAAAAATTTAAAAGTTTTACTTTTAATTTTTGGGGTTTTGGGAAGGTGGGATTGAAGATAAACAATTATAATTTAGAGAGAGAAAGATAAAAGGGAATGGGTTTTATTAGTAGGGAAAATTTAAAAAAAAGATACTAAACTTTCCCACCCCCCTCATGGGGTCATGGGGGGGTATTTATAGACTCATTAAAAACACTATGAGCCTTAAGAAACATAATAAAGTTAAATAACAATAAAAAACATGTCGTTGAAGCGAGGATCAAATGTAATTACGATTTTGAGGTTGACTTGGAGTTCCTTCTTTAAAGGATCTTGGCTTTGATCTTTGGCACAAACGACTTGATCTTTTTAAGCTCTAACCCTCCTTTAAGCATAAAACCATGAAGTTCCTTTTTAAATTTTTTGGGTAAACGATCTTTGGCACTGGGGCTCTGGCCCTTGGAGATTGAATTTTTGGTTTTTGGGTAATGATTATTTTAGGTTTTTATCCCTCCAAACCCATTTGGGGCCCCCTTTTTTTTTCAAATTGCTCCCCCCAAAACAAATTACCCCTTCATAAAATCCCTTTAGTCTTCAAACACGAAGGGGGAAAAGTAGACTGTAGAAATGCACATCTTTTGTAGGGTTCGGGGAGTATGTTTCAAAAATAACTCACATAGAATGCACCCAAATTTTGGAAAAATAAGCATGTGTACACTTTAAATACCCCCCTGGGCCGTAATCTAGCAGCTCTAAAACCAAAACCAAAAAGGCATATCCCGGGCCTCCCCCCTTTTTTGGAGCCCCCCTGGGAGCTTGTCAATCTCAAATGTTTTGGAAATTTTCCAAAACCCTTTTTTCCCGGATGTGGCTCATTTGGGTTTGCAACATTTTCAGAAAAAAGGGTTTGCCACTGGTTTTTTCCTCTGGATCCCCCTTCAGGATTTCCCCTCCTGATCCTCTTCTTCCCTCTTCTTCTTCTGAGTGGGAGTCATCGGCCCCCCTGAGCCGTTGATGAGGGGGGTGAAGTTTCTGGGGGATGATGCTGGGTGAAATGGATACTGGAGTGGTTTTGGTTCCCGAAATAGATAACTTGAGCTTCTTTGGTAATGACAAAAAATTGAGTACCTAACCCGATAAAAGGAACTAGGGTGAGTTTGTACGTCTGACTGGAAGAGTTTTGTGAAGCAAAAATGTGTAGGGGTGATCGTAGGTTGGAGGGGAAAGTAGTGTCGGTGTAGGAAATGATGCGGGGTGAGTGTGGACTGGGTTAGATGGGGGTTTTTGGGTCCCTTTTGTAGGCTTGCAGATTGCATGTCCGGGTTTTTTAAATTTGGTGAGATAGGCGGGATTGGTTGGGAAAAAGGGGGTCTGTGAAAAAAGGGGTATACGTTTGTGTAAGTATATTGGAATAATAATTTGTGGGGGTTTAAGTGTATTTGGGTTTATTACATAAATATTTATAGTAACAAATCAAAATTTCAAAAAATGCAGTAAAGTAAAATTTAAACATCAAGAAAAATGGCAAGCAAAGCAAGGGCGGTCATAGGGGTTGTTTTTTTTTAAAAATGGTTATAGTTTAGGGGGTTTTTATATACTTGTTCTCTAAAACCTGGGTTGATGCCCAAAAGGGGTGTTTTTAAACCCCCCTTTTTCGAAGTCCGATTGCTATACGTCCCTTGACTGTCGGGGGCCCCCCGAAGGGGGAAATCATCCAAAAAGATCTAAAAACAAAAAAAAAACGCGCTTCCCAAAAGGGGAAATAACGGCTCATGAAAATGGGCATGGGTAGTGGGGGTTTTAGGGGGTTTGGTAAAATCGGGAAAAAAGTTTTGGAAAAAGGTTTTAAACCCTTATGGCCATAAAAAGGTTTGCATTTTTTCTACCCCCTAGTTGTAAAAAAGTATAAGTAAAAAAGGGGGGCTATAAATCAACCCTTTTAAAGGTCTGAAAAGTGAATGCTGTGAAAATTTAAAGGGGTGCACGGGGGACCAAGCAACCTAGATTAAATTAAAACCCTGTCTTTTGTTTCAAGTATTAAATTTTAAATCCTTCCATAAATTTTAAATTTCCCAAAGTTTTAGAGTATCTTTTGTGGGGTTTTTCATTTTTGTGGCCGGCAAGTGGTTACTAAGGTCTTTTTCCCAAGAAAAGGTGGGTTTTAACTCTACAAATGACCCAAAGGGGACGGGGAACGGGGGGATTTTTGAAAAAATTGAACAATTTAATTGAATGAATTAAATCGAGGGTGGTTTTTTGGGGTATGTATATTTTTATTTTATATATTTATTTATATTATAAATATATATTTTTTTTTAGGGGGTGAAATTGTTTTTTCATGTCCGTTATGTTTATTTTAAGAGTAAAACCCAAGTTTTGTGGGCGTTTTTTTACTACTAATTATATGATTTTAGAAACTGAATATAAAGTTAATTTTTTTTTAAATTTGGGGGAAATTTAAATAAGTTTCCCCAAATTTTTCATTTTTTTAGAATTCAATTTTTTTCATAATATTAGTTTAGAATTTATGTATCGTGAATTATTCCAAATTTTAAATTTGATTTATCATTCCTTGTTTTCATTAGTGCGTTATTTTAATTTATTTAGTTTTTAAAAAAAAACAAGTAAGTGTTAAAAAAATTTTTATTTATATCCCCACGTGTGTTATAGTTTTTTCTTTTCTTTTAAGGGTTCGAAAATTTTTTTCGTTTTTGTACCCTATTTTTAATTATACAATGGGGTCAACTTTTTTTTTCTCTATTTTTTCCCCAATATAAAAATTTTATCATTTATGAAATGTTGAACAATGTAAAGGGATATATTGGCTTAAAATAGTTAAAATTTTAATTACTTTGTCGGGGTTTTTCATTTTGGGGTACCAAATTTTATGTAGTGGGAAAATTTTTACTGACGAGATTTTTTTGTGTACTCGGCTACAAGTTTAAAATTTTTGTGTTTTATGTTAGTTACACGAAAAATTTTCGGGGAACGACTCATGTCATTTTTTTTTTTTTTTCCCAATATTTAATATAATTTTTTAACCGAATTTGATCTTTAATATTTTGGGGGTTTGGGGCCCCTGAGTTCGAGGAGGGGGGTTTTAAAATTCCAAATGGGTTGGGGTTCACCAAATTATTTACAAAGGTTCTGGGGGCCGGCTTGGTTTGTTCACGGGCCCCTTGTCGGGGGCCCTGTTTTAAAAGGGGGTTGTGTTGTTGGGCTTGTGCTTGGTTTTCTAAGGGGGTTTTAAAATGTTGGGCTGGGGCCTTGGTAAAAAATCACAAAGACAAAACAAAAAAACCACAAGTGAAACAATTTTGGGTTGCGGTTTTCCCTGGAACTCCTTTTTTTAAACCCGGAATGGTTATTTTAACAATAGTTTTAAAATTCATTCCTTGGCATTGTTTCGAGTACTATCAACCGGGGAAACCCTTTTGGTTTTGGGTTTGTAAAAAAGGGTTTTTGGGGTTTGTTTGGACCCCATAGGGGGTCGATAGAGTTTCAATCCCCCTTCAAAGGGATTAACCATTTATGATTACATGTAATCATATTTTTTTTTTTGGGAAAACCTAGTTCCAAAATGTATAGACCCTATTTGAGTACTTAAAATCCTAGAGGGGTTTGTGTTGGGGGGGGAATTGGTGTTTCTTTTTTTTTTTGGGGTTTTTGGAGGTTGAGTGACCCTCTACATGATTGGAACGAAAAAGTAACCCTTTTGGGTTTTGGGGTTTAAAACCGGCCCAAATGATTTAAACCCAAAACCTTCCCTACACGAGGGGTTTTCCAAAAAATTTTTTAAACCCCTTTGCCCCTGGGTTTTTGGTGGTCTTTTTTTTTTCCCAAAGTTTGGGTTTTGGGCCCACGGGTCGTTATCCAAACCTGGGCAAGAACACGCACCCTTTACATGGGTTGGTTACTCCACAATTTTTCCCCAAATTAAAAGCTATGAATTTTGTGGTTTCAAAGGGTGTTCAAAACATTAGTAAAATGATTTGCAAATTAAAATTATTAGTCAAGTCCTATGAGGGTTAACCCTTTAGGGCCACATTTAACAAAAACAAAAATCAACAAATTTTACCTAAAACATTTCATTTTGGAAATTTTTTTCGCCCCAAAACAAAAATTTTTAAACATTATTTAAAATTTAATTTTTAAAATTTCTTTTGGTATTTTTTTTAAAAAAAGAAAGGATCAAAAAAAAAATAAATAAATTTCCAAATGGGTTTCTAATTTTACAGTGTTTGTTGGGGTGATGAAGGATTTGATCGAACCCCAAACCGAAAAATCCTGCCCCCAAACCCCGAAAAAACCCAAAACACCCCAAATCGAAGCCAAAACACCCCCCTCTTACCCTTCCCCTTGAAAAAATTTCTCAGATTTTAAAGTGTTTTTGGTGAGTTGGGGATTCGAAAACCCCCTTGGAGGAGCGGATTAAAGGGTTTGGATTTTGGGGGAGTAACTCCATGGGGAATTTTTCGGGTTTGGAAGAAAAAATTTTTCCCATTTGTGTGTATTTTACCTAAATGGTTTTTACCCTTTAGTTTGATTGTAGGTGAATTTTAGACCTAAAGAAGGTGGGGGTTTCTGGGTTTAAAAAAGGGTAGCTTCATCAAAGGTGGGGATAGGATGGGATAAAGGGTTTTTGGGGGGAAGAAAAGGGGCGGAAAAAAATTTAGGGATCCCTAGGGTTAATAAAGCAGGTTTATTGAGAAAGGTATGAGGGGGGGTGGGAGTGTTTTTTATTTAAGTGTGTAGTGAAAAATTTAGTTAAGAGTGGTTTTTTTTCCCCCGTCCGTTTAAACTGATTCAAACTCGGGCCCCTTCCCCGGGAAAACCCCATCACAAATAGGGGAGATTTTATTTTTAAAGTCGTTTTATAATACTTGAAAGTATTTTTTAGTCTTTTAAAAAAAATTTACTAGAATTCCTGAGTTTTAGATTTTTTTCCTGGTTTGGGGTTTTGGTGTAGTCTGAGGGGAAACTTGGGGTAACCTCCCATTTTTTCCCCAATTTAGTGAGTGAATTTTGAGATGGGGTAATTTCATGTTCTTTGGGGGAAAATTTTCCCGGGGAAAAAATTTAAAGTGCAGGTTGTTTTCCGTGTTTTTAAAAAGATTTAAAGGTTAGTCCCGGAGTTTTTGGGGCAAGAAAAAAGAAAACCCAAATTTGGGAAATTTACCATTTTTCACACAATGAAAAGAATGGTTAGCATTTCAGAAATGCAACAAAGGGGGTGACGAAAAAACATTGGGTATAATGTTGGGGAAGCTTTCAGAATTCATTTGGGTGATAACGGGTGGTAGAGAATGAAAAGGTGGGTTTTCCCCGGGAAAAACCAAAAAAAAATTAAGGATTGGGCCTTTTCGATAACCCTTTAAACAATTTTAGCCCCTGAAAACTGGAAAAACCCTTTAAATACAGGGAATGTATAGTTCTTCCTTTACGTACAAGGTTTGGGCCCGGGTATAAGATGCCCAAAAATTTCCTTGATGCGATGGTCTTTGCAAAACATTGGGATATCCCGGGTTCTTCTTTTCCCTTTTCGTTGCAAAACCCCAAAAGGCCCTAAATAAAAAAAATTTGTCCCAAAAACCTTTTTGTGGTGTGGGGGGAAAACAGGAAAGAGGGGTTATTTAAGAGTTTTTCAAACAAAAAAATTGAAAGCTTTTTTATGTTTTTGGGAAAAAGATATACTTGGAGGGGTTGTGCAGGGAAACCCAAAGGGTTTTAAAAAGCCACTTTTGAAATTTAACATTTTAAATTTAAAAATTACAATTTTTAAATTTTTATTTCCAACTAATTTTTCCAAAATTGAAAAAAAATGGGAAATGGTTTTTTACACGATCGAAAATTTAGAAGAGAGGCTCCCCCAGCATTTTTGCGTTTTTCTTTGCTTAAAAAATTTAAAAATTCCCAAATCCACAAAACTTTGGGCCCTTTTGATTCCCTGAAAATATGATGAAGAAAAGATTCCCGAAATTTTAACTTTTCATAACATTTTAAAACCCCATAAGATTGATTCTTGGGCCCATTTGTTTTTGAGAGAGAAAGAGGGGAATGGGAAATTAGTGGGGAGAAAGTGAAGGTTGTATTTAATTGTAAGAGAAGTTCCCAAACCCCTTTCCCCTTTTTGTGGGAAGGGGGTATTTATGTGCTAGCATAAATTTCCCCCTTGGGCGTTGTTTTGAGCTGACAGTGGGTAAAGGGCCGACCCCCCCACAAATTTCTAAAAAAAAACCCAAAAATATTACTAATAAACTTAAGAGCTATTTAATGCTAATGAGTACTCGGGGTGATGAGTTTCATATGAATATTTATATTCCCAACAATCTCCCCCTTTAAAGGGGGGTCACCCGGGGGAAATTTTAATTTTTAATTTTAGCATTTTTATTTTATGAATTTGACTTCCCAGCTCGTTGTCTTTGATTTTTTCAAAGGGCCTTAAAAATTTTTAATTTCCCGGCAGTGAGCTTTCGATGATGTTTTTTGTCTTGGATGATTTTGAGGCTTCAAATTTAGGTATCATCCAAAATACGTTTCAAGTCCTTCCCTTTTTTCAGTTGTTCCCTGTTTTATGTTGTTAATCTTTTGGGGGCCGACTTTCTACATTTTTTAGTCATGTTTTATGAATTTAGAGTTGGGAAGCGTGGCGAAGGTCTTTTTTTTTATATGATTTCTTTGATTAAGATGGTGAAATGTGAGAAATTTTTGATTGGGTTTGGGAATTTTCGGCCAAAACAGCTGCCAAAACCCCCAGGGGAAATTTCCGCATAAGAAAAAGTTAGCAATAAAAAAATTTTAGTATTAAGGTTTTGGATTTCGAGATTGTTAAAAAGGGATAGTGTGAGAACTTTCTCTAATCCTTACAAAGGGGCCGGTTTTTCCCAAATCGGGAAAACCCCCAGAGGGCTTACAAAATTAAACCCAAAATGATCAACGGGTTAGGTTGGGGTCGTGGGTTTTCTCCCGACTGAGACCCTTTTGAAAAACCGGGCCCCGAAGAATAAGGTAACATAGGAATTACCCAAGTAAGGGGGACCTGGGTTTTTTTTGGTGTTTTTATGTTTTTACCCCCGGCGGGGAAATTTATTAATCATGAGAGTTATTTTGTAGACCCTTTTCATAAATGTTTTGGGAGTTGCTAAGATTGTGTAAGACTCAAAGGAAATTTACACCGGGGGTCCTTAAGGTTGAACAACCAGGGTAAAAAGTAACATGTTTCTTGAAAATCTTATGATGCAAACTTTGGCTTAGATCAAAATGCAAATGAAGGTTTCCCCCCTGGTTCCCTGTTTACAAAAAAACATCAAATGAGTTTTTGAATTTATAATAAATTTTATAGCCCCCTTTAATATCCGTGTCCTCTTGCCCCCTCCCTCATTATGGCCTGAGGTAAAATGCTAAAGTGTCAACACAAAGGTTGGGGAGTTTATAGAGTTTGTTTGGAAAAAATGAGGAAAAAAACCTTTTTACAATCATTGATACTAGTATAAAAAAAATACAAATGAAAGGGTTTTTAGGATTCCAAATGTATGATATTTTTACTAAAATTTCAATATCACATGTAGGTAGTGTTTTGTTACCCCTTTAAATTTGGGTTTAAGTCCTGTTTGGGTTTTGTCGGCTGCCCAAAATATATTGTACAAGGGTCCGCAATTACGGTTTCCATGCTTTTTGCTACTTGGCCCCCCAATGAGTTTGTTTGACTTTCCCCAAGTAATTGCTACATGGGCGCAAAAAACGGAATTTCCATGAATATTGCAACTTGGGCCCCCCTAATGAGTTTGTGTTTTGGGTTTCGTTGTTATACCCCAAAGCTTTGAACATTTTTTTGTTTGCCCTACCTGGGTCAAACAAAGGATGGGGATGTTTGTTTGCTCTAACTGAGTCAACTTAATGGATACATTAATCCTGATAGATCTAACCATAGTATTCATACTCACTACGAATAGTGCTTAATGGTCTATAATAAAGAAACTCTAAGTATGGCAGTCACTGTTACATAGTGTGAATAAACATTCAGTTCAGATAAACATATAGTTGCAAATAATCGTGATCGAAATTAAAAGTAGTTGAGCATGTATCTCCCCCAAAGATAGTACAAAATAATTGAAAATAGGGGCCATGAACTCACCTCAGAGTACATAATGTTAAGGATATAATGAAATCGCTGGATAAGCCGGGAGAATCTCTACGAGCAACCTAGAAATATGGTATCGTGTCTTAGGTTCTAAAACAACGAAGTGAATATTTAAACATGCCATATATAGTTTATATATCTCGTACTACCGTTCGGGCCATCATAATTCATAAGTCATGTAGTAAACGTTCGAGGAGCTAGGACACTTTAATTCGTAAATCCAGCAACTCGTCGATCCGTTTACCCAAATGAAACCCCTCACATGAAGTTCCCTAGTGTTGTAGTATTTGATAGAAAATATATATTTTGCTTACTTGATTACATGACACATTAAGAGTTGATAAATACAATAAATAAACTAACAAAGTTTATAAGTATTTAAAGTATATAAATACTTACCTTAATATAGAATGCTTGAGTATTATAGAAAAAGGGAATATAAGCGGAGCTTCGACGTGAAATTTGTAATCTTCGTAAACCTGAGGCTACTTGAAGATTATAACAACGCCTTCTTGAAAACCCGAAGCTATTTGAAGATAATAACAAAGTCTTTTTGGAGACTTGAAGTTATTTGAAGATTATAACGACTCTTTCTTGAAAACTCGGAGAAAATAAGATCAAATGCTAGCTTTTCTCAAGAACTCACGAACTTTCTTACAAAATATAAGAGAAGTGCCTTTGGTTTGAGGACTTTAAGGTTATAAGAAGGTGTGGTGCAAGTTTTTCTATGTGTTTAGCTTGGTATTTATAGGCTAGAAAATCTAGTTAACTATATATCGGGTTAAAAACTAACCATGGTTAAGTTGTATACTTGTAAAGATCTAAGGAATGAATGGTCAAGATCAAGCCACCATACATGATGACTCCTCAAAAATTCCACATATGGCTAAAATGAGGAGGTTAAGAGTATTGAGTTTTTATCTTGCCTTTACGGAGTCAGTTTTGGTCCCGTTAATCGCTAACTTTAAGTATTTAAATCACGAAACGTAAAACCGGGTATCGTAAAAATACGAAGCTTGTAGGAATGATTTAACTTATCATTATACTCCATAATAAAATATAAAATGAGTGGTAAGTTCCATCGGGTTGCTTAAACGCTGATAACGCTGGAAACGCGGGTCTAAAACGCGTAATACGTAAAACGTACGAAAGTTGCGTAAAACTGAGAAAAGTAAAATGTAAATTTTCTAATATGATTATAATGAATTTAATAGACATAAAATGTCTAGGCTAGGCTTAGTCTAGTGTCGGTTGGTGTTAAACTTTCTTTAGACCTAAAACCGTAAGTGTTAAAAATCAAGGAATGATTTATAAAATCAAGGAATGATTTTATGGTCAAAGGAGGAGGGAAAATATGTTGACTTTTCCAAAAATGTGAAAGCTTCTAAACGTCTTAGAAAATATGGTGCAGGTATAGGCTAAGGTTGCGGATAAGTAAAAGTGCTTAAAACGCAAGTTTAGTTTTGTAACACACAGGGTCTATTTGGTAACATTTTGACTTAATATAAAAAATTTCCTAATTGATTGAGAGTGTTCTAAACATTAATCTGATGCGAGGAAAATTGGTGCAGTTGGTTTTCGTTATGCGCGGGATGTTTAAACGACGTTTAAACCAAACGTATAGTTTCTTATTAACTCTTGCGAAAATAACCCGATGAGCGTCAAACTTTCACTTTATCATAGAAATAATTTAACTTACGAGAATATGAAATAAAAATTTCATGAATGAATAGTGCAAGTGAATAGTAAAAATGAATAGTAAAAATTTCAGGAATAGATTTTAACCTGAAAATGCGAATTGTTACAGTCTCTACCCCTTAAGGGAATCGCATCCCGCAATTCAGCGTGTGTTATATATTAATGTGGTAGTATGTTCGTGTAGAAAAAAATGTCTAAAAGTCACATAAGCGTCTGGAGGATGGAAGGCACGAAGAGCGAAAGGCTATAAAATGTTTTTGTGTAGAAATGGTTATAGTTTAGGTCTCAATTAGACCCGTTTCTCTATAACTATAGCTCTGATACCAATCTGTAACACCCCCAATTTCATGATACGCAGCGGAATTCAAACTGGGTGTTACTTCATGGCACAACAGTTATAACAATAGAAAACGAACTCTAATGGAGTCGTTTTAAAAAATTTATCATTCGAATTATATAAATATCAGAGTTTACAAAATGAGGTCCCAGATGGTTCCATGTTTGCAAAATACATCAAATGAGTTTTCGAATGATAATAAAATTTATAGCCCTCTTGAATATACGTGCTCCTCCGTGCCATCCTCGATCATTATGGACCTGAGATAAACATGCTAAAGTGTCAACACAAAGGTTGGTGAGTTCATAGAGTTTGTAGGAAATAATGTAAAAACCTTATACAAATCATCGATACTAGTATAAATAAATACTAAATGAAGGTTTCTAGTATTCCAAGTGTATGACTATTGTACTAAATACAATATCACATGTAGGTAGTGTTTCTGTTACTCTTTATTGGATCAAGTCCTGTTTGTTCTGTACGGCTGCCCAAGTATATTGCTACATGGTTCCGCAATAACGGCTGCCCATACATATTGCTACTTGGCCCCGCAATGAGTTCTGTACGACTGCCCAAGTGTATTGCCACATGGGTCCGCAATAACGGCTGCCCATGCATATTGCTACTTTGCCCCGTAATGAGTTATGTGTATGGGTTACGTTGTTATACACCCCAAAGCATTTGAACATTGTTTTTTTTGCCCTACCCGGGTCAACACAAGGGATGGTATGTTTGTTTGCTCTAATAGAGTCAACTTAATGGATACATTAATCCTGATAGATCTAACCATAGTATTCATGCTCACTACGCGTAGTACTTAATGGTCTATGATAAAGAAACTCTAAGTATGGCAGTCACTGTTACATAGTGTGAATAAACATTCAGTTCAGATAAACATATAGTTGCAAATAATCGTGATTGAAATTAAAAGTAGTTGAGCAAGTATCTCCCCCAAAGATAGTACAAAATAATTGAAAATAGGGGCCATGAACTCACCTCAGAGTACATAATGTACATGATGTTAAGGATATAATGAAATCGCAGGATAAGCCGGGAGAATCTCTACGAGCAACCTAGAAATATGATATCGTGTCTTAGGTTCTAAAACAACGAAGTTAATATTTAAACATGCCATATATAGTTTATATATCTCGTACTACCGTTCGGGCCATCATAATTCATAAGTCATATAGTAAACGTTCGAGGAGCTAGGATACTTTAATTCGTAAATCCAGCAACTCGTCGATCCGTTTACCCAAATGAAACCCCTCACATGAAGTTCTCTAGTGTTGTAGTATTTGATAGAAAATATATATTTTGCTTACTTGATTACATGACACATTAAGAGTTGATAAATACAATAAATAAACTAACAAAGTTTATAAGTATTTAAAGTATATAAATACTTACCTTAATATAGAATGCTTGAGTATTATAGAAAAAGGGAATATAAGCGGAGCTTCGACGTGAAATTTGTAATATTCGTAAACCCGAGGCTACTTGAAGATTATAACAACGCCTTCTTGAAAACCCGAAGCTATTTGAAGATAATAACAAAGTCTTTTTGGAGACTTGAAGTTATTTAAAGATTATAACGACTCTTTCTTGAAAACTCGGAGAAAATAAGATCAAATGCTAGCTTTTCTCAAGAACACATGAACTTTCTTACAAAATATAAGAGAAGTGCCTTTGGTTTGAGGACTTTAAGGTTATAAGAAGGTGTGGTGCAAGTTTTTCTATGTGTTTAGCTTGGTATTTATAGGCTAGAAAATCTAGTTAACTATATATCGGGTTAAAAACTAACCATGGTTAAGTTGTATACTTGTAAACATCTAAAGAATGAATGGTCAAGATCAAGCCACCATACATGATGACTCCTCAAAAACGCCACATATGGCTAAAATGAGGAGGTTAAGAGTTTTGAGTTTTTATCTTGCCTTTACGGAGTGAGTTTTGGTCCCGTTAATCGTAAAAATATAAAATGAGTGGTAAGTTCCATCGGGTTGCTTAAACGCTGATAACGCTGGAAACGCGGGTCTAAAACGCGTAATACGTAAAACGTACGAAAGTTGCGTAAAACTGAGAAAAGTAAAATGTAACTTTTCTAATATGATTATAATGAATTTAATAGACTTAAAATGTCTAGGCTAGGCTTAGTCTAGTGTCGGTTGGTGTTAAACGTTCTTTAGACCTAAAACCGTAAGTGTTAAAAATCAAGGAATGATTTTATGGTCAAAGGAGGAGGGAAAAATATGTTGAATTTTCCAAAAATGTGAAAGCTTCTAAACGTCTTAGAAAATATGGTGCAGATATAGGCTAAGGTTGCGGATAAGTAAAAGTGCTTAAAACGCAAGTTTAGTTCTGTAAGACACATGGTCTATTTGGTAACATTTTGACTTAATATCAAAAATTTCCTAATTGATTGTGAGTGTTCTAAACATTAATCTGATGCGAGAAAAATTGGTGCAGTTGGTTTTCGTTATGCGCAGGATGTTTAAACGACGTTTAAACCAAACGTATAGTTTCTTATTAATTCTTGCGAAAATGACCCGATGAGCGTCAAACTTTCACTTTATTATAGAAATAATTTAACTTACGAGAATATGAAATAAAAATTTCAAGAATAAATAGTCCAAGTAAATAGTAAAAATAGATAGTAAAAATTTCGGGAATAGAATTTAACATGAAAATGCTAATTGTTACAGTCTCTACCCCGTAAGGGAATCGCGTCCCGCGATTCAGTATGTGTTACATATTAATGTGGTAGTATGTTCGTGTAGAATAAAATGTCTAAAAGTCACATAAGCGTCTGGAGGATGGAAGGCACGAAGAGCGAAAGGCTATAAAATGTTTTTGTGTAGAAATGGTTATAGTTTAGGTCTCAATTAGACCCGTTTCTCTATAACTATAGCTCTGATACCAATCTGTAACACCCCCAATTTCGTGATACGCAGCCGAATTCAAACTAGGTGTTACTTTATGGCACAAGAGTTATAACAATAGAAAACAAACTCTAATGGAGTCGTTTTAAAAGATTTATCATTCGAATTATATAAATATCAGAGTTTACAAAATGAGGTCCCAGATGGTTCCATATTTGCAAAATACATCAAATGTGTTTTCGAATGATAATAAAATTTATAGCCCTCTTGAATATACGTGCTCCTCCGTGCCATCCTCGATCATTATGGACCTGAGATAAACATGCTAAAGTGTCAACACAAAGGTTGGTGAGTTCATAGAGTTTGTAGGAAATAATGTGAAAACCTTATACAAATCATCGATACTAGTATAAATAAATACTAAATGAAGGTTTCTAGTATTCCAAGTGTATGATTATTGTACTAAATACAATATCACATGTAGGTAGTGTTTCTGTTACTCTTAATTGGATCAAGTCCTGTTTGTTCTGTACGGCTGCCCAAGTATATTGCTACATGGGTCCGCAATAATGGCTGCCAATGCATATTGCTACTTGGCCCCGCAATGAGTTCTGTACAACTGCCCAAGTATATTGCTACATGGGTCCGAAATAACGGCTGCCCATGCATATTGCTACTTGGCCCCGTAATGAGTTCTGTGTATGGGTTACGTTGTTATACACCCCAAAGCATTTGAACATTGTTTTGTTTGCCCTACCCGGGTCAACATAAGGGATGGTATGTTTGTTTGCTCTAACTAAGTCAACTTAATGGATACATTAATCCTGATAGATCTAACCATAGTATTCATGCTCAGTACGCATAGTTTTTAATGGTCTATGATAAAGAAACTCTAAGTATGGCAGTCACTGTTACATAGTGTGAATAAACATTCAGTTCAGATAAACATATAGTTGCAAATAATCGTGATTGAAATTAAAAGTAGTTGAGCATGTATCGCCCCCAAAGATAGTACAAAATAATTGAAAATAGGGGCCATGAACTCAACTCAGAGTACATGATGTTAAGGATATAATGAAATCGCTGGATAAGCCGGGAGAATCTCTATGAGCAACCTAGAAATATGATATCGTGTCTTAGGTTCTAAAACAACGAAGTGAATATTTAAACATGCCATATATAGTTTATATATCTTTGTACTACCGTTCGGGCCATCATAATTCATCAGTCATGTAGTAAACGTTCGAGGAGCTAGGACAGTTTAATTTATAAATCCAGCAACTCGTCGATCAGTTTAGCCAAATGAAACCCCTCACATGAAGTTCCCTAGTGTTGTAGTATTTGATAGAAAATATATATTTTGCTTACTTGATTACATGACACATTAAGAGTTGATAAATACAATAAATAAACTAACAAAGTTTATAAGTATTTAAAGTATATAAATACTTACCTTAATATAGAATGCTTGAGTATTATAGAAAAAGGGAATATAAGCGGAGCTTTGACGTGAAATTTGTAATCTTCGAAAACCCGAGGCTACTTGAAGATTATAACAACGCCTTCTTGAAAACCCTAAGATATTTGAAGATAATAACAAAGTCTTTTTGGAGACTTGAAGTTATTTGAAGATTATAACGACTCTTTCTTGAAAACTCGGTGAAAATAAGATCAAATGCTAGCTTTTCTCAAGAACACATGAACTTTCTTAAAAAATATAAGAGAAGTGCCTTTGGTTTGAGGACTTTAAGGTTATAAGAAGGTGTGGTGCAAGTTTTTCTATGTGTTTAGCTTGGTATTTATAGGCTAGAAAATCTAGTTAACTATATATCGGGTTAAAAACTAACCATGGTTAAGTTGTATACTTGTAAAGATCTAAGGAATGAATGGTCAAGATCAAGCCACCATACATGATGACTCCTCAAAAATGCCACATGTGGCTAAAATGAGGAGGTTAAGAGTTTTGAGTTTTTATCTTGCCTTTACGGAGTGAATTTTGGTTCCGTTAATCGCTAATTTTAAGTATTTAAATCACGAAATGTAAAATCGGGTAGCGTAAAATTACAAAACTTGTAGGAATGATTTAACTTATCATTATACTCCATAATAAAATATAAAATGACTGGTAAATTCCATCGGGTTGCTTAAACGCTGTTAACGCTGGAAACGCAGGTCTAAAACGCGTAATACGTAAAACGTACGAAAGTTGCGTAAAACTGAGAAATGTAAAATGGAACTTTTCTAATATGATTATAATGAATTTAATAGACTTAAAATGTCTAGGCTAGGCTTATTCTAGTGTCGGTTGGTGTTAAACGTTCTTTAGACCTAAAACCGTAAGTGTTAAAAATCAAGGAATGATTTTATGGTCAAAGGAGGAGGGAAAAATATGTTGACTTTTCCAAAAATGTGAAAGCTTCTAAATGTCTTAGAAAATATGGTGCAGGTATAGGCTAAGGTTGCAGATGAGTAAAAGTGCTTAAAACGCAAGTTTAGTTATGTAAGACACAGGGTCTATTTGGTAACATTTTGACTTAATATCAAAAATTCCCTAATTGATTGTGAGTGTTCTAAAAATTAATCTGATGCAAGGAAAATTGGCGCAGTTGGTTTTCGTTATGCGCAGGATGTTTAAACGACGTTTAAACCAAACGTATAGTTTCTTATTAACTCTTGCGAAAATGAACCGATGAGCGTTAAACTTTCACTTTATCATAGAAATAATTTAACTTACGAGAATATGAAATAAAAATTTCGGGAATGAATAGTGCAAGTGAATAGTAAAAATGAATAGTAAAATAAATAGTAAAAATTTCGGGAATAGAATTTAACCTGAAAATGCGAATTGTTACATTATTACCCGGCCAGGATGCATCCTTTCAATTAATGACAATTTTTGTTTCGTCAATTCATTGGTGAAGTCTGAGTCGCATTCACTTGAGATGCCACATCCTTTTTGCTATCACAAACCATTTGCTCCCCCTCAATATGTGCATCGATATACGAAAGAGTTTAGCACATATGGGAGAGCTTACATTTGGTCCAAAACATCACATTTTTATCAGATTGCATATTTAAATCACATTCTCTCCCCCGATCAAAAATTTCAAACCTTTTGAGATTTGTGATCCCAATTGATTTAAATAAGTTTTTTTTTAAATGTGGGAGAAAATGTGGTCAGGTTTAATATGTGCTGATAATTGGAATGTTACGATGCTCCCCCTCAATCAATGAGGGAGAATGTTAGTGTCAGGTATGATGGGTTTGGAAGATTTGAATATAATAAAACTCATACACTGACACATAACAACCACATTTTGTTCACTGCTTATTATGTACAAAGAGACATGTTTTGATGATATGAAATTTTGAAATCATCACTCTCCCCCTCAATCGATGACCCGTCTTCTATTTAAATAGTTGTTGTCATTGATTGAGTGATAGATTTTTTATGAAAGTTCAATTATGATTGATATTCAAAAATCATGGTACCACCAAGTTTAACACAAATACTTTCCTGAAGAATCATAGAAGGAAAAGCATCTGTGATGTAAAGAAGACTTCTCTTCTTATACAAGAGATGATGCAATGAAACGTACATTAAATCAGGGATTCACGGATATGAAGTAATCCATGCCCGGGTGAACTTCACCCGTTGTTAGGAATAGCCGTCTTTTTGCTGACGTGCTTTCCTCATTTTGAAAAACCGGGTTGCATATCTGAAGTAATAGCAAGCCATTTAGGCATGTTTTGAAAAAAAATTGAACTTCTGCTTGAACTTCATTTAAAGACCCGTGTCATTATTGAATGACATTTCTAGGACCGTAAATGTTATCGATACCAGAAGACATGCCTTGAAAAACTATTTTTGGTATTTTCTATTTTTCTGATTTTTATGGTTTTTCTTGGTTTTATAATTTTCTATTTACATTTTGGTATAAGATATGTACAAAGTATATTATTCAATTTAAGAAAATGTTGACATGAATACCGAAATAAGGATATCGTTCTGTACGTTGTAGAAGTCAGTAGTCAACATCTCTTAAACTTTCACCAACAAAGCTTTCGAGGCTCCTGAATAGTCGTCTGAACTTGAGCCTTCTCAATTGTGAAGCTTCGATAGCTTCCCCCCAAACCGAAAATCTTCTTTTTGAGCAGTTTCAAAGCTCTCTTTCAAGCTTATATAAGGTAAGTGTACAGTGGAAATCATAGGAAACCACATCAAATATTGCTGCTCCTTTTAAGACTAATCATCGTGATTCTTCGTGCGGGGGATCATCAAATAGATCAGCAGTGTATCATCTCACACTCGAATAATTATTCTCACATTTCTTCCCGCTGAAGTCTGAAGTAATGCATACCGAGTCCACTTCCCCCAAGTAGTTGAATTGATGCAATCAGTCTCATTGTATGAAGCTCAAAAACCAGAAGTACACACTCAATCCCGTTAATGAAGTCGAAAACGTAACATCAAGATCAATTAAGATCCAAAAATCAGCTTTTCTCCCTTCAAGAAATTGCCATTATGAACCTCTTTTATCATCAGAAACTGTTTCTTACATCTCTTCCCCCACGTAGTTGGAATAATACACCAAAAGCCACGAGTTAAAACACTGATTTTCTCTGCGGTTATGACATTTTCCTTCCCGGAATAACTTCAATTAAGAAGAAGAATAAAGTTCATCACGTGTACTCGTTGTGCATTCAGATGTATGTCTCCTTCCCCCTTGCTGGTTTTGATACCTCAGAATCAGCAACACATTTTACACACATATACATGAAATCTTGTGAGAAGAACAAAATTGGCTCAAATGTATCAAGTGAGAATCAACCGCTACCAAAACTCTCTCTGACTATCTTTACCAACCCTTAAGTAGGCTATTTGAAGTGATAACTGATGGAGCAAACCCGATATACCAAACTTGAAACTGACGAAGAATTCCCCAAATTTGTTACTTAAGCTTGCACTGTTGTTGATTGAAGAACGATGCAGAAGAAAACCCCTAAGTACCCTTATACACTCAACTAAGAGCCAAAATAAGTACAACACCTCTTGAGACTATCCACATCTGCATCTGCGTGTGACACTGAGCACTACAATGTAACTCCTTGAAGTGATAGCTATAACCCGTGAGTACTACAATGTAACTCCTTACATCGGGTATAACTAGATAATCCAAGTTCCAATCATAAACTTTATAAGTTCAAGCAAGTCATCAATCGATAGATGAAGTCTCAATGATGAAATAACTAGAAGCCTTCGTGAAACCCACTTCAATCTCAAATAAGGGATACCAAATAAACTCCGTGATCGCTTAACATTCCATGTCCAAATTCTTAGCCGTTTTGACGTTTTAGCCAACATTTTCCTTTATGTTCTTGTGGTTGATTTACAGAGTGCACATTGGAAGGAACAACAATCCGTGATGAAATAGATTCTTCAGAACCGGGTTCTAGAAAAGGAATACCAAACAACGGATCATTATTCAAGCGTGCAACTTCAATATCATGAGAGTCATCATCAACACCTTGAGGAATAAGTGGAACATTAGGTGTTGAAGGAGAGTCATGTGACCATTTCTCAAATCTCAATCAACATGTAGTTTGTTCACCCTTCTCCCCTTCAAAAATTGCATATGACTGCCAACTGCCATTTTTGATCGAGCGAGTGAATAAGAATACCATCAACGGTAAGTGACTCCACTTGATGACTGACATGTAGTTTATTCACACTTCTCCCCCTCAAAAATTGCATTGGAGGTTTCCATTTTTGATAGAACAAGTGAATAAGAATATACTCCAATGTACGTTGATCCACTTGATGACTGAATGAGCATGGGAAGAGCATGAAGCTTGTTGATGAGAATGGTCATAAACAAGAATATTTCTCTTCTTCTGAAGATAAAGCGCACTTAAGCATACACTTCTCTTTTCTTTGATGAACGGGGCCAGAAGAGTTGTCAGCAGACGCCATTATGTTGACATTGAGGCCCAAGGCTTGAACTGCAGTGTTCAAACGTCATTATCGATGAAGAACGAGGCCTGAACTGATGTGAATAGACGTCATTGTCGTTGAAGAATGAGGCTTGAACTGATGTGTTCAAATGTCATTGTCGATGAAGAACGAGGCTTGAACTGATGTGTTCAAACGTCATTTGTGATTTCCCCTCATATGTTGTGAGCAGCCTGATTCCAAATGTCAAAGGACGATTTGTACGACCTGCATTTGAAAACAGACAAAAATAGAAAGTTTGGAGTGCCGGATCCCCAATTTAAGTTGGGGTCCAGTTGGTTAGTGGGAACAGGAACATCAATTGCCTGAGTCTCAGTAGAAGTTGGAATGCTAGTGGAAGTAGCCTTTTTCAGTTTGTTTCTACGTTGGTACATAGTTAACGATGTATGAGGATTGTTACAAAATCTCTCAGTGATGACACTTTCACTAGTACTAACGTGTTTGGGTTGTATTAAAGGCACCGTTTCGGTTTTAGTAGACCTAATTAAAGGGCACTGTTCTCCTACATGGAATTTCCTTCCAGTTGGCTTCCATTGACGTACAGGCACTACTTTAGACTTAGTTATCCTAGTTAAAGGGCATTGTTTTCCTAAAGTGAATTTCCTTCCAGTAGGCTTCCATTGATAACCAACATTAGCAAACATGTTTCCTGTTGCTTTCCAAGTTTGCTTGACATGCTTGGCTCTCCAAACTTGCTTGACAGTGGTTTTGTTGGATGACTTCAAGAATTTCTCAACACATTTATCATGATTACCCGAAATTAAACAATCATTACATGTTTTGCAAAGTGAATTAGGATTTGAATTATGATTCCGTTTGTTCAAATCTGACTTATTGTTCCTCATGTGGTCATCTACTTTCTTCTTAGGAACACTTTTAGCTGGTGAAGTCCTATAATTCTTTATATTTCTCCTAGGTTTTGACTCGCTAGCTTTAGTGTCTCTGTTAACTCCTGTAGAAGGACTGATGAGAATCTTAGTCTTTTTCACTTCCAGTTGCTGAACATGTTTTGATGTGTTGTGATCTGAAGTTTCCAAGGGTGCCTCAAAGGTTACATGCTTGTTCTTAGTCAATGAGGATGATGCAATAAACCTATCTAGCTTGCTATCAGTCTTAGAACATGTGCCAATGACGTATTCTAAAAGTTCCTGAGATCGTTTAGTGAGGAAGCAGACATCTAAAACTGCACTATCAAGTGGTTTATCTATCTTATCCTCTTCTACGATCTCACAAAGGGTATCAAGGCTATCCTTAAGGTGAGTGAGATATACTTGATGAGTAGACCTATTGTTCCTAAGGGGAAGCGGAATAGACACAACATCAATTGCATACTTTCTACAAGCAGAAACCCTTGGAACAACATTATCACTAGTGATGATTGGCATTTTCCCTTTCACCTGAGCCTTTAGATTCTCAATCTCATTTAGCAAAGAAGTTATCTTTTCATTGTGATTGTTATGTGTGACTTTAATCGAGTCATATAACTCTTTGTAATGCTATTTGATTTTTGAATTTTCAGCTGGAAAACACTCATTTTCATATTGTAATTTATTGATGGTGTCTTGATAGTGAAAATTATGAGAATCTGAAGACGATGGTTTAAGGGTGCCAATCACATCACTCTTATTTGATTTTAATTGGGCAATTTGGGCCCTTAATTTTCGAATCGTGTTAGTGTGAGCTTGAATTTTTTCATCACGTTTGCTTAATTCAAAATATGCATCAAATTCAGGAGCATCCAAAGATGTCTTGGCGTTTAAGGTTTTAATTCTTTCTTCTAAATATTAATACTTTAATTGCAAATTAAGATTATCAACTTCTAGTTTTGACAAATGCCTGACCATGTTATCATGGTCATCGTTTTGGATTTTCTCATGCAATTTTAAATTCTCCCCCTCAAGCTCAACAACACGATTCTGGGCAACATTCAAGGCAATCGACATATCATGAAATTGAACAGCAGTTAATGCAGAATCAGTAGCAGTATAGAACACGTCTTGAGCAATACATCTAGCAATCAAGTTCTCATTGGCGATGAGAATATTCTTTCTTTCAATCTCACAACTTTTAAGTTCAATCGCATCTTGCTTCCCCTTGTTTTCCATATCTTTAAATACTTCTTTCATTTCTTTTACCTCAACATCTAGGGATTTTTGAAAACCCTCAAAATGTTCTTTAAGTAGTTTAAAGAATGGAATGACCTCAGTAAGATAGCACTGTTTTGTTTGTTCAAATCCCCTTTCCCCTTCAGTAATACCCGTTGGTGTAATTCTCTTCTTACATGTTTTATCAAAATCAGCAAATAGTTTATCAAGTACATAAATGCCAATTAAGGTTTTACAATCAGTGGTAAGAGTTCTAGGTACTAAATGCATCGGTGTATTAGGAGGGTACACCGTAGCAGGAGGTAATTTCCTTAGGGGCGGATTTCTGGCTTTGAGTTCCTCAGCCTTGTTTTTTTCTAAGTCTGCTTTCTAGAAAATTTGTTCCGGAGTCAGCTGATTTTGAGGAGTGAACTTGACTAAGGCTAAGGAGTTCTCCTTTGAATAATCGTGAGGTTTGATTAAGACCCGTTTTGCCACACATTCTAGATCCTTCATTTTTTCAGCCAATTTCTCTCTATTTATTACTTCTATCTCATTACTCTCTTCAGATGTTGGTACACTAATGGGGGCATGAACAGGTTTAAGGATTTCAGTACCATCATATAACACAGGTTGGGCCCCTTGTGCACTTCTAAGGTAAGCAGATTTTTGTTCACCTATGGCTTTCTCACTGTGTTCATCACACAACTTTTTGTGCTTGAGCATCATCTGAACAGCTTGTTTGGAAAGGTCTTGTGCGTATAACTTGTATTCGATTTTATTCTTTAACGTTTTAAGTTTGGAAAAATCATTTAAGAGTTTTGTTTCCTTCTCTTTGAAATTTGTTTCTTTTTCTTTGAAATTCTGTTTCAGCGTATTTACACTTTCTTGTATTACTTGTTTAAGATGAACAGTTTGCTTAAGTTTCACTTGTAAAGAATGTAACTCCATTTTCAATTTTTCTTCCCTTAGATTACGTTCAGAAATAAGTGTACGCATCTGACCATCCATTTCTTGCTCACGTTTAGTTAACTCAAACTTAGCACGTTGTTCATATATGGCCACTTGATATTTATAGATGTTAAGTTGGGTGGTTAATGAGTCTTCGGGGACAAATTCAGTGGTCTCAAGCACATTATCATCATTTAGAACAGAAGATGTGCTACTAGGTACAACAGACGCTTCGTTGTGTTTCACATATTGTTCATATGAGATAACATCGCTATTTCCCATATTAGCAGTATCTGACTCAACAACGTTTGTCTGTTGTACTTTGTCAGGAATCTTTTGTTCATGCAACACATTATCATCATTAATAATAGAAGATACCCCACTAGGTTCAACAGATGCTTCGTTGTGTTTCACCTGTTGCACGTTGTTCATAGTAGTATCTGACTCAACAACGTTTGTCTGTAGCTGATGGAGCTCTTTCTCTTGAGAATTCGGGCACACAGAGTTCCTATCGGCACTAACATACTCAAACACGTTTATCTGTTGTACATCTTTGGGAATCTTTTGTTTGTCAATCATGTCATACAATTTGAATACCTCAGAAATGACTGAATCCGTAGTTTTTGACATGATATGAACGTGCACGGGATTTTACAATTCTATGATTTAAACCGAGAAATAGATTCTTTCGCGGGATTTTACAAGAATCAAGAATAAACTGTGATTTGATTACTTGAATGTGTTATGATGAAAGTTTGGTAGACTTGGTGATCTGTTGTATAGTAGTAATTTGGTATGGTTGATGCAAGTTCTTATGGTGAAATTTTGGTCTAAAAACTTAAAACCTCAATAACTTCATTTTGGAGCAATTTCAGGCTTCGAAAGTAGGGTTGAATGAATAAATTTATTCATTGTGTCCTTCTCCTCGGTCTCACAGTCGTTTTGACAGGTCGTGGGCTGAAAACGGAGTTACGGTTCAAAAGTTATAGCCGTTTGAAGTTTTGAAGAAACTTAGGCAAAACGCAGTGAAGAAGCGCAGAAACCACAAACCGCAGAAGACTCAAACCGCAATACCTCAAAACGCAGAAACTACAAAACGCAGAGAATCAAACCGCAGAGACCCAAAACGCAGTAACTTCAAAACGCAGTACCACAAACCGCAATCCCACAAACCGCAGAAAATCCAAACCGCAGTATGTCAAAACGCAAGTCACAAAACGACAAACCGCAAAAGACAAGAAACCACAAACCGCAACAGCAAAAGGACAAGATGTCACTTTCAGTACTTTTTGTCCTTTTCTCCCGTTATGGTTAAATGCCAAAATGCAATCCCAAAATCACCAAAACGCAGTCAGAGATTTCCAAATTTACCACAAACCGCACCCAAGAAACTACCAACGATAGTCAAACCGCAGTCAAGAATACTATACCGAGACACAAACCGCAGGCAAGAAGAATCCTTAAATCTTCCAAGAAACACACCAAATCAACCGTAGGATGCCAAGAAACTAAGCTAGAGATCTATGTGAACACGGAAGTACTAAGCTTTAACGATTTACACCACAAACAAAGATCAAACCAATGTTTTTCCTCCTTTCCTATTCGACCTACAAAAACACCAAAACAAAAGTGCCAAGAACACCACAAATCCGTGAATATGTAATCACTCAAACCTAACCTTGGCTCTTGATATCAATTGTAACATATTCACTAACATATAACACACATAAGATTGATTCTTGGCCGATTTGTTTTAGAGAGAGAAAGAGAGAATGGGAACTTAGTGAGAGAAAGTGAAGGTTGCATTGAATTGTAAGAGAAGTTCCAACCCTTCCCTTATGTGGGAAGGGATATATATAGTACTAGCATAATTGCCCCTAGTGGGCTGTAGAGTGAGCTGACAGTGGGTAAAGACCCGACCCACTCCACAAATACTAAAATAACTAAACTATTACTAATAATCTTACGAGCTATTTAATGCTAATGAGTACTCGGGGTGACCGAGTCTTCATACGAATATTTATATTCCTAACAGGAATTATATAAGTTGGTGTCTGAGCAAATGATGCACGGCCCGTGCGGGCCTCATAATATGAGCTCATCTTGCATGAAGAAAAAGGTCTGCTCTAAAAAATTCCCAAAAGATTACACAGAAAAAACGTATATAAATGACGACGGGTATGCTATTTACAAGAGACCAGACAACAAACGAACGGTGGTGAAAAATGGAATCCACTTGGATAACAGGTAACACGAATCATAAACAAGATTCAAACACACATTAACAAAAATATAACCTTACAACATTTTATTATTGTTATTCAACAGATATGTTGTTCCGTACAATCCCTTGCTGATGAAGAAATTCCAAGCTCACATTAACGTCGAGTGGTGCAATAAAGAAAAAGCAATAAAGTATTTGTTCAAATACATACACAAAGGCCAAGATAGAGTTACAGTAGCTTTTGAAAAGGAAACGAACAATGACAAGACAACAACACAAGGCTCTGAAAAGGAAAACAACAATGACACCGAAAAAAAGACCAAAGATGAAATTAAAAAATATTATGATTGTCGTTATATATCCGCATGTGAAGAAGCGTAGAGACTATACACGTTTCCTATACACTATCAGTACCCTCATGTTGAAAGATTATCATTTCACCTACCTGATCAACAACCGATTTTGTTTGAAGATGACGACACTGTAGAAGACGTCCTGTTAAAACAAACAGTTAAGAATTCTCAATTCTTGCAATGGATGGAGCTGAATAAAACAGGCAAACTGGCGCAAAAGTTAACTTGCGTAGAGTTCTTGAAAAAATTCGTTTGGAATAAACAAACAAGAGAATGGACAAGAAGAAAAAAGGGTTCTACTGTCGGTCGCATAAACTATGTCCCTCGAGCAATAGGCGAAGCATTCTTCCTTCGAATATTGGTTAACAAGAAAAAAGGACCTACAAGCTACAAGGACATCAGAACACATAAGAAAAAGGAATATTCCACATTCAAAGAAACATGTTATGCTATGGGCTTACTAGATGACGACCGAGAGTACATTGAATCAATAAAAGAGGCAAACAAATATGCTACTGGAGATTATTGCAGAAATCTGTTTGTTATGCTTATTACAGAAAATGCTTTATCAGATCCGGCCCATGTTTGGGAACAAACATGTGACGAACTATCAGATGATATAGAAACCCTACGAAGAAGAGAGCTAAACATGCCAAGTAAGTATATTCATATTTAAAATAATCTATTTGCAAATCATAAATAATAACCAACTTTTAAAATACAGATCTCGTGCTTGATCGCGATGAAATATTGAACATAGCTTTGGTCAAAATAGACCAGCTGCTGAGGTCAAGAGGAAAGACCCTAAAAGACATTCAAAACATGCCAGTCCCGCATTATCGCAACAAAGAAGATTGGTCAAACGTATTGATGCAGGAAGAACTTAGTTTCAAGAAAAAAGAAATGGAAGAAGAACACGCAACTCTGTACTCAAAGATGACTGATGAACAAAGAGGGGTCTATAACACTATCATGGAAGCAATAAACTCGGGCCAAGGTGGCATTTTTTTCCTATACGGTTATGGAGGAACAGGCAAAACTTTTGTGTGGAAAACATTGTCTTTGGCCATTAGATCCAAAGGAGAAATAGTACTCAACATGGCATCCAGCGGAATTGCAGCCCTGCTACTTCCGAGAGGAAGAACGGCGCATTCAAGATTCAGAATACCAATCAATCTTACCGAACAATCCTTCTGCAATATCTCGCCTGACAGTCCTCTAGCAGCTTTGCTGAGATGAACAAAGCTAATAATCTGGGATGAAGCTCCGATGACACATAAACATGCATTTGAAGCTCTAGATCGAACGTTACGAGATGTTATGAGCACCACTTCAGCAGACAAACCTTTCGGAGGGAAAGCAATTTTATTCGGTGGAGATTTTCGGCAAGTACAACCTGTTATCCAAAAAGGAACCAGAGAAGAGATTGTGGATGCCTCACTCAACGATTCATATATCTGGGAACATTGTACGGTTTTGAGGTTGACAACCAACATGTGTTTAAAGTCAGCTAATAACGAACAAGATAAAAAATAGATCAAAGAATTTGCCGACTGGATGATAAAAATAGGAGAAGGAGAAGTAGGGCCAGAAAACGATGGCGAGGCAGAAATTGAATTCCTCGACGATGTGTTAATAAAAACCGACGGAGACACTCTCGAAGCTATGATAGAAGCAATATATCTGACAATTCATCAAGATATTGGAAAAGAAGGATACTTTGAAAATAAAGCGATACGGGTGCCCACAAATGAGGAGGTTGATCTGATAAACGACCACATGTTGTCAAAAATAGTTGGAGATGAAAAAGTATATTTAAGCTCAAACACAGTTTGTGAAACAGAAATAAACGGTTCTATGAATGAATCAATATATGCTCCTGAGCTTTTAAACGCTTTCAAAATATCCGGGCTACCTGTTAGGAATATGAATATTCAGCTGAAGACTCGGTCACCCCGAGTACTTATTAGCACATCATAGCTCGTAGGATTATCAGTAATATTATTAGTATTATTAGTTTTATTAGATTAGTCGTATCTATAGTTGTGGAGTGGGTCGGGGCTTTCCCCACTGTCAGCTCGCTCCACAGTCCACTAGGGACATATTATGTAATAGTATAAATACTCCCTTCCCACCCATGGGAAGGGTGGGACCTTTCAAGCTAATAGATTACATGTTACTTTCTCTCTCTACAAAGGCTCCCACTTTCTCACTCTAACTTCTCTTCCAATCGATCCAAACATCCCTCAAACTAGTGATTCTTGTATTGTGAATACCCTACAATTGGTATCAAGAGCCATGGTTAGGTCCATGAGAGTTGGTATTCACGGATTTGTGTAGTTTTTGAGATGTTTCTTCTTGGTTCGATTGGTAGTTTTTAAGTTTTTATGGTTCGGTTTGATTTATAGCATAAATTTCATTTTGTACTTTGGTTAGTGATTAGAAGTTGTTTTACTTTGTATTTTCTAGCTTAAGATTAGTATTAGAGTGGTATTTGGTGTTTGGATTCACAGATCTAAGAACGGTGTGGTGATTTTGGAGCAATTCGTGGGTTTTTGTGATAGTGTTCTTCGAAGCGGTTTGTCTCCTTGGGACGCATTCTTAGACTCGGTTTGTGTCAATTCACAGATTCGGTTTGTCCTATTACTCGTTTAGGCAAAAAGACAAAAGGCAGTGAAAGCGACCTGCTTGGGAGTTTGTGTCTACTCGGTTTGTCCCAGCTGCGCGTACTCGGTTTGTCTCTGAAAAGTCTCGGTTTGTGTAGACTCGGTTTGTCTCGGTGAAATTTACTCGGTTTGTACCTACTCGGTTTGTCCCTCCAACGCGTACTCGGTTTGTGTGGACTCGGTTTGTCCCTCTAGCGTATACTCGGTTTGTGTATACTCGGTTTGTCCCTTTAGCGTATACTCGGTTTGTGCAGACTCGGTTTGTCTCTGGAAAGTCTACTCGGTTTGTCCCAGCTGCGTGCACTCGGTTTGTGTGGACTCGGTTTGTCACTGGGGAAGTTACTTGGTTTGTCTCTACTAGATTTGACCCAGCAACGTGTACTCGGTTTGTCTCTGAGGAGCATACTCGGTTTGTGTCTTGGTGATTTTAGAAATTCCCGCGAAAGATTCAATTTCTCGGTTAAATCACCAGATCTGTAAAATCCCGTGTTCACTATGACAACTAACTCAGACTCCCTTATTTCGGAGGTTCTCAAACTGTACGATGTTATCAAGGATCATGGGAACTATAATTTCACATCTATAACAGAAACAAATGATACTGATTCTGCTGGAACTGATGAGTCACATTCGCAGTCACACATGGATGAATGCCTTCAGGTTATGCAGTTGGCTAATGATATGAACAGTCAAGTAGCATGCTTCAGTTCACTTTTATCACACGTTAAGGTTTTGTTTGGTAAATCTGAATACGTGATGGGGTACAAACGGGCTTTCGCTTCACTCTTTGGTCAGGAAATTGGTGATTTCACAGTCATAATGACATTATATCTGGATCAACTAGAACAAGAGCTGGTCAAGGAAGAATATTCTGAAGAGAAATCCAGAGCGGCTCTCAATGTGATCAACAATCAACTCCAAGTGTTCATCAACTCTCAATACACTATGGATTATCACTATGACTGCCAAGTGACTAAAGAGTGCTTTGCTAAATATACTGGGTCAGAAGTTGAAATGTACAAGACGACACTGCTACTGCTGATGAGGGATGTCCAGGGGTTCATTGAGGAAAAAGGTGCACTGGGTAGGAATGGAACTAAATCAGACAAGACGGATGATGGTGTCAACACAGGAAGTGACTTCACAAGATGTGAGAAGGAATCCTACGAACCTGAAAAACACCAAGCACAGACCACTGTGGTACATCTGTCTCATCTAGATATTACTGTTTCTAATGAAAGTGTGCATGACAATTCGTCGAATTCCTTGCCTACGGCTGAGTCTTTCAAATCACCTGATATGATTGAAAAAAGGGTTTACAATGAACTTTTAAAAGGATTTTCAAAACTTGAAAAACATTGTGTTGATCTTGAAATTTCAATGCAACAATTAAAAGAAAAGTTCCAAATTAACCTTCCATCAAAAAATCCGGAATTACCTGACTTTCGGGAATTTTTTATGATAAATGAGTTGAAAGATCAGCTGGTGGCCAAGAATGCGACTATAAACATGTTAAGGACCAAACTAAGTGAATTGCAAGAAAAGGTCAATGATGATAAAACCTCACATGACTCAAACACTGTTGAGTTACAGGCTGAACAAAATCTTAAGAAAAGGTTCTCATTAGCTTCTCGTAGGAATGACTTAACGAAGTCGGCCAAGAACAGGGTGAATCCTAAGTCTGTCAAATCATCAGTCTTGGGAACACCTTCTCCAAGGTGTGCCCCCCAAGTTGGTGAGACTAAGAATTTGCCTAAATCAGTCACTTCACAACCTAGACATAAGGGAACATTAGCTAAGAGTCATTTTCAGGACAAGTCTTACATGACATCAACAAAGGAAGATAATGTTCATGTCACTACACCCATTACTTCGGCAAATAATCACCATAGGCCTGTAAAATTAATGAAGCACCCTAGGAAGCCTAATAGATCTAGTGCTGAAAAACAAAAAACTTTCTTTCATAAAAACACTAAGGTGCCTCAGAAACAGAGCATATTCAGAACGTGCCTAAGATGGTTGCCAACTGGTAGATTATTTAAGAAAGTTGGTTGTCAGTGGGTACCTACTGACACGGAAAATGCCTCTATGAATGTCTGCAAGAAATCACAGAAACAGGACCCCATAGTCACTAACCAATACATATACAAACAAAATACTTATGATAGTGCAGGGAGACGGTTTCCGCGTGCAGCTATTCTCACAGAATGCATCATGAAGAAACTCAAGGTGTGGCTACCCAAGGGGAGATCAACTCCCAAAGAGGAGGTTAAGAAAACACACCTGTGATGCAAGGTGACAATGACTTTTGAACATCACAGTTCAAAACTCGTACTGTTCTGATGAAAAGATTCTCATGTATCCTTTTTCTTTTGCTTGTTGTGTATAGTGTCTCTTTGTTTATAGGTGCATGTGTTGTGTGTATATAGTCATATGAATAAGGAGAGGCATGTCTTCTGGATATCGATAACATTTACGATCCTAGAAATGTCATTCAATAATGACACGGGGTTTTAAATGAAGCTCGAACAGAAGTTGTTCCTTATAAGTAAATCATGTCTCTAAGGTTTGCTATTACTTTAGATAGCAACCCGCGTTCCCAGGTGAAGACAGTCTGTCATTATAATGACAACTATTCTTCAAGGTGATGTTCACCTGAGCATGGGTTACTTTATATTCATGTTCATTCATAGTTATCACCAAGTAATAAATTGCTGCTCAATCAATCAATGTCTACATTTCTATACAGAAGGTTAGTCATTGATTGAGGGGGAGAGCTACAGCAATTTAAACTTGCCTATGAGCTAAATCTATAGCAACTGTTTGGGCTATCACTATGTGTTTAGGAATTCTGTGAGTTGAGTTTGAAAGCTGTGGATGCTGTAGAGTGTAAGAATTTTCTAGTGTCAGGATGCTGTAGAGTGTAAGAATTTTCTAGTGTCAGGATAGTCAGAGACCAAATGTGCCATTCAACTAAATTGAGAGTGTCAAGGGTTGGTATATTAACTTGTCACCTAGGCGGTTTGTCAAGTTAACAACGACAGGGACCAGAAGTGTCATTTGGACAAAGTAGAGTGTTAGGAATAGATACTTAAAGATAAAAAATCACTCGGTTTGTCCTTAATCATACTTTCTCTCTCCTCCTTATCAAACCGAACCAATTTTTGAAATCTACACCTTCGATCTTTAGCTTTATCCATCCATCGAGCTTTCTCCTAGGTAATTAATGATTCTCTTCCATTTCAGTTGACTAGTTCTCGTATCAGTCCTAGATTCTCATCGTTTGATTTGGTTTTTCTAGGTTGATTCATACTTCGCATCTGTCGATCCTAGGTTGGTCTTTTGTTATTTGCTTTTGATTGATGGGAATCTTATCTATGTGTGTAATAACTATTATTATATGCTTTAATTGCTTCATCTTTTAGGATAAGGGTTGGATTGTTGTGATTTATCGAACGAAGATTGACTTCAAAAGTCAAAATCCGTTCATGTGTCTAAGTGTACTTAGTATGATTATCGATTGGCATGTCTAAGTGTAATAACTGTTATTATAGGCTTTGATTGCTTCATCTTTTAAGATAAGAGTTGGATTGTTGTGATTTATCGAACGAAGATTGACTCCAAAAGTCAAATTCGGTCATGTGTCTAAGTGTATTTAGTATGATTATCGATTGACATGTCTCTAGGGTTGAGTGCACCGTGTTTGCTAACAAGTTGAGGAATAGGCTCTGTTATGTAGTTAGCTTTCGTTCAGTTGGATGCACTATGTCGATTGATTGGCGATTCGGTTTAGAGTGAGGTTGGGTGAAGATAGGATTGATTGCCTTAAGCTCTCGCATAGTTCCCTGGTTATACATACAGTCTCCAAATTGTGTGCACTTAATCTATTTCGTGGGATCATATTCAACGATGTGGGTTGCATGTTATAGGTCGAGTATTTGCAATGCGTAGAATGTAAACTATGTGTGAATTTATTGATGTGTTTGAGAAGTGATTAGGCATTTCTAGTGTTGTTGGTGAAATGACTAAATTGATGCTTTCAAATATAATCAAGAGTGCATGTTTAGATGGTATGATCTTCAATGCGGTTTGTCTGTTTGGTTATGTGGCTGCCTGTATGTGTATCCATGGACTCGGTTTGTCCTTTTGCTCACTAACACGGTTTGTGTGATTGCTCACGGACTCGGTTTGTCCATGTGCTCATGGACTCGGTTTGTCCATGTGCTCACGGACTCGGTTTGTCCATGTGCTCACGGACTCGGTTTGTCCATGTGCTCACGGACTCGGTTTGTCCATGTGCTCACGGACTCGGTTTGTCCATGTGCTCACGGACTCGGTTTGTCCATGCACTCACAGACTCGGTTTGTTTAGGTGCTCACAAATTCGGTTTGTTTATGCACTCATGGACTCGGTTTGTCTAAAAGCTCACAAACTCGGTTTGTTTATTTGCTCATGAAGTCGGTTTGTCTAAATGCTCATGAACTCGGTTTGTCTGAATGATCTAGAATGCTGTTTGTTTATATGGTCATGGATGTTGTTTGTATACTTTGTCATGTGGAGTCATTAATGCGGTTTGTCCACATATTCACGATCTCAACTTGTCTATGTGCTTATAAACTCAGTTTGTCTATATGCTCACATGTATGCATTTAAGCTGTGCAGCTGCTTCTTTAGTATGTGCTTGATGTATGATGCATATTTGAGTGCTACTTGATTTACTGTAGTCTCTTGCAATGTTCACATAGGCCATGTACTAACCTTGAGGATTAACTCCCGTCTAACTAGTATGGGCATACTGTCTTTTTGTGAATGTGTGTCTGTAGATACAATGACTGATACTGAGATCACCACTTCTTCCGAGCCAAACCCCGAGGACTCAACACCTGTTCGCACAGATGAACAAATCCTTCCAAAGAACAATTGGATCCCTATTGGAAGGAGCAACTGTTATATAGATGTGGCAAGACCTCAACCCAATCCTATTTACAAGATATCTGTTGATATCTTGAAGGAAACTACTTTCTTCAGGGCATTCACAGCATGTGCAACCGTTCCCTCTGTATACATACAGCAGTTCTGGAATACTATTCAACTCAACAAAGACACCGGAAATTATCATTGTCAGTTAGATGAACAATGGTATGACCTGACCAAAGACACCATTAGAGGGGCTCTTCAGATCTCACCTGTTGTCATTGATAAACCCTTCACTCAACCTCCTACATCCGAGGCTCTCGTCCACTTCATTAATGATCTGGGTTATCCATCAACCGTCCTCAAGGTGTCAACAATCGTCACCAGTGAAATGTATCAACCATGGAGAACACTCGTCACCATCCTCAACCTATGTCTTACTGGGAAGACTTCGGCTTATGAAAAACCTAGGGCTCCCGTGCTTCAAATTCTATAGGGAATTGTCAAACGTTCCAACATAGATTTCGCTGAAAGGATCTGGGAAGAATTCATTCACTCCATTCACACTTTCCTAGAAGACAAAGTTAAACTGGAGTCTAATCTGGCCAGCAGGAAGAAAGTTAGAAAGATATTAATTCCTAGTATCAGATTCACAAAACTGATAATCCACCACCTCTACTCTCTTCACAAGTTCCATCCCAGAACTAATTCTCCTCTCCATTTGTCCTCTGAAGAATTTGTTCTGGGAAATCTCAAGTGGGCTGCTAAAGGGACTGATCAAGAAGTATTTGGAAGACTTATTCCTGAGCTCCTTATCTCAGATAATATTCGTCAAGCCTCCTATTATAAGGATTATCTGAGCAAAATAGAGCAATATCAGAAGTCCCTCTCTGATAAGGTAAGAAGTGAAGCTGAAACCCCTGAACCAGAAACCCAGAAATCCATCAAACAAACCCAATCTAAATCGAAATCAAAGAAAAGAAAGGATGCACCCACAGAAGTTGAGGGATCTAAGAAGAAGAAAAAGATCAAAAGGAAGGGATCAAGCAAGAAGTTGAAATCCAAGAAAATCAAGACGAAAGGTCGAGATGATGATGAAGAGATGGTGGGACCTAAACTAGGTCTAAGGGATGAAGAAGATCCGATTCTACAACAAGCCTTGGAGCTGAGTGCTAAAGAACATGCTGAATCAACAAGGAGTGCTACGAAAGGAGTTGTCCTTAGAGAACCCGTTGTTGAGAGCAGTAAGCCATTACCTGAAGTAGAGGGCAAAGGTAAAGGAGTAGCTACAGTGGTCCAAGCCGCTAAGACTCTTCTTACCATATCATCTCCGGCATCCAAGACAACAACACGATTTGTGCTCAGGAAACGTGAGCAGGGATCATCTAGAGCACTTGATCTTTCTGAAGGACATCAAGAAGAATCACCAAGCTTAGAAGCTGCTCAAGATTCCAGTGATACAGAAAGCGATGAACAGTTGTACAAGGAAAAGAAGGTGGAGATGAAGATCACACATACAGAAGTAAAGGACCCACAAAATCAAAGTGAGAGTCAAGAAGAGGAAGTTCATAAGGAAGCTGAGTCTGGTAACATTATTAAAGAAAAGAAGGAGGAGGTGAAGGTCACACATACTGAAATTAAGGATCCACAAGATCAAGGTGAGAGTCAAGATGAGAAAGTTCAGAAAGAAGCTGAGTCTGATAACATCATTATGGAAACTCATGATCAGATAACAACAACCACTACAGAACCTCCACAAGAAATACAACATGAAGAATTCGTGGCTTCTACATACCCGGGGGTTCATGAGAATCTGAAAATGAAGGAGGATGAGCAATCTCACCTGAATGAACCAACAGGGTCTACTGGCACTCTATCGTCTCTGAAGAACCTTGACACCGACTTCAACTATGGTGATCAATTCATCCTGGATAAAGCCAACGACAACACCACAGAGACTGACATACCACATGATGATAAGGAAGTGGAGTCAATGGTGTCTGTACCAATTAAACAAGACATGTCTGGTATTAGACCTATGACAATTCCTGTATCCACTATAGCAACTATCATAGTAGATCCCTCACCAGAAGCAACACCTGCGACACCCATCCCTCCAGAAGTGCCATCTAATTTAGCATCACAACTAACTGCCGCCACAAAACTCATTGATGACTTGTCACGGAAGATGAATAATTATGATCAGAGACTACTTGAGGTGGAAAAGCTTAATATAGATCAAAAGGTGGCTCAAGCTGTGAATGATCAGGTAGAGGAAGCAGTCAGATGGGCAATGGAAGCTCCTATGAAGACACGATTCAGAGATCTTCCTACTACTGATATGAAATCAATCCTCTATGACCGAATGTTTGAATGTGGTCAGTATCAAGGCCACGAAGATCATCAACGGCTTTATGAAGCCTTGGAAAAATCGATGAGTCGTGATAATCAGGATTTCCTTATGGCTGAGCTTGAAGAACAACGGAAGAAGAAGAAAAGAAGACAAGTTAAACCCAGTACGCCCCCTGGCTCTCCATCACATCCTCCTCCACCTCCTCCACCTGCTGGTGGATCTGGAGCAGCAAAGATGTCAGGAGCTTCAGAATCCACCCAAGCTCAAGCTCATCATCGTCCAACTGAATCTTCTGGTGGTAAATATCAAACCACTACTTCTTCTGGCCCAAGCACATCTAAGGGTGTTTCAAAGGCAGGATCGCTTGCATGGACCACAGTTGATGACAAACTTAAGCCCTCGTTCTCGCCAGTTCCTGAGGATTTTGTCATGAATGAGGAATCGGTTCTAGATGATTTGTCTACCTCAAACTGATGAAGAAGATGTTTCAGCTAACACCAATATCCCAACTGTTGATCCTAATCAGAAATGGTGGTTGGAATTCTTACGCACAGACAAACCTGATGACTCAGAATCCTCAAGAAAGCGACCCACCAGGGAAGATATGGAATCTTGGATAAAACCTGTATCTGAAGAAGATCGAGAACCAATTCCTGAACCTAATTGGTCTATACCATCATCAGACAAAAGCATTCCTGTAAACAATTGGGCAGCTACTATTGCTTCACAACATAACCCTCCTTCAGAGAACTCATTGCTGGCAAAGACTAATGACATGGGGGCATTTATTAGTTGGTTCTGCAAGAAGAAAGGCATCACAAATCTCACTCCCCAAGACTTGGAAGGTCCTGCATATGAAATCGTCAAAGTGTTTCATCCTGATGTGCATCATCTCCAATACCAAATGGAAGAATGTCATAGACTATTTAGTGATCAAGTTGATGACCGGATCCTTTCCTATGACGTTAACCGACCTCTTCCCTTTGATGGTCCACCAGGTCAAAAGAGCATTCAAGCAGATCTCTTCTTCAACAACGATCTGAATTATCTCCGGTTCGGGAATAATGGTGATCGTCTGGCATTATCCATTTCCAAGATGAAGGCGGCTTACTACCCTGACGTTGGGCTAGAACAAATGGTGCCTGATCAGGTATGGTCAGATGAAGAATATAAGTTTGAACTTACTGCTTCTTATGGGGTCACACATTGGTGGTTCCACAAGAAACGATTTTACATTGAACGGCACGCAGGAGAGGGTAGTCGTCAGGGTATACGCTCACATCTAAGGATCCTAAGTGTTATCAAAGTTGATATTCACCCATTGTATGGGTATGAGTATCTTAAAAGGATAGTGCTTCGTCGTGCTGATCAGAAGGAGTATATCATTTCTGAAAGCGACTTCAAATATCTATCTCCAAGTGACTTCGAGGATCTCTTTCTTCTGAATCTTCAAGGGCACCTGAATCATCTTCCACCTCGCGACAAGAAGGCGCTTGCTGCTGCTGTTAACTTATGGATCCGGGGTCTTGTCATCAGGCAAAGGGTGAGTGATTTTCAACTAGGGATAGAGAGCTATCAGACCAAACTCAATCTCACTAGGCCATATTGGGAACGTAAGGGTCTCGAGTACATTCACAACTTTAAAGTTATCGAATCTCCAAGAGCAGTCAAGTTCACTGACCAACATGGGACTCCCATGATGATGCAACTCAGTGAGATACATAAATTCAGCGATGGTACCCTGAGAATGATCGATGAAGCACTGGATTTCAGGATTAAGGACTTCAAGTTAAATCCTCACAACCCACAATTGAAGACTCAGTTCTGGACTGATCTGGATGTACAAAGGAGCAAAGAGTTTATGAGAGCCATAGAGCGCAGACTGAAAACAAGAAGGATCTTTCGCAACCTGGAAAGCTTTGTTGGGGGTAGAGTTCGTGCAGGAGATTACAGATTGATGGAAAGAACGACATGAGCTGATTCGCTCCACAAGTGGTCTCTGTAGTGATATTAGTCTTTTGTTGGGCTCTTGTAATGTTACAATGTAATTTCCTCTAATCATATAATACTCTATGTGTGATCTGTGTATATGGACAAGTAATCCTCTCTCGTTAATATATGAGGGAGCATAGTATGCTCCAAAATCAGAATACATTTAAACCTGACCACATTTTCTCCCAAATTTTTCTAAATGTATTTAAATCAATTGAGATCACAAATCTCAAATGGTTTGAAATTTTTGATCGGGGGAGAGAATGTGATTTAAATATGAAATTCTGATAAAATGTGATGATTTGGAAATTAATGTAAGCTCTCCTGTATGTGCTAAACCATTTTGCATATCAAGGCACATATTGAGGGGGAGCAAAATGTTTTGGTCATAAACGCAAGCTCTTCCATATGTACGAAAATCTTTCTTATATTGATGCACATATTGAGGGGGAGCAAATGTTTTTAACAAAACAAAGGATTTGGCATCTCACGTGAGCAAGACTCAGTCTTCACCAATGAATTGACGAAACTTGAATTGTCATCAATCGAAAGGATACGTCTTGGCCGGGTAATAATTTCAAGCTGGTCTAACCAGTGATGTAAGAGTGTCTCGAAAAGGACGTATCTGAGTAGAGTGTACCATTTCGAGAAACTTTCTGTGGACTTGACCAGGCCGGGTAATAATTTCAAGCTAGTCTAACTAGTGATGTAAGCGTGTCTCGAATCGGTCATGTTCACTGAAAGTGGATCAATTCAAAAAAAATGCGAGCTCTACCTAACATGTGCAAATTTATAAAACAATCATTTGAGCACATGTTGAGGGGGAGCATTTGAAAAATATAAAACTCTCAAGTGTTTGCAAAAATGTGTTTCAGAATCATGAACACTTTGAGAGATTTTTCAAAGATTTGGTTTGGCAATCGTGGATGAATACCAAAGACCGACCATTTTAATTAATGCATGGAGTTATAAGGATGGTTAGGTTAGGTACAAGTTCCCACGATCCCGCCAGAGCCGGAGGGATCTACCCAGGGACAATCCACTAGTTAGTGTAGAAGTCCTCAGGTATGATTAAAAAGGAAAAAAGTGAATGAGGGAAAAGTGCCGACTGACATGGAGCTAGTACTGGAACAAACCCAACAAGGTACTAGTAAGGAAGTCTCGGTAAGCACTGAAGGGGTTGAAGAATGAAAAAGAATTGTAAAGATAAAGGGTGAAAAGAAATAGCCCTCCTTACAACTTAGGCAGAAACCGGGTCAATACATATGCTGTCAGAATCACTTAGTTGATTGCTGGCATTGAAGACAAAGTATCATGGACCCAGTGATACGCTGCACAACCCTCCCTAGCCACTCAAGGTCCCTCAAAGGATTCTTGTTTCAATTGTCACGGAGTTCAATGCATTCCTATTGTCTCTCTCACTCCGAGTTAGATGATATTGAAAAGGTGGCAGTCCTCTCCAGCCTCCGATCACCAAATCATAACGCACAATAGAGTCTAGAGCCACGAGATGCATAATAAGATCTCATAGGGACACGAATTACTTCTACACTGGTTGTTCAACATTAAGGACACCAGTTGTAAACTCATGAGTCCTACGCAGATCTTAGCAATCTGCCAGAACATTTATGAGAGAATTTACTAATGTAATTCTCAATGATTGAATGGAAATTCCTGCCAGGGTCAACATCAAGCAGCCCTGAAAGCAGGTCACTTCGGTAATTCCTCGTGGATTACGCTTAGTGGTCGCGGCGGTTTCAACCGGTCTACAGTCGTGGAGTGATCTCCAGCGACTCACCTAATCGTTGATTTACTACGGTAAAATCTTAAAAAGCCCTCTGTGGGTTTTCGATTAGGAACGGTCTTGGTAAGGATTAGAGAGAGTCTTCACACTATGCTGTTGACTATCTCGAAGTCCAAACTTGTAAGTACCGGTCGAATTATTGCTAACTGTCGTATGCAGGAATTTCTGGCGGTTGTTGCTGTGGAATACTGTAGCTGGTTGCTGTTGTAGCTGGTTGCAGAAAAGATGCCAATCCATTACCACATGTTCACATCATATCATCATCAAAGAAGTCATGATCACCTTAAAAGACCTTCAACACAGCTTCTGCTAACTCTGATGCTGAAGATCATGACACCATATCGTGTGAGCATGTCGGTTCTTAATATATTTCATCACATGGAGTATTACTACTGAAAGATGACTTGGAGACTCAAGAGGGATGATAACTCCAAAGAATCAACAAAGATCATCCAAGACAAAAGAAAAAGTCATCTTAAGATTTGCTGGTGCACAATGATCAAGGAAAATGAAGAATCAAAGAGTACGAGCTATGAAATCAAGATCCAAGGATGAAGTGCTAGAATTCAGAACATGACTTCCGGGGTGACCTCCCTTAGGGGGAGATTGTTAGGAATATGAATATTCAGCTGAAGACTCGGTCACCCCGAGTACTTATTAGCACATCATAGCTCGTAGGATTATCAGTAATATTATTAGTATTATTAGTTTTATTAGATTAGTCGTATCTATAGTTGTGGAGTGGGTCGGGGCTTTCCCCACTGTCAGCTCGCTCCACAGTCCACTAGGGACATATTATGTAATAGTATAAATACTCCCTTCCCACCCATGGGAAGGGTGGGACCTTTCAAGCTAATAGATTACATGTTACTTTCTCTCTCTACAAAGGCTCCCACTTTCTCACTCTAACTTCTCTTCCAATCGATCCAAACATCCCTCAAACTAGTGATTCTTGTATTGTGAATACCCTACACTACCAAACCACTGTCTAAAGCTGAAAAAAGGAGTCCCAGTTATGCTTTTAAGAAACATCGATCAGCAGAATGGATTATGTAACGGGACTAGACTACTCGTCACAAGTTTAGAAGAGCATGTTATTGAAGCAAAAATAATCTCAGGCACACATATTGGGAAGTATACTTATATACCGAGATTGCAACTGATGCCATTTGATAAACGAGTACCGTTCAAATTCAATAGAAGGCAATTCCCGCTCATGGTATGCTTTGCGATGACAATCAACAAAAGCCAAGGACAGTCTTTAGAGGAGGTAGGCTTATACTTACGCAAGCCCGTATTTACACATGGACAGTTATATGTTGCAATATCAAGAGTAACCACCAAAAAGGGATTGAAGGTCCTAATTTGCGATGAAGAAGGAAAACCAACAAACATGACGACTAACGTGGTCTACAAGGAAGTTTTACAAAGAGTTTACATCAATTAACTGTTAGAAAGGGGTGTTTGGCATTGTCATTTAAAATTGCCTTTATTACTCAGGCTAATAACAAGCCTGCCGGATGTTGTTCATATAAATCATATCTTCCCAACATACCATTATGGATTGTGTTTTTATCACTCAGGTTAAGAAGTCTTTTCGGGTCTGAACACGAGTTACTTTTGATATAATTGTTGATCTGTTATTTTCCACTTATGCTGCTCATTCAAGGTACTAATTCGCAATGACAAACGCAAACGAATAAATATATCAACTAACGTTGCTTTCGATTATTAGTGTTTGTATATTTCCTGAAAAGTTAAATATAACAAAAACCACAACAACTAAATATGTGTAAAATAAAATACGGGTAAAAAAGAAGTTAAATTGACCAAAAAAGAGTCTAAGTTGAATTCTACAATTTGTATGAAAACAAGGTTGAAAAAGTCATATTCCGTTTCACACTCTATAAAGCACTTTCAAATGACTACCTTGATCATAATTCAATGAGATTATTGTACCTTGAATATAGTGATGTGTTTACTGTTGCAGGTTTGAAGGCTTTGATTAATTAGTAATACTTTTTGTAACGTTGACTTTGCAAGTCAAACATATCGATAGACATGTCAAAACGGGTCTATGCCTTATAAGAGCAGGATTTGTGTAACACAAAGCTATACCAAACACTATTTATAGCCTTTAACACATTAACAGCGTATCAGCCGCATGTAATATCCCTCTGCAATATCCCTCTGATATCACTCTAATATGCCGCTGATATGCAAGTAATGTGCTAAAGAACATAAAAAAAAACTAATTGGAATGTTCAGCTGATTACTCCCTATTATACGGGTAATATGCCTTTGCAATGTTTTAAACAAATTTAATACTAAAGACGGGCAAAAAACAACATACACAAGTAAACATTAGGGACATCATAAAAACTTTTATGTATTCTACACAAACATACAATAAAAATGACCTCAGTAAACCTCCAACCTGTATTGGCCCATTTATTGTCCCGTTGAATAAAGTGCTAAAATATGTGAATATATGGATCTACATATGGCTTAACTAGAATACAAGTGCAAATTAGTTGGTTTCATTATGTAGCAATGGACTTCAGGTCAAAGAAGTCAAAGGAACACAAACCTGATCATTTAGGTGAAAGATTCAAAGCTGGAATCAATAATAACAAGCATCCCTTCATTATGTATGCTAATAACAGTTATTTAAATGTATAGTGCCAAACACACAAAAAAAACTTATACTTCATTTACATAAACAGGCAACAAAACACAAGAAGATCATTATGTTAACTCTACTAACCAATATCAAACACACAATAATATACCAATTGGAAACAAAACAACAAAAAACAAGAGCAGTAACCTTTAATAATGAAGACAGGAAACAACAAACATAATATCAACAACCAATAATAACGAAACAGGGAAAAAACCAACATACACAAATATTGTCAAAAAGAACCTTCCATTAATCAAACAAGTAACAAAAGTCAATTACAAAAACAAAAGCAAAAAAGAATAGCAAAACTAAGACAAAAAACAAAACACAAATAACTTTCAATATTCCAAAAGATTGCGTTAATCTTCAACTAGAACCATTTGGCGAGCAGCAGCATCGACAGCTCTGTCATAACGATCATCCTCAAAAACATCCTGAAATGGATGAACTTCAACGCCATTGTGATAAAAAAACAATCAAGCAGTACTTATAATCACCAAGGTAATAAAGAACCATCTTTTGACCCTCCGCGATATTCTCATTCGAGAATAATAACTCCCAAGCCTCACCATCAAACCCGTACACCTTTCCGCTAATAACATGCCCATCAACATGATAGCTGGCATGGCAAGTAACAACACTAATCGGATGACAATCTCTGCTATTCAGATGCTTGAAAAAATCCTTAGCAAAACTCTGAAACGCAAACATAAAAACAAGTCAAAAAAAATAAAAAATAAATAAATAAATAAAAAATAAAAAAAAAGGAAAAAAATAATAAAACATAAAAAAGAAAGAAACAAACACAATAACCTGGACACTCTTGCTATATGAGGACGCAACAGTTATGCACGAGTGAGCACAACCACGAAAATTATCACCCAGGTATGTAGTCATTCCTTCCAAATTATAACCCGTAACTCGCAAATACTTATTACATACAGATCTAAAGTGTATATTCCAACCATCAATAACACCTTTTGAAACTTTGTATAAATCCCAACTTTTTCCAAAGATTAAACAATAGCTAGAGTTTAAACCTCTAACACAAACTTTATAAACAACATCCTTAGTGACGAGAGTAATCTTCTTAACATCACCACCACTAGCAAAGTACATAAACTCCATAGGAACAACCTACGACAAAGTAACCAAACCACATCAAAAAGAAAAAAAAACATAAAAAAAACAAAACGAAACAAAGACATGTTATATTACCAAGCCCTCAGCATATTCTTTGACAAACTTATATTCACAAACAAACTCCATGTAAACCAAAAAACCAAAAAGAAAAGCCGATCAATATCAATAAACAACTAAAAAAAACCCAGCATAAAACATTGTTTGTATAGACAAAAAAAAAAAAAAAAAAAAAAAAAAAAAAAAAACAATCCTATCCTAATACAATTACAAAACAAATATACAAAACATAATAAGCACAATCCTAATCATATACAAATTAATCAATTAAATTTATTACTTCAAATACCTCGAACAAAAAAAATACTTACACTAATTGGAACCCGTGAACTAATCAACCTTTCTGTCAATCGAGAAGCAGAAGTGAGACCCATGGTTTTGAGTTTTAGTATAATTTGGAAGTAAAGATATGTTTGACTCAAACTCAAACACCTATTTATAAAGGAATAAAAAAATACATATTTACAACAACAACACCATATACATAGGATTCACATTTATATATATACTTGACATCAACAATAAAAAAAAAAATACAACCAATACAAAAAAACAATCTCAAAAACCAACAAAAATGGACGCTCGATCAACCAAATCAACAAAAAGCAAAAAAAAAAAAAAAAAAAAAACCAACACCCAAAAAATCAACCAAAAAACTACAAGGCTACAAAAATCCATTGTCTTAAAGAACTTAAACCAAATGCAAAGAACTCCTACATAATGAAAGTTAAAGCAATTCGCGTATGGATAAGTTACTACACGGAAGCACCATAAAAAGCCAACGAAATCAATGCACAGATATGGGGCGAACCGATATTAAACTACAATATCAATATGATCTTAATGGACGAAGAGGTATGCATTTAAATTTATATTATTAATGAATTACTAACAACATGATATACTGTGATACAAAAACAACGTTTATTCACCCACAAAATTATAGGGTACAAAAATCCATGCGTGCGCAAATTACTATACCATATTCAAACGTGCATCGGAGAAACCACTAAAAGAAGGAGCACAACTTATTATAAGTGACTTTAACTGTGTGCCCAACCAAGGGTCAATCAAGCTAACAGAACACGTCGCGAAAATATACTTCAAGAAAGATACTTGTGTTACAGTGACAGACGACTTCGAAACCGAATGAGGCGGTTTCGAGTTTGTTTCGTTCGTGTCAATCATCAACAAACAAAGCAGCAAGGATAAAGCTTTCGGTAATTTATAATACATCGCGAATTTAGTATTTGTAATACGACAAAAACTAACATGGAATTCAATATGCAGATGTGGTTGGGCAGATAGTCTCAAACAAGAAAATCAAACAAGTCAGCGTCGACCAGAAACCGACAAGCCTAATTGAATATGAGCTGCAAAATACAAGGTTCGTAATCAACAATTATGTAGTATAGTTATTTCCTTTACTAAGTTTGTCCTTTATTTATAACAGTGGTAAGAAGATACAATGTGTTTTATGGGAAGATGATGCTGATGCTTTACAAGCATACATAGACAAAAATATCACAAGAACCGATCCTATAGTCATGATTCTTCAGCTAGCCAAAATTAACATATGGGAAAGTAAAACTTCTTCCTTTCATTTACATTCTAAACCAGCACATAATTTGGATACACAAATATACTTACTAAGGATGCCATACATGCAGACAAACAACAAGTATCAAGCATCTAAGATTTATATTAACGACAACAACAAACACGTATCTTTGTTCAAAAAAAGGTAAGAAGATTATTAAAAAAAAAAAAAAACCTTTGACACTATGATAATCACTTATTGTTTTATGGCAGATTAGAAAAGAACATATCGAACGGCACATGCGAAGAACCTCACCTAAACCTAACCACTACCTTCAATGCTAAAACACAAGATAAGGTATTAACGAAGACTAACAAGGTATGTTAGGCCAAATAGGAAAACCTTACATTCATTTTATAAAAAGCAATTCACATCATATAATTAATTATTACGTTCTACTATCTCTTCAGATGACAAACAGAAAAGACCTTCCAAAAATCCACGGTCATAATGCAAAGGATATCATAATAATCGAAGAATCAGGAGACGAAAAGGTAATCAAAGAGACAACCGAAACATAATTCACATACTTTATTCATAAATTTAATTGATTCTATAATAATATAATAATTAACCACAAAAAACTTTTTCATTGCACTCATTGTTTCAACAAAACCATTTAGACATAGCGTACAACAAAATTATTTGATGTATACATTTTTAAACAGATTTTTGACGATGAAAACCCCCTTTTGAAGAATAGAAAGGACACATCAAACAACTCAATAAAAGTTGTTGCTACCAAAAAAAGACAAAGTTCTGATGTAGTTGATGTTGAAGTTGTTAATGTTGAAGATTTGAAGCCAAAGGCCAAAAAACAAAAAACAAATGCAAATATACCCCATAGTATAGTATGACGGAAAGTGAATGGCTAAATGATTGGGAATTCACAGATTGTGACTTTGTAGAATATTATGAAGATGATGATTGCCACTGCCCAGTGTGTCAAGGGACATGCCAATGCATTCCGGAGGAATGTACTTGCTCAAAACATTAATTATGATATTTTAATATCAATTGTTTTATGTTTATTTTTTATTTAAACAAAATTATGTTTTGTTTGAACAAATGCTTATATTTTATTAATATATATATATACGTTAAAACAGCCCCAAAAAAACATTTATGTCTTCAAAGCCTCTTAGCGGGGTTTGTCATCAATACCAATAACCAGGACCGCTTAGTATATGATCCGAGTATGCAAAAACCATGAATCATAAGTGACGTTTGATACACCCAAATATATACAAGAAACAAGGAAAAGAACTATATACATACAATAAACATCAGTACAAAAGGATACATAGCCCCCTAAATAACTACCAATCATCTTATCAAGTCACAAACATATATAACCACTTAACAAAACACAAAAAAACTATATCAACATACTACAGGTATTATCACAACAACTTTTAATCACTAAACCATCTAATATTTTATTCAAATCTTAAAAAAAAAAAAAAAAAAAAAAAAAAAAAAAAAAAAAAAACACTCACTATAGCCAGAATTTTAAAATTTTATTAAAAAAATCATCGTAAGTTTACGAGCATTCTGACAACACATACTTGAGCTATCTTAATTGTATATCTTGGTTTATGAAATTTCGTGTAAAAACTTATTGAAAATAAAACCCTATATAACCACTAACTACTTCATCAAAAAAATAATTAAAACCCGAAATTAAAAATAATAACTTATTTAAAAGATTAGAAAAAACCCCGCGCGTGCGCGGACATTATATATAGTTAAATTAATACAACCTAACAGCTCATTAGCCCGATATAAGGTTTTCGTGTAGCCCACTTTGCAGCAAAGAATATATTTTTATAAATATAACCTTGTACTTCAACGATTTTATACTCGATAAATTCTGTCAAAAATTTCATGACATATGATTCGATTGTAGTACGGGGCAGTTTTAATATTTGTATTTCCCGTTAGATGAAAGGTCACTTGAGAACAAATGACAATTAATCTTCCGGAGTCGTATTCCTCGACGAGATTTGAATTGAAAATTACGTTTATGTTTTTCTTTTTATAATGCTTGATTATCAAATTGTTTTTTGTTTGGATTTTTAGAGAAAATTTTAAAACTATTTATACTAATTAAAAGCAACTATTTTAACTATTAAAAAGTAGACTACAACTAATGACGAGAAAATTAAGTTAAGAATATGATATTAAAAGATATGCTTGTCAAGAGTGGTGAAAATATCATTAAGTGTTAATTATCGTTTTAAGCCCTTTTTAATTAATACCCGTCAAAATAAATTATTTTCTCACAACATTGGTTTATTTTGAAAATAATTAATTTTTCTTGGTAAAAATTATTAGATCTAAATGATCAATTATGCTAACTGCTTTTGCCCGTTCAAACAACCAATTAAAAAGATCTAAAAATAATCCTGAAATTATTAATCAACAACCTTTGATGCCTGTTTAAAAAGGAATATATTTTCTCACAACGTTGGTTTATTTTGAAAATACTTCTTTTTATCTAGGTAATATTTACTAAATTTAATTAATTACCCTAACGGCTTTTGCCCGTCAAAATAACCAAAATTCAATCCAAGTAACCAAAGATTATCAATCAACAATTTCTAAGTTTTCACACTTAATTTCACAAATCACAAATACTTAACAAGCATATATAAAATCTTCTCACTGCTCACTACTCATATTAATTAAGCTAACAAAAACAAATAATCCAACAAACATAAACATGTTTCTAAACTAAATATTTAAGCTAAAGAATTGAAAAAGCAAATAAAGTAGAACCCGATCCGAGAAAATGAGACGAATAAAACCACCCGATCTTATAAACTTATCAAATACTAAAGTTTATTTTTTTTATTAGATTTTATATTACCAAATAGTTAATAAAGTTTGTGACTTTAATCACTAATTAGTTTTATAAAAACTAGAAAAGCTATAAACTTTAAGTAATAAGCAAGCATATAAGACCCTTAAGCTCCTCGCCTTATGATGAGATGATGAGATCAAAGAAAAATAAAAACTCTAATCATCTTCTAATCATCCAAAGCTCGAAACTTTATGTGAATTTAATTGGATGTAAATAACAAAGTTTGAACTTTTATAAGTAAAAAGCTTAAAAATAATAAAAACTTAATTTTTAAAACTAAATTAACACTAAAAAAAAGTAAGAAGATTAAAACTCTAATTTAAGGGCAAGCTTAAAATAACTTTTAAAACAAAAAGATGGAATTAAATGACTAACAGTAAAGATTTTGTAAAAGAAAGTTTTATAAAAAGTTGATTAAAAGAGATAACAATAGAGATTAAAATGATAAAAAGTGATTAACTAAAACATAAAAATAAATGCTTCAAATTAATAAAACATGATAGAAAATAGACAAAGATTAATACCTTAAATTATCAATATTTATCAATGTTGCAAAAATCGGCTGAATCGGCCGATTAATCGCCGATTAATCGTTAATCGGCCCAGTACCTTGTAGAATAGTGAAAATCGGCCAAAAAATCGGTCAGGCAAAAAAATCGGAAAAAAATCGGCCGATTCGGCCAAAAATCGGCTGAATCGGCCAAAAATCGGCTAAATCGGTCAGATTTAAAAAAATAAAAATTTAGGCATTCTACTTAATTTGGAGATTGTTTATTTCACTTATAATGCACAATGAGCCTCATAATCAGAATTGGAGCCTTTTATTGAGGTTTGGAAACATAGTAGGCTTGTAATCAGTTACGATCTTTAGTTTGGTCTCCAGAAATACCCAAAACATGCAAAAAATGCCAATCCGATTAATCACCGATTAATCCCGCCTCGGCCGATTACTCGCTGCAGGGTGGTCGACCGCCTGGCTACCGATTCACGATTTTTGCAACATTGATATTTATTACAAATTTTAACTATTTTAAATAAAATTAAAACTAACCTAAAAAAACTAAAAAAGAAAAAAGAAAGAAGGAAGAAAGAAAGACGACTACAGATCTGGTGGTTGTGATTCAACTTGCCCTCCAGGATAAATGGCCCCAACGTCCAAGGGTAATTTCGTCTTTTCACGCAGAAAACTAGGGGCAAAGTAGTAATTGCGCGTCTAGCAGAATAATAGAAAAAATGAAATACAACAAGAATGGGACTCAAACCCCTGACCTCTTGGATACACAACCACAGGTAAACCAACAGACCATGCTCACTTTCTTTTTAAGTTATGGACTTGAATATCTTTTATTCATCATTGCGCTGGGCTTCGTTTAATCTTTCGCAATTCCATCTTTTGCCTTAATACTCCATATAAAATACCAATGGACTCGTAATTTCATGCTCTTTCCAATGGAGTGCTCGGGGAATTTTTCCGACTTTGTTTGAATCTTGATAAACGCGAAAACATCGTTGAAACTCATCCGAAAATCACCGTTTTCGCTTTGTTTTTAAACCCTTGTTCCTGCAAGACATAATAACAAATAACAGACATATTTGCAATATAATTTCACATATTTTATGGTTATTATTTGCAATATAATTTCACATTTTATGGTCGTTAGTCAAAAGGACTAACGGTGCAAACAAAAACGTAAAGAAAACGGGCGAAAACGTATAAAAACATATAGAAACATATGAAAACGTAAGAAAAAACATATTTTGAGTTAATTACAAACGGTCGTTAGTCAAAAGGACTAACGGTGCAAACAAAACGTATGATAATGAAACAAAATTTGAAAGTTGGATGGGTATTGTGGTATTTTTTTGGGTTCGTATATGATAATGGAACAAATGAAAAAGTACGTTGCTATTACGTGCCATTAACCCTAGAATGAACTATATCAGTAGAAATTGATGGATCGAAAATATAAATGAGAAATTATCAACCAAAGTTCTTTGTTTAATTTCTGAGTAATTACATTGATTGATGATTCTGTGAGAATCGATACATATATATAGTTGATGAACCGGTGCCACTTGAACCATTGCGATGGTTCGGTCGGCGGTTACTAGGCGGTTGGTGCAGTCAACCAACACAACCCTTCAAATTTACAGGTTCTTACAAACTATTCTATTTTACATATTCCCATTGCGGTAATAACCATGCTCTGCTCTGATTGGACCGATCATTGGTTGATCCAACGAAACCTCACTCTAAAAATCCTCATATTCCCATTCTTAAAGCAACCGAACAAACAGAGGTGGTCCGGTTCCATTGTTTGACCTGCTAAGTGTTGCCCTTAACGAGAGACCTGCTTGTTTCTTAAAAACTCAAATATTTTTAAGAATAGATAAGGTTCGCGAACAGCATCGTTATAAGACATACAACAAAGTTTCTGACAACCTAAAAGAATTAATTTACTCTCAGTTTCACGAGTATATGGTTGTCGACTCCAATCTGAAAGAGTTATGTACTCATAAAGGTAGTTTTTAGCTACAAAATAACGAGTGTGACGCTCTTTTATGGAGTAGCAATAAAGTTGAATTTGATCAAAGCATTCTTATATGGCACATTGCTACCACTCTATGCTATTATTCATATGTTGGCAATCAATATGGTTATTTAATAGGAGTGCTTACTTTGGAGCTATTCTTAAGCAATAGTACATTTGACTTCGTAAAATGTTATATATGGAATTTGAGAGCATGGATGTTCTGGCTTTAGGTTTTTTTCACTTCTTTAAAAAGAAATACACTTTATTATGCTTTTCTTAGTCGATTTAGTTATAAACATAAATAAAAACATAAGGATATGTCAAAGTGCAATTAACTCGGTTGTTATTTCATATCTTGTGATTGCAACCCAATTGTAATCGGATTTTCTCATCTTTACTACATTGTCATTGGAGTTTATCTTGTTTTGCTCTATGTTGAATGGGATATCAAAGAAATGAGATCGGATTATTTGTTTTTGTTACTCTGCATTCGCTAGTGACAATAATATCCAAACCCTTTATGAACTTTAGTCGACTATATATATTCGTTTTTGTCACTTGTTACAGGTTCTTTAGGCGTAAGTTTGGTTTTCTGTCAGCCTTGATAACGGCATTAGCTAATGACAATGCATGATAGCAAGCAGGTCACTCAACAAAAATATGTGCTTGCACTGCACGTAGCATAAATGTTTTTTTACAATTAATCCAACAACCTTTGCAGGTTTAAGAGGATTTTTATGAATTTTTTGCAGCTCAACCTAATTGTAAGTAACTGTAGCTTTTCACTCATAGTGGCTTTTGTAGTGTTGCTTGTGATGATTGGTACATATGAGTATACAAGCTATGTTGCTTCTGCTGTTTAAAGTAATGAACTAATGAGTCTCTACTTCGATTAGTTGATATAAGTAAAGGAAAATGAATTATATGCCTAAAACTAAAACATAAATGTAGACCTAAAGATGTGATTGGTTCATTTGAAAAATTGATTGGTGAAAAATGATGAGAGAGAATAAGTGTATGACACTTGTCATGAAATGAATGGATTAGGTCTATTAGTAGGTTTTAGTTTTAGGTCTATATATCAACACTCATAAGTAAATACCTCTGCTAGTTTAGCGAGCTGATATGCATATTGCATAGCAAGTCTGCCACTCGGCTAATTATTCCGTATATTTTTTGTTTTTTTTCTTTTGTTTGTATCTATCTTTAATTCTTTGTAAGCAAATACCAGTTATATTATCTTTTTGAAATGAACCGAATGTCATGATTATAGGTATCAATTTACCTTGGTTGGTAGATTGTGATGCTGTATACAGAGGACTTAAAGAAAGTTTATGGAGTAAATGAAGAAAGACCAATATAGAGTGTTCTTTTGAAGAATGTAGAATTTTCGGACAAGATGACGATGATAAAGGACTTCTTTGTATGTCAATTATTTGAAGTTTGTGTTGTTCAATTTTATTTTTCTTAGTTTGATGATATATACAAATAATAATGTGACATAGGATTGAAATAAGCTGGTAATATTATTGTAATAAAAATCCATTAACTTCGTGTCAGTTCCAGGTATGGGTGATTATGATTGTTAACCGAACCAGACTTACGTTCCGGAAGGTGAACTAAACGAATCCACTCAGGCATATTGATGCTGAAGACTAAAGGTTCTCAGGTCAGTCGTTTACTCGATATGTTTGGTTACCACGTTAACCGATAAGTAGCCGTTTATTTTATAATGGGTTTAGGTAATTATTAAGTCAAAACCCTGCTCACAAAGTTACCAAGCAATCTTAAAAAGCCCAAAACAAAGGATGCAAAGAACAAATAAAATGCTTAAACTCCGCTTTCTTAGCATCCATCTAACCTAGTATCACCAAACATGTAAACGAAAAACAGGATCATCACGCTTTTTGTGAAAGGAAGCATATGATGCCCAAAATTACACCTCGCAAACATTAGTTATATAAAAAATCTAAAAGGAAAATTACACATAAGTAGGATTCTATCCCACATGTCTCCAACGAGACTTGAACCCACAACCTTTAGGTTGATAAAAAAGAGGCCACTCACATACCGCTAGGGCCAAAAAGCCTTTGGTGAAAGATAAAAAAGAGGCCAAAGTGGTCAAGTAATATTTAGTTATTTACACTAGCAGAAGGACCCAAAAAACATACGATAACTTTAAATTAATTCAACTAATTTTGAATGGAAAGAATGTGTTAGCCTCCACATTTAGTTTACGTAACACGTATAGATCGCAAGTGGTAAGTTTAAGGCATATATTAGTATTATAGGTCATTCTACACAATCTACTAATCAAGTCACTTAACATACATTTTTTTCTAATAAGATGTCACAGTATTTATGGCCAATTTCCTCAGCATGTCACAGTATTTAAGTAGACAGAAAAAGGGAGCTGTGGATACATTATATATATATACTAAAGATGGGTATTGGAGTGTGCACAGTAGTGTGAACACAAAGGTGCCTCCACAGTGCTTTTGTGAGTGTAGACATTGTTCGAAGCACTGTAGCTGCTACAGTAACTTTTTTTTTTTTTCCTAAATAATTTCGAAAAAAATAATATTTTGAAAAAAAAAAAAAAATTGGAAAAAATATTTTCAAAGTAGCTACAGTACTTTTTTTTTTTTTTTTTTGAATTTAAAAAAATAATGAAAAATAATTTCGAAAAAATAATGTTTTGAAAAAAAAAAATTTTTAAAAAAAATTATTAATAAAATATTTTCAAAAAAAATATTTTCACGCTACTGTAGCTCTTTTTTTTTTCAGGGAAAATAATTTTGAAAAAAAAATATATAAAAAAAAAAAAAAGTTTTTGAAAAAATATTTTCAAAAAAAAAATATTTTCAAAAAACTTTAAAATTAATTTTTCTAAAAAAATTAATTTAAAAAAAAATTCTAACAAAAATACAAAATAATTGTGAACCTACAAAACGTAAAACAAACATCGTACAACAAAAAACAACTATCTGAACAACCCGCTGCAACGCGCGGGCTACCCTGCTCGTTATATATAAAATCCTACATATTCTAGTAGCAGATTTCCTAGAGTAAGAATATTTCTTATTTTGTATTCTCAAATTCTTGTCTAAAGAATGATCACAAGACTATAGAACCGCCATCCGAGGTATCTTGCTCCTCGTTATTGTAATCTTATGATTCCATCACTTGGTACTCAAAACCATAGAAAGTCAAGATAAACATAACAAAATATTAATTGTGAATACAGATCTGCATTTTTAACATTCAAAATGTTCCTATCTTGTTCTGTTAACTAAGCCATTATATCCACAACTTATACATGTTCTGCAAACAACCAAGACAACACATCTTCATTTACTTAGAACTCAAAAATAAACAATTAGAGTTTCCATATTCTGGTTGTGCTTTCAAATTGGATACTGATGGCTTTCTTGAGGAAATGGTTTGTGAAATTCAAAGTACTTGTTAATTGTTCATGAAAGCAATTAACAGTTACTTATATCAATGGTTTCATATTGTTTCAAGTAATCACTTTAAGGATTATATAACATGATTCTTTTAAGACTTATAATCAAATTGGGTTGAGTGAGAATAAGAATGGTCACACTATCTTCTACACAAGTTTTCACGAGATCCCATAAGGCATCGGCATGGCCAGAAAGAATTATGCGCGTGGTTCCTATAAATTATGCCCATAGCATTGTCAAATTACAAAGATTGGGTTCTTTTTAGTCTTGTGGGCCAACCTTGATCTTTCAAAGTAGTATGTTTCAAATATTTTACATGGGAGTGGATGTACTGAGGTGCTGGATAAATTCAATTATGAACAAGAATAACAAGGGGCATAGAGTGCTTGCCAATGATTCAGACAAGTACAAGTACAGGAGACTAGTTGGAAGCTCAATTAGCACTCTACTCAACCTAACATGCTCAGGTTTGTTGAAATCCAACTTATAAGGAGTGTCAAACTGAATTTATATGTAGAAAGATGAAAATGACTGATATCTACCTCCAATTTGAGGAGTACTTCAACTGTTAGCGTTGTATTTAACCTAGAGCAAAAAGGCCTTAATCGCATCTAATATACATCAAATTGTTTTCCTAATGAACATATTTATGGCTCTTTTAGTGCAGACAAAACATGATTGTTTTCCCAATGAGAATGTTTCCTATCCATTTCAATCTAACTCTCACAAGGTGGAAACAAGCATAATTGTCACTGACCAACAACCTCAGAACCACCATAGCAAGCATTCATGAACAAACCTGGCAAATTCCAAGCTCGGAACCCAGTCCTCCATGTCAAATGGATCTTCGATAGACATGATAGGATAGTCTGACACCCAGGAAACGACAAAAAAGAAAGAATCACTGTCATTAAACGATATATGTAGTTGCATGAAGCATTAAACATAGTGACAAACCTACTGTGTTAACATAGTTATATACCTCTACATAGTTCCTTGTACATTTCAACCATATCTTCTCCTGACTTGAAGTTTTGTCCTGACTTATTAGGAGACTTGTAATCTAAATCATACTTTGCACCTGATACAGATAATATAAATGTCAAGTTTCAACTCATTAAAGTGATCAGCAAAAAAAGTTGACACATTGTAAGGAATGAGAAACATTACCTACGCAGAAATCAGTAGCAGCAACGTCAATTGCAATCTTAATTTTATCTAACATGAGGTGCACATGCTTCAAACTCTGCAAAACAACTACACTAATTTTAAGCCCATCTTGATGGGCATCACAATCTAACCTATAATAGATACACATCCTAGTTATCCTTCTATAGTATGTATACTTCAACTTTAATCTATTTTTCCAGTATGAAACATCCAGTGAATATACCACCACAACAGATATAAGGATCATTTTAAGTGGATATGTTCCATTAACATTATTCATGTCATACTCTCATGCTTGTTACTACTTTATAGAAATTAGCTGCTGCATGCACAATTCAACTTCGATCTAGTAGTTGGACTAATAGTGACAAAGTAGGTGAAAGAAAGGCACCTTTAAGTGATGATGTCTCAGAGCCCATTTGCATTGCCTAATTCAATTAAATTAACACAAGAAGTAAGTATTGAACTATCCAGAAAATTTTAGGTTTTGTGAAAACTAATAAACTATACAAGATGAGAATAGTTTTACATATAATAATGTTTAAATAGCTTGAAAACATGAAACCAACAGCTTACTCTTATAGCCAAATTGTTTCCAGCATGTTTGCCGCCGCTTATTAGTGTGAAGGCAGGGACAGGAAGAACATGGCTGCTTCCTCTGCCCGATATATCAGCAATATGTTTGTAAAGTGGAACCTGCGGAAAAGAACGCAATAGTATTATTATTATTAAATAAAACAAAATTAATGTGCACGCCTCTTTCTCAGCGGCTCCGGCTTTGCAAGCAGCAATTGACACAGCTAATATTGCATTTCCTCCTAGATCACCCTGGACAACGATGAATGAAAAGAAAATAAAGACAATGTTTGCCATTATCAGCATCAGAAAATATTTATACAATATTCTTTTGCAGAAGAGACCATTTAACCTTCTTACCCGTCTCAAGAGGATATCAATAGCAGCTGGATGATTTTCAGAATTTCCAACATTGCCCTCAGGGGTTTGTATTCTCTATTGAAGTTGCACTTTAAGTCATCACAAATGAGACTTGGTAGCACAATCATCAAATACACTCTCCCTTCATCATCGGGTCTTAAGGGTCTTAAAAGTCTTTGAGTTTGACTATCAATTTTATAAAAAATTATAACAAAAACAGTTTCATTAGGTTGATTAACTTCCAACTTAAATCATTTTAAGTCATTTTTAACGAAAATACAATTTCGTCAAGTTATTAACTTATCACTTAAAACCATTTGACTCCGGCCATTTATAATCAAAAGTCAGTTGCAAAAAAATTAAAATCTCTGAAAAAAGTTTTTTTGTTTACAAGACTGAAAAGTTTTTATCTCTTTTTCAAGAAAACAATAACAAAATGAAACACGCGTGAAAATTTATACTCCGGAGTTAATAAAAGTAGAAAAACATAGTCAACTAAAGACTTAATGGGAGAGTTATGGTTAAAAACCATACCACTAGAAAAGCAACCAGCACCACCTCACAGTCCGGGCTTGACACCAAACGTTGTCGGAGTTTCCCGATGAGTCCATAGACCCAACGAAAACCAACTCAGAAGGCAGCATACATAGGCTTCAACGTCAAGCACGTGTCACACTACAGACGGGACAAAGGCTGACTCGTGAACGCACCCCCTTGCCAGCCACCTAGTAGCACTTACTAATTCAAGAATAACTGACATGCCAAATGTATACATGACTGGCAACAAGAGAAGGAAGTCATGCTCGTATTTTGGTGTTTGGGCTTGACACTAACGATTTTCAGCAGATTCGTGTAAGGCGACATGAGGGACATAGGTCAGGTCATGAACGCACCAGATTTCCAGCCAAATCATATAAAGCAACATGAGGGACATAGGCAACATGGTGTTTGGGCTTGACACTAAAGATTTTCACCAGTCTTTGAGTTGGCCGTATTTTAGTGTTTGGGCTTGACACCAAACATTTCCGCAGTCTCAACGACAAGGCAACATCAGGGACAATGGCCAACTCAAATATCATCTCGTGAAGGCACTAGATTTCCAGCCAACTAATAACACCCACATTATTTTGGCGTTTGGGCTAACAAACATTTTCGAAGTTTCAAGAGGCAACATTAGGGACAATTTTCACAGTTTCAAAGCAACATTAGGGACAATTTCCGACTTCGCAGTTTCTTAGGAAGGCGGCTTACAATAGGCTTTTGACGTCTGGCATGTGTCACACTACAGACGGGACAAAGGCCGACTGGTGAACATACCCGCTTGTCAGCCACCTATTAGCGCTTCCTAATTCTAGGCAACATTAGGGACAATTTTCACAGTTTCAAAGCAACATTAGGGACAATTTCCGACTTTGCAGTTTCTTAGGAAGGCGGCTTACAATAGGCTTTTGACATCTGGCATGTGTCACACTACAGACGGGACAAAGGCAGACTGGTGAACATACCCGCTTGTCAGCCACCTATTCTAGGCAACATTAGGGACAATTTTCACAGTTTCAAAGCAACATTAGGGACAATTTTCACAGTTTCAAAGCAACATTATGGGACAATTTCCGACTTCGCAGGCTCTTAGGAAGGCGGCTTACAATAGGCTTTTGACGTCTGGCATGTGTCACACTACAGACGGGACAAAGGCCGACTGGTGAACATACCCGCTTGTCAGCCACCTATTAGCGCTTCCTAATTCTAGGCAACATTATTCACAGTTTCAAAGCAACATTAGGGACAATTTCCGACTTCGCAGGTTCTTAGGAAGGCGGCTTACAATAGGCTTTTGACGTCTGGCATGTGTCACACTACAGACGGGACAAAGGCCGACTGGTGAACATACCCGCTTGTCAGCCACCTATTAGCGCTTCCTAATTCTAGGCAACATTATTCACAGTTTCAAAGCAACATTAGGGACAATTTCCGACTTCGCAGGTTCTTAGGAAGGCGGCTTACAATAGGCTTTTGACGTCTGGCATGTGTCACACTACAGACGGGACAAAGGCCGACTGGTGAACATACCCGCTTGTCAGAAACCTATTAGCGCTTCCTAATTCTAGGCAACATTAGGGCCAATTTCTGACTTGTGAACACACCACGACACATAGCAACAAATTGCATGCCACCAAACTTTGATGGAGGTTACCAGATGATGCCAAAAACCCTGTAAAAAACAACATTATTAGTTCGTAGGTACAAGGGTGAGAAAATGAATATATAAAATCCTACATATTCTAGTAGCAGATTTCCTAGAGTAAGAATATTTCTTATTTTGTATTCTCAAATTCTTGTTTAAAGAATGATCACAAGACTATAGAACCGCCATCCGAGGTATCTTGCTCCTCGTTATTGTAATCTTATGATTCCATCACTTGGTACTCAAAACCATAGAAAGTCAAGATAAACATAACAAAATATTAATTGTGAATACAGATCTGCATTTTTAACATTCAAAATGTTCCTATCTTGTTCTGTTAACTAAGCCATTATATCCACAACTTATACATGTTCTGCAAACAACCAAGACAACACATCTTCATTTACTTAGAACTCAAAAATAAACAATTAGAGTTTCCGTATTCTGGTTGTGCTTTCAAATTGGATACTGGTGGCTTTCTTGAGGAAATGGTTTGTGAAATTCAAAGTACTTGTTAATTGTTCATGAAAGCAATTAACAGTTACTTATATCAATGGTTTCATATTGTTTCAAGTAATCACTTTAAGGATTATATAACATGATTCTGAGACTTGTAATCAAATTGGCTTGAGTGAGAATAAGAATGGTCACACTATCTTCAACACAAAAGTTTTCACGAGATCCCATAAGGCATCGGCATGGCCAGAAAGAATTATGCGCGTGGTTCCTATAAATTATGCCCATAGCATTGTCAAATTACAAAGATTGGGTTCTTTTTAGTCTTGTGGGCCAACCTTGATCTTTGTTTCAAATATTTTACATGGGAGTGGATGTACTGAGGTGCTGGATAAATTCAATTATGAACAAGAATAACAAGGGGCATAGAGTGCTTGTCAATGATTTAGACAAGTACAAGTACAGGAGACTAGTTGGAAGCTCAATTAGCACTCTACTCAACCTAACATGCTCAGGTTTGTTGAAATCCAACTTATAAGGAGTGTCAAACTGAATTTATATGTAGAAAGATGAAAATGGCTCGTATCTACCTCCAACTTGAGGAGTACTTCAACTGTTAGCGTTGTATTTAACCTAGAACGAAAAGGCCTTAATCGCATCTAATATACATCAAATTGTTTTCCTAATGAAAATATTTATGGCTCTTTTAGTGCAGACAAAACATGATTGTTTTCCCAATGAGAATGTTTCCTATCCATTTCAATCTAACGCTCACACAAGGTGGAAACAAGCATAATTGTCACTGACCAACAACCTCAGAACCACCATAGCAAGCATTCATGAACAAACCTGGCAAATTCCAAACTCCGAAAAATACTTGATTTGTTCCCAGTCCTCCCATGTCAAATGGATCTTCGATAGACACGATAGGATAGTCTGACACCCAGGAAACGTCAAAAAAGAAAGAATCACTGTCATTAAACGATATATGTAGTTGCATGAAGCATTAAACATAGTGACAAACCTACTTTGTTAACATAGTTATATACCTCTACATAGTTCCTTGTACATTTCAACCATATCCTCTCCTGACTTGAAGTTTTGTCCTGACTTATTAGGAGACTTTTAATCTAAATCATACTTTGCATCTGATACAGATAATATAAATGTCAAGTTTCAACTCATTAAAGTGATCAGCAAAAAAAGTTGACACATTGTAAGGAATGAGAAACATTACCTACGCAGAAATCAGTAGCAGCAACGTCAATTGCAATCTTAATTTTATCATTATAGCCTGTTCTGTCACTTGTAAGATTCAAAACAATCTTAATTTTTTCATTATTAGCCTGTTCTGGACTAATAGTGACAAAGTAGGTGAAAGAAAGGCACCTTTAAGTGATGATGTCTCAGAGCCCATTTGCATCGCCTCTTCAAATCTCTTTGCTCCAATTGGAAGAATCATTATGTCCTAATTCAATTAAATTAACACAAGTAAGTATTGAACTATCCAGAAAATTTTAGGTTTTGTGAAAACTAATAAACTATACAAATAGTTTTACATATAATAATGTTTAAATAGCTTGAAAACATGAAACCAACAGCTTACTCTTATAGCCAAATTGTTTCCAGCATGTTTGCCGCCGCTTATTAGTGTGAAGGCAGGGACAGGAAGAACATGGCTGCTTCTTCTGCCCGATATATCAGCAATATGTTTGTAAAGTGGAACCTGCGGAAAAGAACGCAATAGTATTATTATTATTAAACAGCAATATGTAGGTTATTATTTTGAGTAAACATAAAACAAAATTAATGTGCACGCCTCTTTCTCAGCGGCTCCGGCATTGCAAGCAGCAATTGACACAGCTAATATTGCATTTCCTCCTAGAAAACCCTGGACAACGATGAATGAAAAGAAAATAAAGACAATGTTTGCCATTATCAGCATCAGAAAATATTTATACAATATTCTTTTGCAGAAGAGACCATTTAACCTTCTTACCCGTCTCAAGAGGATATCAATAGCAGCTGGATGATTTTCAGAATTTCCAACATTGCCCTCAGGGGTTTGTATTCTCTATTGAAGTTGCACTTTAAGTCATCACAAATGAGACTTGGTAGCACAATCATCAAATACACTCTCCCTTCATCATCGGGTCTTAAGGGTCTTAAAAGTCTTTGAGTTTGACTATCAATTTTATAAAAAAATATAACAAAAACAGTTTCATTAGGTTGATTAACTTCCAACTTAAATCATTTTAAGTCATTTTTAACGGAAATACAATTTCGTCAAGTTATTAACTTATCACTTAAAACCATTTGACTCCGGCCATTTATAATCAAAAGACAGTTGCAAAAAAATTAAGATCTCTGAAAAAAGTTTTTTTGTTTACAAGACTGAAAAGTTTTTATCTCTTTTTCAAGAAAACAATAAGAAAATGAAACACGCGTGAATATTTATACTCCGGAGTTAATAAAAGTAGAAAAACATAGTCAACTAAAGACTTAATGGGAGAGTTATGGTTAAAAACCATACCACTAGAAAAGCAACCAGCACCACCTCACAGTCCGGGCTTGACACCAAATGTTGTCGCAGTTTCCCGATGAGTCCATAGACCCAACGAAAACCAACTCAGAAGGCAGCATACATAGGCTTCAATGTCAAGCACGTGTCACACTACAGACGGGACAAAGGCCGACTCGTGAAAGCACCCCCTTGCCAGCCACCTAGTAGCACTTACTAATTCAAGAATAACCGACATGCCAAATGTATACATGACTGGCAACAAGAGAAGCAAGTCATGCTCGTATTTTGGTGTTTGGGCTTGACACTAACGATTTTCAGCAGATTCGTGTAAGGCAACATGAGGGACATAGGTCAGGTCATGAACGCACCAGATTTCCAGCCAAATCATATAAAGCAACATGAGGGACATAGGCAACATGGTGTTTGGGCTTGACACTAAAGATTTTCACCAGTCTTTGAGTTGGCCGTATTTTAGTGTTTGGGCTTGACACCAAACATTTCCGCAGTCTCAACGACAAGGCAACATTAGGGACAATGGCCAACTCAAATATCATCTCGTGAAGGCACTAGATTTCCAGCCAACTAATAACACCCACATTATTTTGGCGTTTGGGCTAACAAACATTTTCGAAGTTTCAAGAGGCAACATTAGGGACAATTTTCACAGTTTCAAAGCAACATTAGGGACAATTTCCGACTTCGCAGTTTCTATTATTTTGGCGTTTGGGCTAACAAACATTTTCGAAGTTTCAAGAGGCAACATTAGGGACAATTTTCACAGTTTCAAAGCAACATTAGGGACAATTTCGGACTTCGCAGTTTCTTAGGAAGGCGGCTTACAATAGGCTTTTGACGTCTGGCATGTGTCACACTACAGACGGGACAAAGGCCGACTGGTGAACATACCCGCTTGTCAGCCACCTATTAGCGCTTCCTAATTCTAGGCAACATTAGGGACAATTTTCACAGTTTCAAAGCAACATTAGGGACAATTTTCACAGTTTCAAAGCAACATTATGAGACAATTTCCGACTTCGCAGGCTCTTAGGAAGGCGGCTTACAATAGGCTTTTGACGTCTGGCATGTGTCACACTACAGACGGGACAAAGGCCGACTGGTGAACATACCCGCTTGTCAGCCACCTATTAGCGCTTCCTAATTCTAGGCAACATTATTCACAGTTTCAAAGCAACATTAGGGACAATTTCCGACTTCGCAGGTTCTTAGGAAGGCGGCTTACAATAGGCTTTTTGACGTCTGGCATGTGTCACACTACAGACGGGACAAAGGCCGACTGGTGAACATACCCGCTTGTCAGAAACCTATTAGCGCTTCCTAATTCTAGGCAACATTATTCACAGTTTCAAAGCAACATTAGGGACAATTTCCGACTTCGCAGGTTCTTAGGAAGGCAGCTTACAATAGGTTTTTGACGTCTGGCATGTGTCACACTACAGACGGGACAAAGGCCGACTGGTGAACATACCCGCTTGTCAGAAACCTATTAGCGCTTCCTAATTCTAGGCAACATTAGGGCCAATTTCTGACTTGTGAACACACCACGACACATAGCAACAAATTGCATGCCACCAAACTTTGATGGAGGTTACCAGATGATGCCAAAAACCCTGTAAAAAACAACATTATTAGTTCGTAGGTACAAGGGTGAGAAAATGAATATAAGAAAACGCAATGCCTAAGTGATTTTAACAACAACAGAAGGAAATAATAGCGTTGGATCAACATATTAACAAACTTCAACTAGTTTTGGTAAATATTTCTGAACTGAATAAAAGTCTAGAAGAAATTTTAAAAACATTAATTCAAGGGGTGTTTGTTTTAAGGCGGCTATATAAGCCAAAACAAACACCCCCTTACTTTGATATTTATCATTCATATACACATTTTAAATAACAACTAGAACTTACTTTGTTTGAAAAGGCAGGCGGCTTTGCTATTGTTTGGAGTCCCTCCTATAACGCCATTAAGAACAGCAGCAGCAGCTCTAGATCCACGATCTTCCCTTGAAAAAAAGACAAATATAATCATATGTAAAAAATTAGTGATTTTATTCCTTATTAGTATTTATTTATAAGCGGCTACAACTATGAAGATCCATGAAGAAGAAGTTGAATTATGAAGTAATTACTGCTTACTGAAATCAAATACTAGACGAAAGCCAGCCAGCTGTTGTATACTGCTGGCTGCCTCCCTCGATCAGCCACCCGGCAGAAATGCCCTGCTCCAAACAACATATATCAGGTTTAGTATAATTATCTAAAAACAAACAACTATATTTCTGGAAAAAAAATAAAAAAATAAATAAATAATAAAAAAAATAAGAGTATGCATAGTATTAGTAGCAACTTAGCAGATCCAGAAACAATTACTCCACAAAAGAGCTTATAATTTAATTAAAAAACATAAATATCTTCGTTGCTAATATATAAAAATAAAAAATAAAAATTATACGTGAGGCAAGATCTATATAAACAATGTAATAGTAACACTAATTCATAAGAGGTGAATACCTAGATCTGTTGAGTGAAATCATTTTTCGATGATTTTTAAGATTAGGTGTTAGTGATAGAGAGAGAAAGAAAGAGATAAGGTACTAGGTATGTGAAGGGAAAAAGAAAAGAAAGATAAGATGTGCGCCGTAGGATAAGAAACAAACCATATATACGAACACACACTAGGGTTTTTTTTGTAGTAAATGGAGGGAAAATATTCCCGGCTTAATTTTTAATTCTTTTAATTCAAGAGTAAATTAAGAAATATAAAAAGTCAGAGTTGACAATTAATAAATGATGGTGAAAAAAAAATTAATTAATTGTATAAAGACCATTTATCCTCCTAACTTTAAAAAAAAAAAAAAAAAAAAAAAAAAAAAAAAAAAAAAATGTTGTGTAGTATTAATTGATTTCAACAACCTCTTCAACTGCAGATCTAAGCTTTGACCCAACACCAATATTTACTTTTATATACGAAAAATTATAAAACCACATAACATTATTAAAAAATAGATAAATAAGATACAACAAAAAGATTTTATACGCAAATAGTAATTAAAAACAGTAGTTCATCTACAAAACTATGAAACCTATATATGTTGTTAAAGCTGTTTCATAATTTATAAGAGGTAAAGAATAATAAGTACCTGATGAATTTTAGAGTAGGTGATAGATCTGTCATTTTTTGGAATAGGTGATGTGATAGAGAGAGAGAAAGAAAGAAAGAGATAGATGTGTGTGAGTTCGGATAAGAAACAACCAATATATAGAGAATAGACGCTAGGGTTTCTTGGTAAATAGTGGGAAAATTTTCCCGCTCAATTGGTTTTAAGGAAATGGGTTTCTGGTAAATATCGACATTGCCGAGTAAATTGTACTCAATTAATGGGGAATTTAAGTTGACCACTAATAAATGATGAAAGAAAAAACAAATTAATTGTATAAAGACTATTTATCCCTTAGCATAAAAAAATATATATTTACGGGTGTTAAAAGTCGAGCTTTTCACAAGCTATTCGAGCTTAATACTTAGAGTCTCGAGTTAATATCGACTAAATGCTAGTGCTCGATTAGTTTGACGAGCCGAGTTTTGAAAACTAATATTTCGCTCAGCTCATTCGAAAACTCGCTTAATTATCACGAGCCGAACGAGCTAGTCGAGATTAACAAGCCGAACGAGCTAGTCGAGATTAACAAGCCGAACGAGTTACTCGAGCTTAAAAATTAATATATGGGACTACTAAAAAAAAGGGTCAAATATTTTTTAAGCATAGAATATATCAGTAAAACTAAAAATACACACTAAAAATAATGGAGATCGGGTTGATAGTATATAAATATATTAATTGATTCCTGAATAATGGCTTTGACCCAAACAAACACCAATAGCTTTTGTAAGTCACGCATTCATAAAATCATGTAACACTTAAAAGATCCGGTATAAAGAAACAAGTCCTCCACAAAAGAGCTTATAATTTAATAAAAAAGATATACATAAATATCAAGTTGCTACTATAAAAAAATAAAAAAGGTAAAATATACATGAGCCAAGATCGATATAGTTTCCATTAAATATATAAAAAGAAGTATTGATTCATAAGAGGTGAATACCTGATTAACTGTAGAGTCAAAATCATTTTTTTATGATTTTTTAGAATAGGTGATGTGATAAAGAGAGAAAGAAAGAGATAAGGTATGTATGATAGAAAAGAGGAAAAGAAAGATAAGATGTATGACTTTTCTTAGACAATAAACAATTAATATACAGGACTAATAGACATTAGCATTTATTTTGATAAATGGATGGAAATTGTCTTTTTTTTTTTTTTTTTTTTTTTTTTTTTTTTTTTTTTTTTTTTTAAGTATCGATATTGACTTAGTTTAGAGTAAATTACATTCAATAAATTAATGGGGAATTTAAGAAAAGCAAAAATTAGAGTTGACTACTAATGAATGTTGAAAGAAAAAAACCAATCAATTGTATTCAACAGTTTTACAAACAATTACATTTCTGGAAATTATTAAAAAAATGCCGAAGATTTTTTAAGCATAGAATATATCAGTAAAACTAAAAATACACACAAAAAATAATGGAGATCGGGTTGATAGTGTTAGCATTGATTTTATGCTATTTTGGAAGTGATGGTCATTTGTAGCTTTGAACTTTAGTATCATGTATAATATGTATTTTATATATGTGGGCTAGTAGTATTAGTTATGTAAGTAGTCCAAATGTATAAGTGTGATACTTATACTAGCCCACATCATAGTCCAATGTCAAGCCCATTCATTGTATTTGGATTGGCAGTCAACATATAAACAAACACTCTCTCATTTAGCAAGTGTGCTGTGTGAGAGAGTGTGTGTGTATTTCTTCATTTCTCTCTAATCTAATATACATACATTCCCAGGTTTCTCCACTGCCACCAATCTCTATCTCATCTATCATTCCCCATCTATATTATTCTCTTGTTCTTATTGTTCTTGCTGCCATTCGTATATTACAAAGAAAGTGGTATGATAAAGTAGGATTTCAAGCATTAACAAGTGGTATACATGAGCCAATCTTCAAGGTAGAAGGTTTGTAAGTTTGCTTTGTTTCAAAAAAAATTACCCTCTGGTGTGTTTTTTGCTTCAAAAAAAACGTGACCACGTGTTGATTTTTTCTTGAAATCAAATAGCAAAATACATTTGCAAGGTTGTGTTTGTTAAGGTGTTAACTACTTGGGTTGTGATTTAGTGAGTATTTCTCAGTTGGTTGTTGGGAAATATCTGCACTTTTGTTTGGTGTTCATAGTTTCTTGGATCGAAATATGTTAAGGAAGATTTACTTTATGTGTTTTTGATTATTATATTTGGAATATCTTGGATTTGATTGGTTTAGTTGGTAAAAGTTGTAAGACAAGTGTGCAAGTAGGTGAAAAGTGGTCAGAGATTTCCTTGAAATAAGATATCACGTGGGCTTTGTACTCAAAAGTCAACAAAAGTGGCAAAAAGTTGAAATTTCTCGCAATTGCTGTCCTTGTCGCAATTACTGCTGCTTATCGCGATTAGTACTGCTTATCGCAATTAGTGCTTCTCGCAATTGCTGCCAGTTTCGCAATTACTGCTGCTTATCGCAATTAGTACTGCTATCGCAATTCAAGCAGAATCTCGCAATTCAACATTTATCGCAATTGCCTGACAGTCTCGCAATTGAAGCAGAATTTCGCAATTGTAGCAGTTTTATCGCAATTCCACTGAAGTATCGCAATTGTGAACTGTTTCGCAATTCAAAGGTTTTCTCGCAATTGTTTCTCGCAATTCAAGTTGAGTATCGCAATTGGAGCTATTTTATCGAAATTGGACTCGCAATTCACATTTTGGACTCGCAATTGATGCAATTTTCAGAATTGGCAACTTCAGTCCTTGTACTTTACGTCAAAACTTCAAACGGTCATAACTTTTGAACCGTAACTCCGTTTTCAGCGAAACACCTGTCAAAACGACCGTGAGACAGAGGAGAAGGACACGTTGAATTAATTTATTCATTCAACCCAAGTTTCGAGGCCTGAAAACGCTCCAAAATGAAGTTATTGAGGTTTTAAGTTTCCAGACCAAAATTCCACCATAACAACTTGCATCAACCTAACCAAATTACAACTTCAACCATCACCAACAACACAACAAAGCTTCACAACAACAACCAAGCTTAACCTTCAACAACAACATCTCCTACTTTGTTACAAAGATCCTGAATCCATTTTATCATACAATCATCATCAATGGCAATTCAACAAGACGATATCACAACTGCTTTGGCAAATGGTTTTGCTTCAGTATACAGGGCATTAAACATCGAACCACATAACAACAACCAATGGAATTCACCGTACACTGACAATACGCAGTTATATATGGGACAAGAATGTCAAATGGTTGATGTTATCGGGAATCAACAAGGAAATGCTATGGGTATACAGACGGGGAATCAAATGCTTCAGAATGGGGTCAATCCGAATGAGTACTATTGTTTCATGACTTCATCTGAAAGCCAAAGGAGTGATATAGGCAGAATAGGTAATGTTCCTGCAATGACGAAAGTAGAAAAGCTCCAGTACATGTTGATGCTAGCCAACAAGGAACATTCGGGAATACCTTTGACTGCTGAGGAATCCGACTTCTTGCTTTCAACCAGAATCAATGATAATTCCACAGAAGTCACAGGAGTCTCCGATCCTATGCCTGATCTGCAACAAACAACATCATGCAGTGATTCTGAAACTCCTCCGTCCTATGACACAGAACCACTCCATGAGGTACCATCATTGTTTACTCATGAAAAGCCACATTCTGTGCCTCTCGAACCTAATTTCGATACATATGTGGGGGAGCAAGTTAATAGCAATGTTAACTGTGAAACTTCATATATGGATCCTAATGAAGTTTAAGTTGCACAAAATGATGCTAATGATGAGGAAACCCGTGCTCTATTTGAATCATTACTTTATAATTGTCAAATAGAGATTGAAAAGGTCAAAAAGATCAATCGCGAGGTAAAATCCGCGAATGAAAAATTGACCACTGAGCTTGAGAGTTATAAGGTGAATGCACGAGCTTATGATTTTCACACCAATCGACAGTCAGAACTTGAAAATAGTTTAAGAGATTCTGTTTTAAGAGAAAAACGTTTGCAAATCAAATTTGACACTCTAGATGTCAATTTGAACAACAAAATCAAATCTTTAAACAAGGAAATTTCTGAACTAACCAACCAGCTTTCAAAACAAAAATCAACTTATTCTAATCTTGAAAAAGAAAAGAAGGAGTTGAATGAAAGGTTTTCAAAACGTGAAAAGGATCTTCTTAAAGAGATCAATGACAAAAAGGAAACCATTGCAAAGTTGGATGATTTGCTTGTAAAAACGGGTCATTCTGCACAAACAGTTAACTTGTTAATAAACGATCCAAACCCGATTTTACATACATTAAAAAAGGTGGCTATCGGTTATGAAAATCCTTATATTCTCAAGAAAGCTCAGAAAGAACAGAATGTGCTTTTTAATGGTAATTTAATAAATGCTATCCATGACCCTCCTTCGGTTCATGATTCTGATGAAACGATTGAGCTTTCAGAAGAGAGTAGAAAGAAAATGAGACAATTGAACACAGAAATAAAACCCATTAACTATAATGAAGTTAACAAACTTGCTGGGGTTCATCTTGTTCAAAAGAAGTCACCTCTGTTTTTTCAAAAACCAGTGGTTTTCACAAGACAAAAAGCTGTTTCAAAACATCTGCCTAACATCGAACAAATGGCATCTAAAAACACTTATGATTCAAGTGCAGCTAGACTATATTTGGTTGATCTTAAACAGAGAATTGAAACACTTCAAAGTATTGTGGCATCCAAAATAAATAGTCACAACAAAGACTGGTTTTCAAGATTTCAGACTGAACTAAAAGGAATGTTTGAACAAGACATTAATCCACACATTGATGCAATCTATGCGGTTGTTCAAAATGTGGAATACAATCTTTTGAAAGAGTCAGCAGAATTCGTTAAGGACCACAAATCCTTAGTGAATGAAGCCAATGAATACTTGGAACACATAAAAGTTTTGGAAATGCAAAATGACTCTCTCTCTTTCGAAGCTCTATCGACCGATATCATGTCAATTATTTACCAAACATATTCTGTGGAAGATGAAGAAACACTTCGAGCTGAGACTTCTCAAATTGTTGAAAAATATGAAAAGGCACTTTTGAAACTTGAAAAACAAAATTGCACATATTTTAAACAACTTGATACAAAAAAGGAAGAATGCAAGTATGATAAATTGTCGTATGAGCGTTCTTACAAACAAATGCAAGAACAAATTCAGTTTTTGAAGTCTCAGCTTGCAAGTCAAAAAGGGCAGGGTGAGGAATCTACGGGTATTGCACCATTAACCCCCTTGCCTAATGAGAAACAAAAAGGGAAAGCTGTTGTCAAAACAACAACATCGAATGTAATAGCACCTGGCCTTGATAGGATTAGTCCCACTAATGCGTCTGCCTCTACATCTAAACCATATAGGGCGTTAGACAAATGTGCAAAAGATAATCCAAAAGAGTCTAGGAATGCTACTACAAAGTCAAAGGACAACAAGCTAAATCCCAATGTGTGTGCCCCTAGGAATAGCTCAACGAATGTGACCATAAAAACTGTTAAAGAATCTGTTGATTCAAACGACATGGTCCACATTCAATACCTAGAAAAAGCTAGGCAAAAGGCACAGGTTCGACAAGACGGAATTTTAGGCACAAAACCTAGAGTGATGAATTCTACAACATTACAAAGCACTGCTAGTAGTAGTAAACCACTACCTAGGATCATTCAACTAAATACTAGGGATTGGCTTGCATCTAAGAGTAGTTGCGCAAAAGAAAATGTTACCCACGTAGAATCAAACACTATGAATTCAAATTCCTCTTCGAACACAAAGAAAGTTCAAAATGACAGTAGTGACAAAATTAAGGTTGCAGTGTTAAACAAAAATGTTGAATTTGTCTGTCCTACATGTCAAAAATGTGTCTTTTCTGCTAATCATGATGCATGTGTTGCACAATATATCAAGAAAGCTAATGCAAGTGCTAAGGCACAATCCTCTAAGACACAAAATAGCAACAAACCCGTTGCTAAGAAGCAAAAGGCTAAGAAACCAACTAGGTGGATCTCTACAGGACGTAGTGTTTCTCAAAATGAGACTTCCGCTGCATCTGAAAAGGAAACAACTCCTAGATCTAGCCCTAGGTGGATTCCCACGGGAAAAGTTTTTAAAACAGTTGGTCTTAGATGGATTCCCACAGGAAAGATTCTTGATAGCTGCACCACAACAAGTAATAGTGAAAATCATCAGGATAAGGATGTAGAAACCACTACACCCGTTGATAGTGGACACCCTCAATGTGATGATTCATGTTCTTCTAACACTGTTATTTGTGCATATTCTTCTTTTGTGGATTCTGTGATTGCAGGTACTCGTGAAAGTGTTGAGAGTTCACTCGCTGAATGTGGAAGAGAAGACCTTTATGCCAACATCGCATTTGGAAATCCTGGTCTACATCCACTCTTAACTCCACTTTTACTTGTTCATACTTAATCATTCTTTGTGCATATACATTTTTTGAAAACATCAAAAAGAATATACAAAAATGGAAAATTTTCAAAAAATACAAAAACAATATAAAATCACAAAAATCCAAAAATATTCTTCTCCGACATGTCTCTCGTATAATCGATATTCTGTACGTACTTAGAAATATCATTCAACAATGATACGGGCATGTACAGATGCTTGAGCGAGAGTTCTTTAAATGTTTTCAAAACATGTCGTTTTCTCAAACTTTTTCTTAAATGGCTTCTGAGAGACTCACTCCAGAACCCGCGCTTAATTCAATGGCTTCGGAACATCTCAGTTTCGGACCCGAACTTCAAATAAAGGAAAGTGTTGTGCAAAACCAATTTCTTTTTCTAACACTTATCCTAAAAACAAATGAAGATATTTCTCCTTACATATCTTCAAAGATTTTCAAAATCTTCTCTATCTTGAGTACATTTTCTTCAAGATTTTTCAATAAGATTTTTCCAAATCTTTCATAAAGTGCTCAAGATAACTCCCTCCTAAACCCTTAAAACTGCTTTTAAACTAAAATGTTTAACCATATGCTTTGTTTAAGGGGGAGTAGAAAATCAAAAATGTTCCAATTTCATGCTCAAATCCGTCTATCTCTCCAAAAAGTTTCATTTTAATCAGTTGATATCAAAAATATCACTGCATGCTATTTTTGAGGGGGAGAAGATGTGATTAAAATGTGATCGAAAAGGAATCTCAAAAGAGTTCTTCAAAAAGACTCAACATGAACCCTCGAATTGATGAAAGATAAATGTCAGTAATCGAAAAGACTAGTCCGGGACGGGTAATAATTTCAAAATGGTTATCCATTGATGTAAACGTGTCTCGCAAAGGACTTGTCTGAGTAGAATGTACCAATTCGAGAGATGATCTTTTGATATGACCGGGACGGGTAATAACTTCAAGCTAGTCTAACTAGTGATGTAAACGTGTCTCGCAATGGTCATATTAATTGAAAATCGATCAGTTCAAAAAGTGCGAACTCTACCCATCATGTGCAATTCTTTCTTAAATCTCATATGCACATGTGAAGGGGGAGTATTTCAGAAAATGCAAAACTCTCGAAGTATTACCAAAATGTGTTTTATACATAAACACTTTGAGAGATTTTCTCAAATGGTTTTATGGCAAGTGATCAACAAACCTAGGATAATCATGGAGTTATAAGGTGATTATGGTTAGGTTATGTCCTATGATCCGCCAGAGCCGGAGGGATCTTCCCAAGGACAACTCCAATAGTCTAGAATTAGAAGTCCTTAGGTAAGATTGAAAAAAGGAGTATAATGAGAAAGGAGAAAGAAGGGGTTGAAGAATGAAAAAGAAAAGTTTTTGTAAGGGTGAAAAGAAATAGCCCTCCATGAAAACTTAGGTCAGAAACCGGGTCAATTCATCTGCTATTGGTACTCACTAAGGTGATACTGGTATTGAAGACAAGACGTCATGGACCCAGTGACGCAATGCACCACCCCTCCTTGCCACTCAGATATCTCTTAAAAGATATTTGTTTCATTTCTCACGGAGAACACTACATAATCTATCGGCCTCTCACTCCGAGATGAGTTGATATTGAAAAGGTGGCACTCTGCTCCATGCCTCCGACGACTAAAACCAAAACGCACATTATTGAGTCTAGAGACATGAGATTCATCAAAGATCTCTTAGGAACACTTCCTATGCAATACACTTGTGTTCATCAAAAGGATACAAGTTGTATGAGTCTTAATGAGATCTTTAGATCTTGCCTCACGACATGATGGCCGAAGGACGAATTATTGCTAACTGTTTTATGCAGGTACCGACGAAAGTCCATTCACCATCATCATCTACAACGTAGACGCATCTGATCAGAAGAAGTAGATCAAGGCAAGAACATTCAAAGTCAATACTTTGAAGATCACAGAGCATGAAGGAACAATGAATCAAGTCTATTATACAATGACACACAAAGTTCAAGACATCAAATGCAAAAGACCAATCACGGGAGCATCATTGAAATGACCATCCCTTAGGGGGAGATTGTTAGCATTGAATTTATGCTATTTTGGAAGTGATGGTCATTTGTAGCTTTGAACTTTAGTATCATGTATAATATGTATTTTATATATGTGGGCTAGTAGTATTAGTTATGTAAGTAGTCCAAATGTATAAGTGTGATACTTATACTAGCCCACATCATAGTCCAATGTCAAGCCCATTCATTGTATTTGGATTGGCAGTCAACATATAAACAAACACTCTCTCATTTAGCAAGTGTGCTGTGCGAGAGAGTGTGTGTGTATTTCTTCATTTCTCTCTAATCTAATATACATACATTCCCAGGTTTCTCCACTGCCACCAATCTCTATCTCATCTATCATTCCCCATCTATATTATTCTCTTGTTCTTATTGTTCTTGCTGCCATTCGTATATTACAAAGAAAGTGGTATGATAAAGTTGGATTTCTAGCTATAACGGGTAGATAGTATATAAATATATTAATTGATTCCTGAATAATGGCTTTGACCCAAACAAACACCAATAACTTTTGTGAGTCACGCATTCATAAAATCATGTAACACTTAAAAGATCCGGTATAAAGAAACAAGTCCTCTAAAAAAGAGCTTATAATTTAATTAAAAAAATATACATAAATATCTTGTTGCTACTATACAAAAAAATGTTGAAAATATTTTTTAAGCATAGAATATATCAGTAAAACTAAAAATACACACTAAAAATAATGGAGATCGGGTTGATAGTATATAAATATATTAATTGATTCTTGAATAATGGCTTTGACCCAAACAAACACCAATAACTTTTGTAAGTCACGCATTCATAAAATCATGTAACACTTAATAGATTCGGTATAAAGAAACAAGTCCTCCACAAAAGAGCTTATAATTTAATAAAAACGATATACATAAATATCAAGTTGCTACTATAAAAAAATAAAAAGGGTAAAATATACATGAGCCAAGATCGATATAGTTTCCATTAAATATATAAAAAAAGAAGTACTAATTCATAAGAGGTGAATACCTGATTAACTGTAGAGTCGAAATCATTTTTTGATGATTTTTTAGAATAGGTGATGTGATATGTGGTGAAAAAAGCGTGCATCAGGCGCGCCTGATGCGTGATGCGTTGCGATGCGCGGCTCTGTTGCATCAGACACCCTGATGCGTTGCGTTTACGGGATGCGAGGTGATGCGCGCGCATCAGGCATGCATCGGCGCTTTTTTGCGCATCATGTACTTTTGGCCTTATAACATAAAATTGGACTTAATAATGTGTATTGGGCTTCTTCTCATAGGCTTTACTTTTAATATATGGGTCCAATTTGACCAATTCCATATAAACGATAAAACTGTTGATCTTAGTTTTCGACTATTTATGTATTTTAGCGATATAGAATCGTGAACTATGAACATGCATGGTATCTTTTGACATTAAATGTGGTATAAATGTGTTTTGTGCACTATATATAATTTAAATATTTTTTTATAAAATTGTCGCCTCGGGTACGTGATGCGCGCGCATTCACCTCGGCGCCTCTTGCCTCACCTTTTTTACCCTTGTTGCATCGACGCGCATCGCGCTTTTTAAAACCTAGGACGTGATAAAGTGAGAAAGAAAGAGATAAGGTATGTATGATAGAAAAGAGGAAAAGAAATATAAGATGTATGACTTTTCTTGGACAATAAACAATTAATATATAGGACTAATACACATTAGCGTTTATTTTGATAAATGGATGGAAATTGTCTCTCTTTTTTTTTTTTTTTTTTTAGTATCGATATTGACGTAAATTACATTCAATAAATTAATGGGGAATTTAAGAAAAGCAAAAAATTAGAGTTGACTACTAATGAATGTTGAAAGAAAAAAAACCAATCGATTGTATTCAACAGTTTTACAAAAAACTACATTTTTGGAAATTATTAAAAAAAAATGTCGAAATTTTTTTAAGCATAGAATATATCAGTAAAACTAAAAATACACACAAAAAATAATGGAGATCGGGTTGATAGTATATAAATATATTAATTGATTCATGAATAATGGCTTAGACCCAAACAAACACCAATAACTTTTGTGAGTCACGCATTCATAAAATCATGTAACACTTAAAAGATCCGGTATAAAGAAAAAAGTCCTCCACAAAAGAGCTTATAATTTAAATAAAAAAATATACATAAATATCTTGTTGCTACTATATAAAAATAAAAAAGGTAAAATATACATGAGCAAAGATCGATATAGTTTCCATTAAATATATAAAAAGAAGTAATAATTCATAAGAGGTGAATACCTAAATACCTGTAGAGTCGAAATCATTTTTTGATGATTTTTTAGAATAGGTGATGTGATAGAGAGCGAAATAAAAAGATAAGGTATGTGTGATAGAAAAGAGGAAAAAAAGATAAGATGTGTGACTCTTATTGGACAATAAACAATTAATATATAGGACTACTAGACATTAGCGTTTATTTGATAAATGGAGGGAAATTGTCTCGCTTAATTTTTTTTAGTATCGATATTGAATTAATTTAGAGTAAATTATATTCAATAAATTAATGGTGAATTTAACAAAATCAAAAATTAGAGTTGATCACTAATGAATGTTGAAAGAAAAAAAAACTAATCAATTGTATTCAACAGTTTTACAAACAACTATATTTCTGAAAATTTAAAAAAAAAAAAAAAAAAAAAAAAAAAAAAAAAAAAAAAAAAACTTTCAAAGATTTTTTAAGCATAGAATATATCAGTAGAACTAAAAATACACACAAAAAGTAATGGAGATCGGGTTGATAATATATAAATATATTAATTAATTCCTGAATAATGGCTTTGACCCAAACAAACACCAATAACTTTTGTCAGTCACGCATTAATAAAATCATCTAACACTTAAAAGATCTGGTATAAAGAAACAAGTCCTCCACAAAATAGCTTATAATTTAATTAAAAAGATATACATAAATATATTTTTGCTATTATATAAAAATAAAAAAAGGTAAAATATACATGAGCTAAGATCGATATAGTTTCCATTAAATATATAAAAAGAAGTACTAATTGATAAGAAGTGAATACCTAAATACCTGTAGAGTCGAAATCAATTTTTGATAATTTTTTAGAATAGGTGATGTGATAGAGAGATAGGGAAAGAAACATATAAGAGCAATAGGTGCAATGGCAAGCACAAATTACTCATTCGGGCCTCACGGGGTGCCACGTCACCATGACATACCTCTCTTTACAACCCCCCATTCCAATAACATAACGCAACTTACTCATTTGGGCCCCACCACTATCTATTTTTATTTATTTTATTCAAATATCCAAATACACTAAATTCATTTCATAAAAAATAAAAGTACATTACAACATATTAAAATTAGACTTAGACGCAACTTAAAAAAACGATACGTGAAAAAAAATACAACACATATTAATAACACATTCAGCTCAGTCCATTAAATCATTTCATAAGCCCACCAGCTTATAACCGGTTGTGATAACCCTGGCCCAATAATCAAATCATAACCCAATCCAAACATATTACCCTGAATACACAGTTATTATTTGTGTTAACCCTCCTACCCACCCACCACAAACACTCCACCCCCATCTCTCTTTTTCTCTTCGTTTAGGAGATCAACACCACCACCAATCCAAACCAAGAAACTATCTATAAAAAAGTTGAGATATTCAAAAGTGGGATTAATAAAAAAAAAAGTAGAGATATCAAAACCAAGAAACTATGTATGTGATTTATATTTGTTGGATTCTGACAAGAAGTACATCTCCAACACTCGCCGTGCAAACGAGCAAGGAATGAATGGCGAGCCATGGCTAAGGTGGGCGGTACAATGGCGAGCTACGGCGAAGGACGACGATGTCTACACTGTTTGCTCTAAGGTATGTGTGATAGAAAAGAGGAAAAAAAGATAGGATGTGTGACTCTTCTTGGGAAATAAACAATTAATATATAGGACTACTAGACATTAGCGTTTCTTTGATAAATGGATGTGATGATATCAAATAACTACATTTTATTGGCATCATTTATCCTATGTTATTCGCTTGTTTTACATTATTTTATATGAGAATTGATACTTAATCGCATACTTTTGTAATTCTTAGTTATAAACAAGCATTTGGTGAAAGTTAGCTATTTTGGACGTAAATTTGAGCAAAATGGATCAAGTTGGAAAAGTCTACTGAACTGAAGGAAGATACGCCGTATCATTCTAGACAAATACGTCGTACATAAAGACTTAGACGATTATGAAGACCATTGCCTGATTTTGAAGCATACGCCGTATGGAATTATCCCATACGCCGTATATGAAACCTTGGTCAACGAGAAGATCTGACTTGTTTTACTCCAGATACGCCGTATTACATTCCATATATGCGGCGTATTACTCTCAAGACTTCACCAGATAATCCAAGATTCTGAAGGACGATGCGCCATATAAAGATTGAAGTTGCGTTGTATCTTATGACGATGTACGAATATTCCAGAATATAATAATCTTGGACCCCACGCGAAGTTACCTAGATACGGCGTATCAACTTAATGGATACGCCGTATCGACCCTGTCATCATGAAGTATAAATACCCCATTCGACAGCCACATTCGACACACATATAACAAAGGAAAAAACCAGACGAATTGGCAGCACAAGACACAACCTAAAGGACGAATTCAGAGCAGTAAGAAGGTCCTGCAAGTATTTTAATTAATAGGAAAACTCGTTTACTTGTATTAGCAATATGTTAATCGTTGAGTTAGCGTCTTTTTCACTATTTGGTCGGACTTAATTGTTTCCAGCTTTTATAAATAGTATTTGATGTTTATTTGGTTTCTTAATGCATGTGCTTTGATTACATATTTAGTTTATCGCGTCTTGTCAACGTAGGCTCGCGCAATTACTTCATTAACATCGTTTGAATAGTTGATGTAAGCCTGTAAAAGGGATAAATAATACATAAACTTAGTAATCATTAGGTGTTTACACGCATGTGTTAAGAATTCCACTGAGAGAGAATAGATTTTAGCACTCATCTTATACAGCTAAGCAATTAAACGTGTGACAAGTTTTCCTACTATCGGCCAGGCCTTTTATCTGTATTTGTTTTCTATCTGTGTACGTGTGTGCCATTCGCTCCTCTATTTTATTTACTATTTACTTAATCTACACATCGTGCCAGTCTCTCAGGCTGAAAACGCCCTTGCGTTAGATTAGGGCTTAGAACTAACTTATGATTAAAATATTGATAGATGTCTAGGTGTTAGCGTTCCACTCTTAGTGTTCGACACTCTACTTACCAACTAGCTACATTGATCGGGTACACTGCTCGTTAGTGTGTGTTATAGGATAATTCGGCTAAATATGAATTTAAAACTTGATAATATAATCTAAACTTACAACGATATACGCACGCATCAAGTGTTTGGCGCCGCTGCCGGGGAGTGAACTGTTTAATACTTGTATATCTGTTAATGAAGTAATTGTGTGAGCCTACGTTGACAAGTTATAAGGAGGATTCCATAACAGACTCCTCCCCAACATCTAATAATGTATGTGAATCATCTTCATTTCAAACTGAATTTTACATGGTCATGTCTGAAAAGAAATCTTTTAAGAAAAGATTTGCCAAAAAGGAAAAGTTTAACATCTTGAATATTAATACGGACCTCTTTTCTTATGAAACCCCTACCTTAGAAAACTCTGGGTTTAACAACGAAAGTTGTAATTCCAATGAAAAATTTTCATACTATGTTCCTTGTAAAACATTACCTGCCGATACGAATCATAACTTCGATCTCTGTAAACCTAAAACTATGACTATTTCAAATTTTGGAATATTCTCATACTTATATTCTATGAGAACTCGTATGTGACAAATGGTAAATTTTCCCTAATATTTATTTTATAACTGTCCATTTATTATGACTAAATCACCAGATTAGGCATTTATATAATTATCACGGGAAAACAGACCCGCACACTGTGTCACACAGTAATCTCACCAAGAACAGTGAAATTTTCCCATCTCACATATTACCCACTATAATGTAGTAAAAACGAGAGGTTATCTCATTTTTACTCAGAATGACACCACACGCGTACCGATGTCTCAACAGTAATAAATTTAAAACTCAGAAATTATTGTAAATTTATAAGACTCTAGATTCATTCAAGTATTATAAAAACGTCTCTAAAAACCCATTCTTTCATATCTATATCGGTTCCGGGAAGGACCCGAGTTCAACTCAGTTCAGCGAGACGCGGGTATAATTTACTCACTCCTTTAATTAAATCAATCCCTATATACTTAAAATAAAAACTTCCCACTCGCACATTAACCCAGAAGATGTTGTCTTCTTCCCTAGGTTTTGTCCGCCCCCTCTTTATCCCCAAAATGAAACTGATCCATCACCATCCACCATCTCTGTCATCCTCTTCTTTTTTATCTAAACACTCACAATCGTTTTCACGAATCTCGAATTCCTCAAGTCAAACCTAGAAAACTACATAAGATGAGGAAAGAACACCCGAATGGAAGTGTTGCTTCTCCCAAATCTGAAAGTAGTTATGGAGTTACTCTCCATTTTCTTCTTTTTAAACCAATATCCCAGAGACATTCGAATCACACCTCAACAATCATACTCAAAGTTTCTGAGATCAAGAACACTCAAGGAAGAACAAGAGGGTGAGGTGGTTGTGGTTCGAATCGGGATAGCTGGGTTTTTGGATTTAAGTCTGGTTCGAGTCTCCTGAGTTCATCCTCTCGTCCAAATCATTGTAAGGATTAAACCTTGTATTAGAAATCTTTTTAATCTATTCGTATCATTTTAGATTGATTTGGTTAATCTTAGATCGAATAAGTGATGTTTTAAGTTGTTGATTATCATTGTTGTTATTCAAGAGGTTGTTTGTTGTTGCTTGTCACTGTGGCCTAGGACGTTAGATAGTCTAGAAATCGTTACTAGGTTAATACATTGCTGGTCGTTGTGACTAAAGCTTGTAATTCGAGTCAAATGACTCCAAGGAATTCCTAGATTAATGTATCGAATTAGGTCTAGTGTATAATTGTTGATAAGGAATTGAGTACTAGAACCGTTTGAAATGACTCACCCTTTTGGTTTAGTGATATTGTTGTGGTTGTAAATCTTGGTCACCTTTTAGTCGAATAGAACCACCCAAACAAGGTGTTTGGATGGTGGTCTTAGGCTGGGAAAACCACCCTGCACAGGGGAGGTTCTGGCTGAATCCTTGTCGAATTAGACGCACCAGGCAGCCACAATGGAGGTGAGCTAGCCATGGGTTAAACCCCACATTAAGCCAAGAAGATTTGCTTCTTAACTCTCCCCGAGATACACCATTAGAACCTAAAAATGAGAGGCAATAACTAAGGGATGTACCCTTGGTTCGAGTCCAAAATGTACCCATTTTGACCCAAGGTCGAACCCCAAATCGGGGTGAAAACTTACACCCTCCATTCGAATCTATATAGAGAGTCAAATAACACCTCCAATAGGCAATCCTTTGCTAGTGTTTTCTCGGCTAAATCACAAATGAGGACTTGGGAAGTGCTCTTGTCGTAAAGGTCATTCCTCGTCCTTGTAATGGGTTATCCCCTTGCCGATACAAGGACGGTTATATCAAACCAAAAACCCCTCATAACACCGAAACACCTGTATTTTGGATTCGAGTAGTACTCGACCCAAGGTGAACCAAAACTTGAGATATCTAAGGCCATTAGTGTCGAAATATTGGTCTAAAAACCTCCCAGGAACACACCAAGTCCCTTTGGGACATGTATATGGGTGAATTGTGTTTCCAGGCCAAAGAAATAGCCCACTTATGGCCCCGTGCAAGCCCAATTAGACCACCCTTTAGTCCAACCCATGTGTACCTTCGAAGTGAGTTAGCTCGGCTAACTTGATCCCACCAGGCCCAATGCGGCAGTGGTGGCCAGTCCAGCCCATAACCAGTATTCCCCCTCCTCCTCTGATTCAGTTGGGCCGCAACCCAACAAATATTAATTATACGCAAATTTGTTAACATGGATATATATATATATATATATATATATATATATATATATATATATATATATATATATATATATATATATATATATATATATATATTAGTCGCAAAATAAAAATCATTATAGCCGGTCACGCAAGCTTTGTATCGAAACTAACATGTGAAAAACTTGTGTTGTCACAATTTAAATTTTGTCTACTATATAACTAGATCTCGAACTCGTAATTGTCACTTAAAATTTGTCATACACTTATACTAAATATTAGTCCGTAAAAATTGACATAAAAGGAGATAAGTCGCCAAGAGGTAAAACTCGATTAAGCTAACGACCAATCGAATTTCTAATAAGTATAGGCTAGAATACACATTAGTAAGTATACAATTTGACATTTATCTAATCGACCAATAGTCATGCCATTAACGAAAACTAGAAATGAAATTTTAACAATAACCTTACTTAAATTACTTTAACAAGATCAAAGGTTTTTTTTTTTTTTTTTTTTTTTTTTTTTTTTTTTTTTTTTTTTAACTTATAATTCATAAAAACAAGTCGTAAATCATCGTTAATAACTAGATAAACTTAGTTCATTTTTAATAAATGAGATAAACCAAATTTTTGTTAAACCAACTTTATATTACATTTTCTCAAAGCATTAAACTATTAGATAATAAACGTCACATACGCTTAATTTTATTTCAAAAACCTATATAACTAGGTATAACGACTAAACTACACGACCTTAATATTTATATCACATCTCGACTATATCTACTCGTGCTTCAAATCGTCCATTTCATTGTCTTTCAAATTCCGTCACTCAAATTCCTATAATATTCTCGTTTCCTCATTACCGTACATTTAAGTCATTCATAGAGCTAAATGTTGGGAATTATAATTTGATGATTACGAAACTACATATGCCTAAATGAAGAAGCATGAAACAATAGGGACTGAATGTAATTTATTAGTTAGCTTCTTATGAAAGTTAGGTCATCTTGTAAACCCTATTTATAAAGGGTGTTAGGGCGGCAGTAATAGACATAAAAAAACATAGATCTCTCCAATGAGAGTCTAATAGAAACGTGTGTGTGTGTACACGTTAGGTAGTATGTAGTAGTTTATTTATTTAGTATTGAATAATGAAGCGCGCTTGATTTAATAAAAACCTTGTTTAACATTATTGATGTTTGTTAATTCCGCTGTGCATATCAATGATGTTTGTAAAATATATCCTAGATGGGTTAAACGATCTTTAACAATTGGTATCAGAGAAGGTTGCTCTCGATATCTAGGATCTACAAGGTTGTTATTATTGGTGATGGAGCAGATTCGAAGAAAAAGGGCAGATCTGGAAAAGGTTACAGTCGACAGCAGCAGTTTTTGAATTATCCTGAGGTAATCGTTCATTTTTATTCAAAGTATCGATTGGGTGTTTTAATTAGGGATTTTCTAATATATGCCCTAAGGGCACACCTAAAAAGCATTTATTATGTGAATCTTCTTATTGAAACTAACAATTCATATTAATTATATTAATCTTCTTCTTTTTACCATATCTACCCTTATATTATTCCCTCCTAATTTTTTCCCTCTACTAATTAAATATCTATAATTCCCTTTAAAACAATCTCAAATCACAATTTGCCGCCATTTAAAAATCCATCCATATTTAAAAATCACAATTTGCCGCCATTTAAAAATCCATCCAACACCTTGTCTGCCATTTAAAGTACTTTTTAATTGCCTCCAAAATTACTCCAAAACTAATGTGGGTCTTTTTAATTTTATGACAACAAAAATAAGTTCAGCAAGTTATATGATAACAAAGTACTGCAAGTTAGTTCACTGCATTTTCATGGACGTTGCTATTATGCATAACAAAAAGAAGCATTTTCAACATTTAAAATGAAGAATGGGATTACAATTCAGTTCACTGTCCATATCAACTTTTCCTCTTTTAGCCGCTGCTTGACCATTATTAGCATCATTAGAAACATGTCGTTCCGGAAACTTGCTGAAGTTGTGATTAGAAGACTTACAAAGTCTACAACGTTTTACTTGTTTCGCTAATTCCTTTCCACCTTTCATCCGCTTTTGCTTAGGTCGTCCCTTTGGTTTCGAGATAACAGGGCATTGAACCAACTCAATTGCATTAGTTACGGGACCGGTATTTTCTGCAAAAGATGATGAAACATCCAAAGTCCCTTCTTGCTGTAAATGAGAGACTTCATTAAATTGAACCTCTTCTCGACTCCACCGTGATAACCAATAAGTAGAAGGAATTTCAAAGCAACCCGTATGGAGAAGAACACTCAAAACATGACGACAAAGTATCCCAACGAATTCAAAGTTTTTGCAAGTGCATTCAGCCATCTTACCATCCCAAACCACCTTATGCCATCGAGCTACTTTGTAATGTTTGACAATAAAACTTGTGTCATTTTCTTTGGAAGCAGAATATTGCATCGCTTGAGAAAATTGATCTTGGAACTTTTTAAATGCATATGGAGTCAAAACTTGGTAACCTTGTTTTTCCAACGGTGATAATGATCTCAAATGCAACTCTTGATACTTTGCCACCACATTCCTTTCAAGCTCCATCACCCGCATAATTTGTCTAACGGACAAACCTGCCTCTTTTAATAAAAGTATACGTTTCTCATCTTCTAATGTAATATTATGGTAAGATGGAAGAAATCGAACCTCTTGAGTAGACAACAAAACATGATTGTGCTCCGCAACAAACTTAGTGACTTGCCATTCTTCCGGAAAAATTTCGTTAATTCTTCTCAATGTTATACGCATGTGGGCCTTGCATTCACATCTTACATAGCCTCTGTTTCTTGTTTTTTTGGTGTAGTCTTTCTTAGGCTCGGCTTTTCCTTCTCGATGACAAAAAAAATCACGTCTTTTCCTTTCTCCTTTCTTGTTCACGAACCTCCCTTTTCGAACAGAAAACCCATTCTTTTTCGCATAATTTTGATAAAAGACAAGAGCCTCTTCTTCACTTAGAAAACATTGACCAACGAATGGTTCCTCAAAAATTGTATTCTTGTTTAGACTTTGTTCTTCAATAGCATCTTCTTCAACAGGAAGCTCATTTAGATCAAAAAGAATATGTCCACCCATCTGTAATAAAAATAAAAGATTAATAAGTTTTATATCTTTAAATCTTAAAAAATAGACAGTGATACTTATTACCTTGCTCTTGTTCACCAATAACTTGCAAAATGATCTGATGTAAAACGGTAGACAAGGTGTTGGATGGATTTTTAAATGGCGTCAAATTGTGATTTTTAAATATGGATGGATTTTTAAATGGCGGCAAATTGTGATTTGAGATTGTTTTAGAGGGAATTATAGATATTTAATTAGTAGAGGGAAAAAATTAGGAGGGAATAATATAAGGGTAGATATGGTAAAAAGAAGAAGATTAATATAATTAATATGAATTGTTAGTTTCAATAAAAAGATTCACATAATAAATGCTTTTTAGGTGTGCCCTTGGGCATATATTATAAAATCCCTTTTAATTAAAGGGTGACAAATTGATTGGCTGTTTTAATTAAATCTCGTACTGATCTGATAAGCATTAATTGCTCGGTGGATGATTGGTTGTTTCAAAATTAATTTACCTCGTACTCAGACCATCTCCAACAGTTTCTGGTTCAAACCAGCCACATCACTGCCACATCAACTTTCTTAAAAACCACATTTTTTACTCCAACAATACACCTTCTCAATCATCACTTAAACATTAATTTTCAATTTCAAAAACCAACCAAAAACCAACCATTGGAGTGGTTTTTGATGGTTTGAACCATGGTGGGGCCCGTTTTTGGTGGTTTGAAAAATCAAACCAAGCTTGGTTTGAACCAAGCCTCCAACGGTTTGGTTGGTTTTTGGGTTGGTTTGAACCACCAAAAACCAACCGTTGGAGATGCTCTCACATGGATCAAAGTAATTATCATTTAATGTTTGTGAGGCTAGAATTAAATTGGTTATGATATGTCGTATTCTGTTTGTCATCTTTATGGAATGGACAGATTGACGATGAAAATTAATTGGTGGGGCTGATTTGTGTGTTGCATGTGGAGTAGTAGTTGTCGTCACGTTGATATAATCTGATTGTATATTGTGGGGTCGATTGATCCAAAGATAGCAAAATTGTTGATTATTTGCACGTGCAAGCGAAGAAGGTCAGTGGGCATATTAATTCAAAGGGTCAGTATATCCAAACACCCCCTATGGGGGTGTGTTGACTTTGTACCGCTGCCGCCGCTTGTACCGTCTGCTTTGTCAGATTGTACATTTCATCAAATGTAAGGGGGTCTCATGCATAGGGGGTGTTAGCCTAACACATCCCTAATTCAAATTTGTCGCTTACTGTTTTGGATTAATTGATTCGATTGTGGGGCTGAATTAATGGGTTGGTATGTGCTTGCATCTGATCAGTCAAACTCATTAAGGTTGTGTTTGTTTTTTTTATTCAGATCAGAATACGTCTGAAGTCTGATTCAGTCAGACGTATTCAGATTCAGACTGTTTGTTTTTTTCAGATCTGAAGTCTAAATACATCTGAATAGGGTCTGATTTAGTCAGACATTGAGTAACGTCTGATTACATCTGAATAGCTTAAACTTTAGTGATACTTCTTTTCAATCCTTATCTCCTCATCTTGGTCTTGATTTTTTTATTAATAATCACGAATGGAGGGTCGTTTGCTTTGTTTTATAGAGAAACGATTGTTTTTTGTTTATTCAGACATTCAGATTCAGACATAAAAACAGACAGTCTAAAATAATTCAGATTCAGACTTTCGGACCAGGTATTCAGATTCAGAAGTGGTATTCAGATTCAGACATAAAACCTCTTAAAAAACAAACAGCACCTAAGTCTGGTCGGTATTCATTAATTCTGCTCACTTTATTTTAAGTCTGCTCGGTATCCACTTAAGTCTGCTGGTTAAGTCTGCTCTTGGGGATGTTAATTCTGCTCTTGTTATTGTTTGTACTGCTAACCTTATCAGTTAATACTGCTTGGCTTTCGTGTTTGTACTGCTGGCTAAAGATGGATCGCGGATAGAACTTTATTTTTATGGCTCGTTTTGGGGATTATTTGATGAAGACAATTGAATATTGCTTATTTGATGTTGTAGTTGAGTTTCACAGGTGCGTGTTCTTATCATATCTCAAAGTGGGTATTGAGATAACTTGTTTGTGCGTTAATGCGGTGACAAAGACTTGATGAATCTAGCAAAAGTGTGTGATCTACAATCTAGGGTGCTTAATGCTCACATTTGCTATCACTTAAAGGAGTTACATTGTAGTGCTCAGTGTCTCATATAGTTGAGGATGTATCAAGAGGTTGCGACCTACTTCTAGTATGAGTTTAGAGTCACGTGGATAGTGCAAGATATAAGACCCAAGTTTGGGAAATTCAACTTCTTCATCAAATTCGTTATACTTGATTTTCTTCATCAGTGATCATTTCACAGAGCCTACAGAGTTCGTGATTCAAGAGATGGTAAACATATTGGCTTCAGGGGAAGTTTGTTGATTAATGTTTGACCATGTACATGCACCACTTAAGGGGAAGTGTTTCGATTCAAGTTGCATGGAAGACCCCTATTAGATGATTACAAAAAAGGGAAGAAGATGATTTGCAGCTTATCATGTGTGGTGACATGTTCAAGAAGACCTCAAGGAAGCATTGAAGATTGTTTCATGGAGATAGTTTTGTAATATCAAATAGGGGAAGATTGTTAGGAATTATAATTTGATGATTACAAAACTACATATGCCTAAATGAAGAAACGTGAAACAATAGGGACTGGATGTAATTTATTAGTTAACGTCTTATGAAAGTTAGGTCATCTTGTAAACCCTATTTATAAAGGGTCTTAGGGCGGCAGTAATAGACATAGAAAAACATAGATCTCTCCAATGAGAGTCTAATAGAAACGTGTGTGTGTGTACACGTTAGGTAGTATGTAGTAGTTTATTTATTTAGTATTGAATAATGAAGCGCGCTTGATTTAATAAAAACCTTGTTTAACATTATTGATGTTTGTTAATTCCGTTGTGCATATCAATGATGTTTGTAAAACATATCCTAGATGGGTTAAACGATCTTTAACACTAAACCTTACCATTTATTAGGAAATTCATTCGTAACCTCACTAGCTGCCACACAAGTGACAACAACATAAACACTTTAAAACATTGGAACTAAATTCTGAAAAGACTTAAATTTAATACTTGAAACTAAAACATGGTTTATTAATCTAGGTTGCGTGTTGGTTCCGTGCACTCCTTAATTTCACAACATTCACTGTTCAGACTATTAAAGGTAAGTTTATAGCCCCATTTTACTTATACTTATTTTACAAATATGGGGTGAGAAACATTCAAATTATTTTATGGACCATAATGCTATTAAATTTTCTCAAAACTATTGCGTAGTTAGCCTAAGCCCTAGAACCCACTATCATGCCCATTTTCATGAGCCGTTAGTTCCCTTTGGGAATCACGATTGCTTGAGATAGATCTATTGGGGTGACTCCCCTGTTCGGTTGGCCAGACAGGTCAATGCGGACGTATAGCAAGTCGGACTTCGAGTGTATTGGGTTAAATACTTACTAAGGGCCCCTTGACTATTATTTATGTGCTATAGATTAGCGCACTAAACTGTCAAGCTTCGGTTGCATGAACTTAGTGCTAGCACGATAGACTATTTTTTATGACATTATATGTGTTGTAATGATCATACTGGTCCAAACTGATTATTTAATGCTTTTATTTAAACCTATGAACTCACCAGCTTTTTGCTGACTTTTAGCATGTTTTTCTCAGGTGTGTAATTTGATTTATTATGGCAAGGATTTGGCAAGGCAAGGGTCATGGACCTTTTCTGAAGAAGTGGCAAATAATTTAGGACTTGTTTTTATGTGGGACCACTGTAATCAATGGGTCTATTTTTCTAAACAATGAATTATCTTTTGTAAACTCTAAATGTTGATTTAATTAAAACGGAGTATGTATTCCGTTCTTTGTTTACCTTGTGTTGTGATTTCCAATCTAAGCAAGTACCACCCTCAAAGTTCTGTATGCTTCCGCGACTGTTAAATTTTAAGGATGTTACAGATTGGCATAAGAGCCCAGGTTATAGAGAACTAGGTACATATTAAACCCTAAACTATAACCATTTTTATAAAAACAAGTCCCAATGACCGCCACTTGCCTTGCTTGCCATTTTGGTTGATGTTTATTTGACTTGAATGCATGTATGATTTGTGACTTATTAATTTTACATAATTACGTGTATTATATGTATATATCTATATACACTTGACCCACACTAGTTATTGTGAGTATTTTCGATATACTTACACGCATATACCATTTTTGTCACAGACTATGTCTTCCCATCCTATTCCTCCGATCTCGCCAGATTCAGACGATCCATACATGCAAGTGCTGCAAGCCTTCAATGCACCAGACCCCGATCTACTTGAGCCTACACTCACTGCAGCATTGCCTACACCTACTACCAACCCTACTTCCATCTAGCCTATCCCCACTACTGATCACACTACACAGCCTACTCTATATGTCCATACTCTTCCAGTCCGCCGTACTTCCCGCATGCGTGTTCCTGGATATCGGATGCGGTACTCAGATTTTCTATCATCGCCCCAGAAGAGAGCCCGAGTTATCTATACGGGTACCTCTACCACACCCTTATCCCTTTCACCTACCACATCCCCAGATCATTCACCACCTCGTCAAAGGCTTAGGAGGGCCAGTGACTCATACTCAGAAGAAGAAGAAGAAGAGGAAGAAGAAGAAGAACCAGAAGAGGATCCGGAGGAAGATCCTGAGGAAGAGCCAGTGGCAGACACTATTCCAGAAGAAGTTGTGCCAGCTAAGCCACGGCACGGAAAGGGAATTGTGGAGGAAGTGCCTAGCACATTTGAGATAGGACAGAGCTCCAGAGCTGCTCAGATTGTGGGAGAGGACATGGATATGCCTCTCGGGTTAGGATTTGAGAACTGCTAGATTACGAGCCAGGGATGAGGCTTCGGTCACTTGTGAGATTAACGGCGAAGTATGGAAGGATATTGAGTGCATACACAACACCCACCCTGATGCCGCCAGTCCTACCTATGAGCCATCATCACCTTTATTTGTGCCGCCATCTCCATCTATACCGGTTTCCCCTCCACCTGCCATCTCACCAATGGCAGAGGAGGAGGAAGATGATGTCACTAGATTTCTAGTCCAGTTGGGAGCTCAGGGAAACTTGTTAGATGTCCATTCTGACCAGTTAGAGAGATTAGGGAGGCGAGATGAGCAAGTTGGTAGGGAACTTGCAGGAGTTCGTCAGAGACTAGGTGACATAGGGAGAGACCAGGCTAGGGCATGAGATGCCGAGTGGACTAACTGGCATCGGATGCATGAGCTAGAGTCAGTGTTGGCTAGGGTCACAAGGGCTGAGCATGAGGACCGTAGAGAGGTATTGGCGTCAAGGAGATGCGTTGTGCAGCTGGAGACTAGAGTAGGTCATCTAGAGACCATTGTAGCTCGGATGGCAAATGAGCTGGAGCAGCTACGCATAGGGTGTGATGGGTTTTAGTGTTAGTAGTTGAGATGTATCCCCACTAAACTGGGTAGTTTTCAGTTAGTCGTAGTGTAGTCCTTTATCTGTAATCAAAAACTTGTGCTATTTCTTGGATGTTTCGAGCTTGAAATTTTGTATACACAATTCAATCCTAATATATGACGAGCTTGCTTGACTATTCCATTGTGTTAACGTTCTTATAATTAATCTTACTCATATACTTTACATTTGTGCCAATTCTTCAAATCTTGAGTATCTCTATCCTTCTTATACAGCAAAATGCCTCCAAAGAAAGTAACCAGAGCCACTCGTGCACAACCTGCAAACCAAGGCCCCGCTAGGGCTGCTACAGCAGCCCCACCTGTAAATCGAGCCATGCTCGATCAACCCGTAGAAGAACGCGTGGCAGCAACATTGGCTGCAGCAAACAACTCCACAACAGATGTTGGCAACTCGAGACCTGCAACCAACAATGCTCGTGGTTGTACATATCAAGACTTCCGGAAAGGGCAATATGTACAGTGTTGACATGAAGAACATTGTTCCCAAAAATGATTTAACTTGTCTTGTTGCAAAGGCCACATTGGATGAATCAATGAAATGGCATAGAAGGCTTGGTCATATTAATTTCAAAACCATAAATCAGATTGTTAAGAATGGTTTGGTAAGAGGTTTACCTCTCAAAAGATTTGAAAATGATCAAACATGCATTGCTTGTCTTAAAGGCAAACAACACAAAGCCACTTGTAAGCCCAAGATTTTTAACTCTATCAATCAATCATTGTTTATGCTTCATATGGACTTATTTGGACCTGTTTCAGTAAGTAGTATAATGCATAAGAGATATTGTCTTGTTATAATTGATGACTATACCAGATTTACATGGGTTTTCTTTTTAGGTTCTAAGGATGAGACTACAAGCATCCTTAAGACATTCATTACACAGATAGAAAACCAAGTAGACAAGAAAGTGAAAGTCATTAGATGTGATAATGGGACAGAGTTTAAGAATAGAGTTGCTAGAACTCCACAACAGAATGGTGTTGTTGAGAGAAAGAATAGAACACTAATAGAAGCTGCTAGAACTATGTTAGCTGATTCTAAGCTACCTATAACTTTTTGGGCTGAAGCAGTCAACACTGCTTGCTATGTTCAAAATAGAGTTTTAGTTGTACAGCCTCACAATAAGACATCATATGAACTTTTTAGAGGTAGAACTCCTGCAATAGGATTTCTTAGACCTTTTGGATGTCATGTGACAATTCTCAATACCTTAGACCATTTAGGAAAATTCGATGGTAAAGCAGATGAAGGTTTCTTTGTTGGATATTCTCTTAATAGCAAAGCATTTAGAGTATACAACTCATGAACCAGGATTGTAGAGGAAAATCTACATGTGGAGTTTTTGGAAGATAAATCCAATGTAGAAGGTCAATGACCAAAATGGCTATTTGATCTTGAAACTCTAACCAAATCAATGAATTATGTACCTGTTGTTGCAAAAACTAATGATTTTTTAGGTTCACAAGCAACAGATGAGGCAAGGTTAGAAAAAGAGACAAACCAAGATCATGTTTGGATGCCAATGTGGTCAAGTACAAGTGTGGAATCAACTTCAACAATTGGTGAATCTTCTTCTGGTAAAGCTAAAGAAGATGTTGAAGATGAAAGCAAAGAAGATGGAACAAAGGAACAAGAAAATAGTTATGCTGTTGATAATGCTGCTGAAAAAGACTTAACTGAAGCAGCAGACTTAACAAAGGAAGCAAAATTAACAAACAATGAGGTGGATTTGAGCAATCTCCCACCAAACTATCATGTTCCACTTACACCACAAACCAGAATTCACAAGGTCCACTCCCTAGAAAATGTGATAGGAGATGTACAATCAGGGGTGAAGACAAGGCAACAACTGATGTATTCAGACCAACAAGGGCTTCTTGATGCCCTTTATGCTTCAAAACAGCATGAGTTTTCAAACTCTTGCTTGTTTGTATCTTTTCTCTCACAAGCTGAACCAAAGAACATTCTGAAAGCCTTAGATGATTCAAGCTGGGTAGAAGCTATGCAAGAGGAGCTTCTTCAGTTTAAGATTCAAAAAGTTTGGGTGCTAGTTGATTTACCAAAGGTTGCAAAGGTAATTGGCACTAGATGGGTTTTCAAGAATAAAAGGGATGAAAGGGGAATAGTGATTAGGAATAAGGCTAGATTAGTAACCCAAGGGTACACACAACAAGAAGGGATAGACTATGATGAAGTTTTTGCTCCAGTAGCAAGACTTGAGGCAATTAGGCTTTTCTTAGCTTATGCTTCATTTTTAGGCTTCACAGTTTACCAAATGGATGTCAAGAGTGCATTTCTATATGGCACAATTGAAGAAGAGGTGTATGTCTCACAACCTCCAGGGTTCATTGATCCTGACCATCCAGACAAAGTGTACAGAGTTGTAAAAGCTCTTTATGGCCTTCATCAGGCACCTAGAGCTTGGTATGAAACACTGGCTTCCTATTTAAAAGAGAATGGATTTCAAAGAGGAAAGATTGATCAGACACTTTTCATCAAACAGCACAAGAAGGATCTTCTGTTAGTGCAGGTGTATGTGGATGACATTATCTTTGGATCTACAAGGAAGGAGATGTGTTTGGAGTTTGAGAAGCTTATGCATGATAAGTTTCAGATGAGTTCCATGGGGGAACTTACATTCTTTTTGGGTTTGCAAGTTAAACAGTCATATGAGGCTATTTATTTGTCAGATAAATATGTTGCTGGATACTTAGAAAGTTCAACTTGCTAATTCAAAAATGGCAAGCACACCAATGGATTCTGAGAAACAACTTCCAAAAGATTTAGATGGAGAAAATGTGGATGTACACACATACAGATCTATGATAGGATCTTTGATGTATCTCACATCATCAAGACCTGACATCATGTTCTCTGTTTGTGCTTGTGCAAGATTTCAAGTAACTCCAAAGGTTTCTCATTTAACAGCAGTCAAGAGGATTTTTAGATATCTCAAGGGTCAACCTAGGTTGGGTCTATGGTATTCAAGGGAATCACCTTTTGATTTGGTAGCATTTTCGGATAGTGATTATGCTGGTGCTAGCTTGGACAGAAAGTCAACAACTGGAGGATGTCAATTCCTTGGGTGTAGACTTATCTTGTCACACCACCAAAATCGGGTCCAGCAGAAGCATACATGCCACTGGGGTGCAACTCAATTGGTATCACAACACAAGTGCAGATAACGGTTTTCACCTCAATCATTTAGATTAATATTGTTTAACAAAAGTGTTGAATTTACATTGATAAAAGTAGTGCGGAAATAGGCCCTTAAATAAGTTAAATGGTCCCAAATGTTTGTCAGAGTCTTCTATGACCGTGCCATGCCCTGCCAAAAACCTCCAGTAGCGTGCTATTGCTTAATACCTGAAAATACATGCTAAAAGTGTCAACACGAGGTTGGTGAGTTCATAGAGTTTATTGAAAAATGTAATGCATTAGAATGAAGATTTCCCAGCAAAGGCGTTATAAATCCACCCAGTTTCAAGCCCAGCTCATACAAGACTTGCAACCTGTGTGTTTACAACCCACTGCCAAATATGATTTGGTTTAAGTGAACGTCAAATGATTTATGGACCACAAAATTTAATGTTAAGTGCAACAATGTCGCTATATAAAGGTAAGTGTGATAATGTCTCCATGACAATGCCGCCATATAATTAAATCTGACAATGTCGCCATGACAATGTCGTCATAAGATAAATTCTGACAATGTCGCCATATAATCAAATCTAGCAGTGTCGCCATGACAATGTCGTCATATATTTATATATATATAATATATATATTATTATATATATATATATATATATATTTATTACAATATATATAATTAATACAATATATATATACATATATATATATATATAATATATATATATATACATATATATAATATATATTACATAATTATATATATTATATATAATTATATATATATAATATATATATAATATATTATATATATATATATATATATATATATATATATATATATATATATCTGACAATGTCGTCATATAACTAAAATAATACGTAATTAACAGTCCATAACATAGGCAATATGAAATAGCTTAATGTACTAGTGTCCATAATGATCAAGGGTGAACCATGTAAACACAAAATACTTCCGAGCAACGACTCAAGTATTTTAACCAATCAATAATGTTTGAAAGACAACTCACGTTTCAAGCAAAACAAGCATGAAGTTTAAAAGTAAAGCGAGCATAGAGTTTAATGAAAAACGAGCATGTATTCTCCCCCAAAACAGTTACAAAACAAGTAAAAGGAGGGGCTATGAAACTCACCTGATGCAATAGCTACGATGACAAAAATGGATACACTGAAGTGAGGCACGATCTCTAACCGCAACCTAATATGAATGATAGGATCTAATGTAAGCAATGAAATGATGCTACACATGCAAGTACGTATGTTAACGATACCACTCGTTAGTTTTGAAAATAACGTTTATCGACGAAAAAAAATACATTTTTGACGTCTCGTTAAGTTATAAACTACTTTTCGTGTAAATATGTTGAAACGGTACTCCACGATCCTTGTTTGATGTTCTATCGGTAATTATAATGTTTTCGTCGCAATTTAATATTTTCTTTAACTTGTGAAAATATGCCCAAAATGGCATCGCAAAACTAGTCGCGAAATATTGTACGTTAAGTGTTAGCGATCAAGCTCGACGCTTTTGAAAACCTTGTAACAACATCTACATGTCGTTATATTTAACTTTTGACCAAATATGTCTCGAACAATTAGAAAATCGGCTATCAATGTTGTGACTTGTAAAAATACTAGTTTTTACACTTAGAAACATATTTTCTATTAGTGCAGTCAAAAATAAAGCAGAGTTCGTCGGATTCAAACGTGTATATCTCGGTCGTTATAAGCTCGTTTTCTACGTTCTTTATATCCACGGCTTCGTATAAACATGAGCTAACATAATCTCAGTAGGTCGGCTCCTCTAGATCACGTCTAATGGCTCGTTTTGTCCCTTGAAGTTCGGAAAAACAGCAAGCTATTTTCAGAAATTTAGTTTTCGTCGTCAAACTTTGAAAAATCATAACTTTCTCGTCGTAAGTCGGTTTTTACTCATTCTTGCGGCCACGGTTTTGTTTTTGAAAGAACTTTCTAAATATAAAGGCCAAAATGTCTCAATGTTTACTGAAATTTCCAGATCTCACGTTTTTGGACAGTAGGTTCATTTACTTGTTAAAAACACATTTTTCTAGTTCAAGTCTTGTCTCTACCACTTCCAATCAACACCACAAGTTCGCAAATCCTACCATACACCTTCTTAAGGTGTCATGGGGTCCTAAACATCACCAACCTTGGTGGATTTCATGAGATCATTAGTGAAACTTATAGATCTAGTGATTAAGATAGTTTATGTTCAAAAGTGGTATGTAAAACATAAAGAACTTGCATGGATAACTAATATAACTTGAAAATACATGAACATATGAATCAAATGAAAGTATAAGATGATCAAAACATGTTCTTGAAACTTACTTGATGATTTGATGAGTTTTGGTAAGAAATGAGTAATAAACTGATGCATGAACTGATATGATAATGATGTTACTGATGATATGCAGACTACCCTAGTCTGTATGATGTGCCTTTACTGATGATGCATAAATACGCAACTAAACCTAATTGGTTACGCGCATTTGAATACCCGTAAACCTAGTTTACGAAAGGATGAACGATAACCATGAATAGTGATTTTCCTCCGGGAATGAATAGTGTCACATGAATAGTAAAATTTGACGACTTCTCAGAATCTCAAACAGACTCTGAAAATGATGAATAGTGAAATGATGAATAGTGAACTCATGAATAGTAAATTTCCGAGATGAATAGTGACATTTTGAAGCTTGAAAAAGGACCTAAAATTACGGGTTGTGACAGACTCCACCCGTTAAAGGAATTCAGTCCCTGAATTCAGTTAATGTTGGTCTCCGGGGTGGAGTTGGTGAAAGATGTGGATATTGGAGTCACATTGCGGTGATAAAAGATAAAACATCCATTAGATAGGGATTCGTAATAGTACATGAAGTTCATACGATAGAACTTAAAGTGAAACACAAAAGAAATACAACACTAGAGAGTTTAGGTTTTCGCTTATTTTTAAGGCAGAAGTTCTTGGTTCTTGAACATTGTTGTCGTCCTCCACGTCGTTGATGTTCTGACAATCCCCTCCTCTGATGACCTAGGCTCTACCACGAGCTATTCTGCCTTGGTTCCCATTATCTTGGTTTCCTTGTTTTGGACATTCATTCCTGTAATGTCCTATCTCTCCACAGCCAAAACATGTCACTGGAGGTTTCTGATTTTCGGCAATGATTGGAAACAGGCATTCCCTAGTCGCATGACCAATCTTCTTACAGTTGCCACATGGATTAAGACAATGTTCAGGGTTATGATGATTTTGACACTTGTTGCATTTGGGTAGGGTACCTTGGTAACCTTTCTTTCCAGCTGAACCTGCAGCATAGGCCTTGGCGACTTCTTGCCTCTTTAGTTGTGGTTGAGTAGCATCGCCACTCTGATTGTTGTCCCAACTCCTCTTGTTGTTGTTGTTCCGGTAGTTGTTGGAGTTGTTGCTGTTGTTGTTGTTATGATCATTGTTGTTGACAGTGGTTCCATTCTTTATCACCTGAGCCATAAGCTTTTGAGATATCCTGATAGCTTCGTCAAGAGTTTGTGGGTCAAAAGAAATCACATCTCCGCAGATGCTGTGAGGTAGTCCACCAATGAAATTTTCTAGCAGCTTCTCATTATCAGAAACCATAGTTGGACATAGCACCGCCAACTCCTGAAACCTCCTGATATATGCCTCGATATCATCACCTGCTGTTACTAGCTCGTAAAACTCTGTTTCCAACTTCTTTATTTTAGTGCGTGGACAGAACTTCTTAGTCAGCAATTTATTGAATTCATCCCACGTAAGCTTGTGAGCAATTGCGGATGTACACACATTCAGATCTATGATAGGATCTTTGATATATCTCACATCATCAAGACCTGACATCATGTTCTCTGTTTGTGCTTGTGCAAGATTTCAAGTAACTCCAAAGGTTTCTCATTTAACAGCAGTCAAGAGGATTTTTAGATATCTCAAGGGTCAACCTAGGTTGGGTCTATGGTATTCAATGGAATCACCTTTTGATTTGGTAGCATTTTCGGATAGTGATTATACTGGTGCTAGCTTGGACAGAAAGTCAACAACTGGAGGATGTCAATTCCTTGGGTGTAGACTTATCTCATGGCAGTGTAAGAAGTAAACAACTGTGGCTACTTCAACAACTGAAGCTGAATATGTAGCTGCTGCAAGTTGTTGTGCTCAAGTCTTGTGGCTTCAAAACCAACTTCTTGACTATGGGTACAATTTTATGAATACTGTTATTCATATTGATAATAGTAGTACAATTTGCATTATTAAAAATCCGGTACAACATTCTAAAACAAAAAACATTGAAATTAGACATCATTTTATTAGAGATTGCAATGAGAAAAAGTTAATTGAAGTAATGAAATTGCTTTAGAACATAATTTTGCAGATCTGCTAACCAAAGCTTTTGATGTTGGAAGGTTTCAGTACTTGGTATCAAGTATTGGAATGCTTAATACTTAAATTTTTCAATCTATGTGTTTTTATATACCAGTGTGGTTAATTCTGGTGATTACTCAGTTAATTCTGGTGATTACTCAATTAAGTCTGGTAGTTAAAATTTTTGTTTGTGCTGTTGTCTTTGTAAATTTGTACTATCTATTACTTTAAAATTGTGTTATTTCATACAGTTAGTCATATGTTTATTCTAATATAAGACAAGTACTTTGTACATTGTTCTTTTGGTTCTAGACTAACAATTTCATGTATGAACATTTGAGCACAAAAGGATATTTCAAGTGAAATGGAAGTAGCAGAATGTTATATCAGTTGCTTACATAACAGGTTTATGATGGACTGAGTTTGGGAATTCTTAACAAAGGTTTATACCTAAGTTTATTAATTCTTTAAAACTACTTTCTTGAAACCTGGTTATCATATTTCACATTGAATTGATGACTTAGTTGATCAGAAAGTAACTGATTCAACTCACTTTCTATCATTTTATACTTTTAAGTATAATGAGCAAGTCTAAGGACATCTGATAGAAAGAACAGCTAGTAAAAGTGAATCTAACACTTGTGTTAAAGGCAACAATTGCTATGAGATGGAAACCCTGTTAAGAAAGCCTTTTGAATAGGTTTATCTTTACACATGCAGTTATTTATAACTGAAAACATTGGTTCTCACACAACCAGAGGTTGCTTTAAACCGAAATCTTGATTAAGTGTCTGTTACACACTTAATCCCTTCAAAATGGTTGAACGCAGTATGGTTTTTCATAATAAAATCAATTACATACTGCTAAGTCAAATAATTTCTTAAACAAGGATTTTCAAAGGATTCAGAAAAACCATCCATTGATGGACCATGAGTCAAATGCCCCATGAATTACCTCTCATAGGAGTTAACACACCTAGAAGTGATGAGGGCAGCAAATTAAACTCTTAAGGAATTGATGGCTACATGTACAACATTGTCTGATAACAAGTTCTAATTGATAGCTCAGATGAAAGGGAGAGATACATTGTGAGAGATCTTCCAAACAGGGGAGGAAATGTTATTTGCATCTCAGGGGAGGAAATAAAGCCTAAGGAAGTTTAACCAGTGAAAGGGAGGAAAAGACAAGAGCATACAAGATGATGAGGAAGTTGAAAATGACAAGAATAGAGCTGATTCTGGAGTATTATATATATTCAGAAGGGATGAAGCATTCCAAAGGAGAAAGTTCTATCTAGGTTAAACGAAGAAAGCTTTCAGTTTCAATTTCAGTTCACTACGTTTGTTCATCACTTGAAGCCTAAAGATATGTGTATTGATATTGTTGAAGTCAAAGATCAGAAAGCAGATGAGTTACTGAGATAGATATTAATCTTTCAGAATAGAAGAAAGTTCAGTCCAAGGGTCTGACTATGAAGTGTTTGAAAGATCTTCACAATCCATAATTTAATTCAGAAACATGTTGAAATGGATTCACATGTTTAGGGGAGGATTGTTGGGAATTAAATATTCTGAAGTTTAAGTATCGGGAAAATCTCTCAAGTGATTAAATCTGGTAGCAGTAGAGTTAAGTCTGGTGAGTTCCAAAGTTAAGTCTGCTGGTTATCTGCTGGTTAAGTTTGGTCGCTGAAGTTAAGTCTGGTGGTTAAGTCAAGTGTTAATTCTGGTGACTATCCGAGTTAAGTCTACTTGATGAAGATATTAAGTCTGGTTGACTAAAAGTCAATAATACACGGTAGATAATATCTTACCCCATGTGCTCAGTCTTTATCTTATACTCACAGAATGTAGCAACCGACATTTTTAGGGCAATACTTATTTATAAAACTCGAAACCATTTGCGACAAACGATGGTTTTTCCAAACTTATTTGTGACAACTGGTAAATTTCAGGAACATTTTAAGTACCGCATTACATTAAATAAAACAAGTGTTAAACTTTCAGAAATTTCCTTTTGAACTATTTTGACCTTGATTCATGTCGAGAATCATTTAAATGGAATATTATGTCATTGAATTATTTGTGTGGCGTTACTTTAGGCACTACTTCGACTCCGGCACTAGAAAACCTAATAAGTCAAGTGAAACGAGAAACGATCACGTTTTATTCTATAAACGTATTTAATATCAAACTCGACGGAAAAACATTTTTAATGCGAGTGGTGACGATTAAAAATTATTTCGATGACGTTTAGTATTTTTCGGGAATAAAAACGATTAATCTCGGGATAGAATAATAAAAATTATTTCGTTAGCCCTTGCACCGACCCCTTAAGTGAAAATTAAAAGCTACACAAGGACCCTATTGCAAATCCGGTTTTATTAAAACCCTAACTTCACAACCCTAACCCTACACTATACACTACACTATAAATACAACCATTATAAAATTTTAGGGTTATAACCCATTTCCTTCTCCTTTCCAGCCGACATCCCATCTTCCCTCACCTCTCTTCTCTAACTTTTTCTGGCCACCAATTTTCGGCCAGTTGAGCCGCCACCGCCGGTCACCACCTCTCACAACCACACCAAAATAAACCTTGAGATCTCCTCTTCATTCCTATGTGATTCACGCGCCAAGAAACCATCTCCACCACTTGTTGCCGCCACTGCTGCGCCATCTCCGCCGCTTGCTCTCGCTCTCTTCTCATCATGGTAAAACCGAGAAACGCTTGTTATTTATTTCTATTAAAAACCGAGTATTATTGTTAACATTTTTGTGGATTGAATGGACTCAAAAACTGAATAAAATTGTTATTGGTTGTCATTAAAAAAAAACCGGATATAACTCGACAATATTAAAGACCAGAATTTAACGTTTTGATTTTCGTTGTGTTTCGTGGGGTTTGAAGCGAATAAGGTGTTTCGGGTATGTGTGTCTTGGTGGGTTTAGTCTCGGATCAGGTAAGAAACTCGATTGGGTCTTGTATCGAGACCCATTAGTCCTCGGTTTGCACACGACCCCTAGAGGGTGTGTGACTGTGTTGTCTCGGGTCAATAAGATGACCCACTTAAGGTTGTCTCAGTATTGGAAAAAAAAAATAATAATAACATATGGGTGTTTGAGATTTAGTTTCGATCTGTCTGTTGAGTCGAGTCTTTCTCGGTCTCGGTGTGGGTAACAAAAACACCACGAAGGTGTTATAGTCACGAATGGCCTTATTTGGTCTTAAGTTACAGTTTGTGTTTGTAAATTATTGTTATGGTTTGAGTTTCAGTTTGAGGCCTGGCTTGTCTATGGATGGTTAATGGTTTAGAACATGGATTGGTCTTGGTTTGTATTTGCGTGTTTGTGGTTCTTGGTCTCGGTATGACAAGCAAAGATTTAATTGATGTGGTTTTTAGTCATGATGTTAGTATGTCAACTCGTTTGTGTTTGTGTTGTGTTTGATTGGATGGATAATGGGCTACGTTTGGTCTGTGACAAGCTTGGGCCGAAGCCCATAAATTTTTTGATAAGTTGTTTAGTTTAATTGGAGTCTCAAGCCCACAATGATTCAAAATGGTTCATTAGTATAACATATAAAAGATGTGTTTGGTAGTAAAATGTGGTGTCAATATAATTTGCCAGCGAAATAATGAATTTGACATTATGACAATTGGTATGTTTCGGATTGTATTGGAAAATGTTAATTGGTCTTGAATATCGGATTATGATTTGGAATTATATGGATCGTTATCGGATTTGCGATATTAGATATTGGATTCATTGGACATTTTGAGACTTGAGACGGTATAATATATTAAGCTCGAAAAGAATTTAATATATTAAACACGAATCGGATACAAAATCTTCAATAAAACCAAAACTAATATTTACAAGAATAATAACGGGACATAAACTTGTTAAATATTGAAATTTCAGTTTTGGTTAACCCAAGTCTCGACGACTTGAGAAAAACTAATTTTTATTAGTTTAACTTATTTTTATAAAACATTTATGTTTTATACAAGTTATTTGGGATAACGGGGTAAATGTCAAAACGTACAAACTAAGTTATTTGATTTAAGGTGTTTGTGGTCGTAAACTTCTAGAGTTGTCTTCCTTGGTTTGAGTTCTCGTCCGTAATTCTCTCGAGTTTGTTGATGTCTCTCCTCTTTGGCGTGAGTGGTATGTCGAGTCTCTATGTCTTCTTACCACACCACACGAAACGTTAACACTAAACTTTTACAAACTTTGATACGAGTAAATCCACAAAAACTAAGACGTTTGTCTTTTGAAACTCTCTTACTTTACGAGACGTATTCTAAGATAACTACATACGTATTAGGTTGTGCCGTGAGACCCTAGTTGCCGTGAGATTTTAGTTGCTGTTGCGTTAGGCTACCTTTGAGCTGTTGTGCTGTTCTACTTTCTGACATTGTTGTGATATTGCATTGCTGGACTGAGGTGAGTTCTCGTAGCCCCTTTTTCATTATGTTTTTCCTTGGGGGAAAATGGTACTCAAATGATATTTTAAACTATTTTTCATTTCTGTGATTATACTGTTTCATGATTTTGGACATTATGTGTGTTGATACAATTATGTGCTACTAGATGTTTTGACTGTGTGTACATGAATGCGCAACTGTTAACTCTTTTGAGAGCCGAAACAATATGATAGATCTATCGGGGTAGCTCCCCACAGTGTGTTTCGTTTATGTGTGCAACCGTGGCAGGTTCAGTTGGCGCGACATTATTTGGTTTAGACATTGTTTGGTTTCAGCATGTGCTTATAATTGGTTATCATGCTCACGTTTGTCCTACACTATGATATCACAGCTCAGCGGTTTTACTTTCAAACCTACGAGCTCACCAACATTATTTTGACATTTTCTAGTACCATTTTCAGGTGGATCATTACTAGAGTATTTGAAGGCACATTTATCGGAGTCAACTATTTGATACCTGCTACCATGTTTGTCAAGATGTCAAGATTTCAAATGAGACATGCTTTTCTTTTAAATTTGGTCGAAGAAGGTTTTGTAAACTATTACTGAAATAATTGTAAGGTATGAATCTATAATGTTATGTAATGTGCCTTTCTCAGTTACATCCCGTGTTTCCGCCTTTGACGGGGTGTGACAGAATGGTATCAGAGCCTAAGGTTATAGAGAATGCCGGTTTTTCAAAAATAAAAACCTCAACTATAACCAGATTAAAGTTTTTATAAAACCCCAAACATGGTACGAGTCGATTAGCCCGAGCATTCCATCATTTTTCCTAAATTACGCATAACCTGATCAACTATGCGTAATTCAGGAGCGATCATGGGATGATGGGGGTAGTTACCTTGAATCATGTTTGGTTGGAGTCGGAGTCTAGACCACCTGAAAATGCATTGGTTTATGTGTGTGCATTTGCCTTACGTGCTATATGTATCTGTGGTTATGCTTCCTTGCCTTCTGTGTGTTGAAGCTTTTAGCTTCTAGGACAATATGTGAGCTTGCCATTGTGTACTTATCTGAGTTGATATTGTGTGACGTGATCCGATATGTTACGATGTGTTTTGAGTTAAGTTGATATGACATCGTTTGAATTGAATCGAGCTAGAATATTTTTGTACCATTCCCCATACTCGTGCGATTGATATTATACGCAAACAAAAATCATACTATATATCTTACTAAATATATATAGCGATACGTATTTTGAAAACGTTACCTTGAGTAGACTATTTTGGATACGTTATTTTGGATACACTATACAATTTTGAATACTATTTTGAAAGGTCAACATTGGTTTTGCTATTTTTAGAACGCATTATATTGATATGCTATTTTGAGAACTATTTTGGGACATATCATTTTGGAAACACTATTTTGAGAATTTGTTTATCATCAAAGACGTTAAGCCTTTTAACGACTCTTAACTTAATTTCATGACAGTTCTTGTTTGATGAGTTGTGAAATTAAGTTAAGTTCAAATCGTTACTCGGTTTAATGTTATAGATGGTTGATAATTTAGTGCCATTTGAAAACGATTTTGGACACAAGATTTTCTGGTATTGCCCTATGCCGATACGTCACATGCCTTGTCTTCCCACACTACTCCTCTTATTAGCAAGCCTGAACACACCATGTTATAAGCCGATTAGTCGGTTAACACCATTAGTTGCCTTAGGAAGCAACCACCAATCAAAATGGACACATTAATGGTTTAGTCATATGATTAGAACCTTGGAGACTACAAGTGAGATAATAGGACTCATGAGAAGCAGTGATCTTGTTAGTTGAGTTGTTTGTGTTGACCATGATAGCGATGTTCGTCTTAGTGATCGTGTTCCGGAGATGGTACTAAACTAGATAATTCAAATTCTGATGGCCAAAATTTTGTGCAAATGAAAGATTTTCTTGTGAACTTTATAAAGTATGATGAACTGTTAATTTTCATGTATTGGAATGTGTTATAATGTTTTTTTTCAAAACTAAAGTTGGTTGATAATCGAAATCGTTTTAAAAATGTTATAAAATAAATTTGTGATTCCAAACAATTGGATTGTTTTAGTATGAAAATCGTCTCAATTGCTTGCTCAAACATCAATTTTCTTGAAAATCAAAAATCCAAACTATATATGAAGAATCGCTAATACAAATTACAAATTTTGCAAACATATATATATATATATATATATATATATATATATATATATATATATATATATATATATATATATATATATATATAGTTTTTTTTCACATGACTATAACCACCGAAAAATTTCAAACAAAGTTGCTCCAAATTACATTTATGGTCAAAATTTCATAAAGTCTTACTCAAATAAATGTTGTTAACGACTTCAGAGACCATGCCTCCAAGAGGGAACACGCATCACTCATGGACAAACCTCGGGAACAATCATAGTGCCTACATAGTATGCGACCTTAGAAGTGAATCGAACATAGACAATTAGTAGCACTGCGTCGTGCCTTGACACTATTCCTTCGATGTGCAACCTTCCTACCCATCCCAAAAGATAAGACTCTCGTGTTGATCATAGCTCGTTAGATTAAACAGTCAGTGTGCAATTACTTAAAGAGACAATGTGGCCTTTCGGAGTCCTAGTTACAATGGGACATGACATCGCTCTTACCGTTGGATATCAAGAAGTTGCACCTGACCATAAGACCTTTGCCTTTCCTTGTAACAAGATCTCTCGACGTAGTATTTACTTGGCAACAATTTTGAGTCGTTATATATTTTAGTCATGCCTAGAGGAATTGAGCACTTGGACGTAAGAGTTTTGCCTAATAATGATCTTCGAGCGTTCCAGATCATTGACACCAGGTTCTGCCTATAGACCTTTTGATTCATAGACTATCGTCTTCAACTCTTCGTGCGTGCCTGACGACACGTTCTTCCCGAATGTTTTCACACCAAGGGGTTTTCCCTTAGAAGCCTTTTATCAGATGTGAGGCTATTAATGATCTCTGTCCTCACTGATTGAACTCTATTAGATCCTACTCTTTCCTTTTGAATGAGTACATCAACAAATCTTTTCTACATGATAAGGACACCAACATCGAAACTCTTCACTAACATCGTTCACACTTTTGCCTAAGTATGATAACCTCATGAAATATGTACATAAGACTCTTGTGATCTGTGCGGATAAGACACTACATACCATACGAACACCGCCATTTACGGTATCACTTCGAAACCACGACTGCCAACTCCTTGTCACGAGTTGGGATATTCCTCCCAATTTCCTTCAATTGCGTTGGAACAACTTTCTTCACATTCGAAAGCCTTCATTTTTACTTCATCAACCTTCGTGGACGTCGGACGTTCCTTCATTCGGAGACACAGCCTTGACGATTTTCTAACAACTATGATTTTCTCCCCATCGACTGTTGGTCAACAACTCCCTCCCAATAGAAACAACAAATTCACTTAACTACACTTTAAATTTATTCCACTAGATTTTCTCCCCATCAATGCCCTTAAGAATACCATTAATGATTCTTTCAGTAATAAAATTTTTCTCGATAAAAAAAAAATAAAAAAAATTAGCTAGCATTCCATTTAATTCCTTCGACCCACGACTCGTGCGATGACATGAAAAAGAAATCGCAAATCATTTTTGGCACCAGAAGTCGGACGAAAGCAAGTATGTTATAGACGAAGAAGATACCTGACACAACTACCCTTACTTTTTCATCAATCGCTTTAAAAGCTCACCCTTTCCCTTAGATTCTTCATTTTTCTTGTCATGTTGATATCCCCGATAGTGGCTCATATCATAGTTCACCTCTTTGACGAATACATCGACTTTTGTGAGTCCATGGAAACCACCATCTTCACAATTCAACTAAGTAGGTGTACTCTCACTTTAAGCGACCTGGATGTCTACACAAGTGTCAAGTGGTCGTGCCAAATCTATGACGTGCCATCCTCATACACCATTTCGCGTCTGTAGGTCTAAACTTCAACTGACTTGTTTTCATTGTTACGACGTTAAAGATCCCTACTAGTATGAAACCTCTGGAACTACAAATTATTCAACCATTTTGAACCATGATGAAGGCTGGTTGGATAACGACTGATTCCCGTTTCCTCATGGATACTCGACGTTCTGCAAAGCGTCGTGACTTGACAATATGTTTTTTTTACATACGCCATGGCAACTTCAGCCTGTCTCTTCAAGGTTGGGAAACCTCCTCCAAGCCTACCTACGTGGTCTCATAAACAAAGTTTCTTTCCCTGTCGCCTCTACCAATATTCTCTGGGTGACAAATTTCCTCAACGGTACCCTTGATTTTCTTCGCTAATCCCACTAATTTTAGCCGTAAGTACCTATTCGTTGTTTTGAGCAAGTCTTTAATTGAGCTAAATCATCGAAGATGTTAAATTCCTGTTTCTTAATGACTTGATTAGTAGCCTAATCTCGTGACAGTTCTTGTTTGATGAGTTGCGAGATTAAGCCAATATCAAGTTGTTACATAGTTTAAGGTTTCGATGATTTTGCTCGAAGGCGAAAAAGCTTATTCCATCGAATTTTGGTCACCCGATAATTACTCTCGACTGCCCGTCTCATTTCACTAAGAAGTACGAATTTGGATTAAGACGACATAGGTTACAACTCTTAGTAATATTTACCTTTGTCACCAAAGTTACGACCGCGACATTGGATCCTTTATTCGAATTCTAGTGCTCTTGTCATAACTTGACCTTCGTTAGATCCTACGTACATGCGCTAGCCTATTTCAGTAAGAATAGGAAGAATCGTTGATTCTAATATAGGTGGTTAGATCGATTACAACAGACTAGCAGTATCGGTAATAGAAATCGGCCATATGGATTCACGAGCAACCCATGTATTTTAGTGATTAGCGTGTGAGGAACCATAAATAAGGCCTAACTGGTGACCAACTAATTATCATTCCATAAGATGTCAGCTTGGTGATCTATTTCGTGTTGTGAAAGAGCCAACCAGAACCCTCGATAGAGAAGGGAGCAATTTAGATGAGACAAGATTCTAATTATAAGTCATTAGGACTTAAACTGTGGACACAAGTTACTTGGGAACGTAAAGGCAAGGTGAGAATTGAGTACCCACACTTTTAGGCAGTAATACTAGCTGAATTTTTGGGACAAAATTCCTGTAACGGGGATGTACTGTAGCAACCGACATTTTTAGGGCAATACTTATTTATAAAACTCGAAACCATTTGCGACAAACGATGGTTTTTCCAAAATTATTTGTGACAACTGGTAAATTTCAGGAACATTTTAAGTACCGCATTACATTAAATAAAACAAGTGTTAAACTTTCAGAAATTTCCTTTTGAACTATTTTGACCTTGATTCATGTCGAGAATCATTTATATGGAATATTATGTCATTGAATTATTTGTGTGGCGTTACTTTAGGCACTACTTCGACTCCGGCACTAGAAAACCTAATAAGTCAAGTGAAACGAGAAACGATCACGTTTTATTCTATAAACGTATTTAATATCAAACTCGACGGAAAAACATTTTTAAGGCGAGTGGTGACGATTAAAAATTATTTCGATGACGTTTAGTATTTTTCGGGAATAAAAACGATTAATCTCGGGATAGAATAATAAAAATTATTTCGTTAGCCCTTGCACCGACCCCTTAAGTGAAAATTAAAAGCTACACAAGGACCCTATTGCAAATCCGGTTTTATTAAAACCCTAACTTCACAACCCTAACCCTACACTATACACTACACTATAAATACAACCATTATAAAATTTTAGGGTTATAACCCATTTCCTTCTCCTTTCCAGCCGACATCCCATCTTCCCTCACCTCTCTTCTCTAACTTTTTCTGGCCACCAATTTCCGGCCAGTTGAGCCGCCACCGCCGGTCACCACCTCTCACAACCACCACCAAAATAAACCTTGAGATCTCCTCTTCATTCCTATGTGATTCACGCGCCAAGAAACCATCTCCACCACTTGTTGCCGCCACTGCTGCGCCATCTCCGCCGCTTGCTCTCGCTCTCTTCTCGTCATGGTAAAACCGAGAAACGCTTGTTATTTATTTCTATTAAAAACCGAGTATTATTGTTAACATTTTTGTGGATTGAATGGACTCAAAAACTGAATAAAATTGTTATTGGTTGTCATTAAAAAAAAACCGGATATAACTCGACAATATTAAAGACCAGAATTTAACGTTTTGATTTTCGTTTGTGTTTCGTGGGGTTTGAAGCGAATAAGGTGTTTCGGGTATGTGTGTCTTGGTGGGTTTAGTCTCGGATCAGGTAAGAAACTCGATTGGGTCTTGTATCGAGACCCATTAGTCCTCGGTTTGCACACGACCCCTAGAGGGTGTGTGACTGTGTTGTCTCGGGTCAATAAGATGACCCACTTAAGGTTGTCTCAGTATTGGAAAAAAAAAATAATAATAACATATGGGTGTTTGAGATTTAGTTTCGATCTGTCTGTTGAGTCGAGTCTTTCTCGGTCTCGGTGTGGGTAACAAAAACACCACGAAGGTGTTATAGTCACGAATGGCCTTATTTGGTCTTAAGTTACAGTTTGTGTTTGTAAATTATTGTTATGGTTTGAGTATCAGTTTGAGGCCTGGCTTGTCTATGGATGGTTAATGGTTTAGAACATGGATTGGTCTTGGTTTGTATTTGCGTGTTTGTGGTTCTTGGTCTCGGTATGACAAGCAAAGATTTAATTGATGTGGTTTTTAGTCAAGGATCTGTGATGATGTTAGTATGTCAACTCGTTTGTGTTTGTGTTGTGTTTGATTGGATGGATAATGGGCTACGTTTGGTCTGTGACAAGCTTGGGCCGAAGCCCATAAATTTTTTGATAAGTTGTTTAGTTTAATTGGAGTCTCAAGCCCACAATGATTCAAAATGGTTCATTAGTATAACATATAAAAGATGTGTTTGGTAGTAAAATGTGGTGTCAATATAATTTGCCAGCGAAATAATGAATTTGACATTATGACAATTGGTATGTTTCGGATTGTATTGGAAAATGTTAATTGGTCTTGAATATCGGATTATGATTTGGAATTATATGGATCGTTATCGGATTTGCGATATTAGATATTGGATTCATTGGACATTTTGAGACTTGAGACGGTATAATATATTAAGCTCGAAAAGAATTTAATATATTAAACACGAATCGGACACAAAATCTTCAATAAAACCAAAACTAATATTTACAAGAATAATAACGGGACATAAACTTGTTAAATATTGAAATTTCAGTTTTGGTTAACCCAAGTCTCGACGACTTGAGAAAAACTAATTTTTATTAGTTTAACTTATTTTTATAAAACATTTATGTTTTATACAAGTTATTTGGGATAACGGGGTAAATGTCGAAACGTACAAACTAAGTTATTTGATTTAAGGTGTTTGTGGTCGTAAACTTCTAGAGTTGTCTTCCTTGGTTTGAGTTCTCGTCCGTAATTCTCTCGAGTTTGTTGATGTCTCTCCTCTTTGGCGTGAGTGGTATGTCGAGTCTCTATGTCTTCTTACCACACCACACGAAACGTTAACACTAAACTTTTACAAACTTTGATACGAGTAAATCCACAAAAACTAAGACGTTTGTCTTTTGAAACTCTCTTACTTTACGAGACGTATTCTAAGATAACTACATACGTATTAGGTTGTGCCGTGAGACCCTAGTTGCCGTGAGATTTTAGTTGCTGTTGCGTTAGGCTACCTTTGAGCTGTTGTGCTGTTCTACTTTCTGACATTGTTGTGATATTGCATTGCTGGACTGAGGTGAGTTCTCATAGCCCCTTTTTCATTATGTTTTTCCTTGGGGGAAAATGGTACTCAAATGATATTTTAAACTATTTTTCATGCTGTGATTATACTGTTTCATGATTTTGGACATTATGTGTGTTGATACAATTATGTGCTACTAGATGTTTTGACTGTGTGTACATGAATGCGCAACTGTTAACTCTTTTGAGAGCCGAAACAATATGATAGATCTATCGGGGTAGCTCCCCACAGTGTGTTTCGTTTATGTGTGCAACCGTGGCAGGTTCAGTTGGCGCGACATTATTTGGTTTAGACATTGTTTGGTTTCAGCATGTGCTTATAATTGGTTATCATGCTCACTTTTGTCCTACACTATGATATCACAGCTCAGCGGTTTTACTTTCAAACCTACGAGCTCACCAACATTATGTTGACGTTTTCTAGTACCATTTTCAGGTGGATCATTACTAGAGTATTTGATGGCACATTTATCGGAGTCAACTATTTGATACCTGCTACCATGTTTGTCAAGATGTCAAGATTTCAAATGAGACATGCTTTTCTTTTAAATTTTGTCGAAGAAGGTTTTGTAAACTATTACTGAAATAATTGTAAGGTATGAATCTATAATGTTATGTAATGTGCCTTTCTCAGTTACATCCCGTGTTTCCGCCTTTGACGGGGTGTGACACAGAACAAGTTGTAAACATAGATACATGTTGTATCTTAGTTATTGACACACATAAGATAAGCTAGCAAGTTGTTTGACAAGACTTAACATTATTGTAAAGATCTTTCTTATGTTATAAAAGAAAGATCTTAGTCTAGAGATATAAGTGTGTGTTAAACTTATAGTGCAAAATATATCTCTCAAGAACATAGAACAAAAACAATATCACAAGACATAGAAACATAAGATTCAAGGTTGTAACCCTAGTGACAACTCAAGATCACTCGTATTATTATCTTAATTATATTGAATCGTTTGGTGATAAGCATTCATTGTTCATTGTCATATAACAAACACAACTGTTCCATTTCCATAACCATAATAACCTTCTAAGTGTGATTAAGTAAATTCCGCATACTTAATCATATTCACTCAATATATCATATACACAAAGTATAAAAGGTTTAACCACCTTAACAGTGTATCGATCAAAATCCTAACAAAATAGCCTATTACGCTAGCACTAAGTTCATGCAACCGAAGCTACGACAGTGTGCATGCTCTAGAAGCATGTTAAATTTAAAGGCCCGGCAAGTGTTTATCCCGATACACTTGTATTCCGACATGATATACGCCCGACATTTGGCCCATCTGACCAAACCTGAACAGGGGAGTCACCCCCAATAGATCTATTTATAACTGTGAAAAACGTAGAGGGGGGTGAATACGTTTCTGTTTTAAAAACTTAAAACTTGTTGTATCAAATTTCCAATTTGGCTTGTTCTAATATGAAAGATGTTTGTTGTAGTTTATGACTACCAAGTTGTCACACAAGTATTATCAAATAATCACAACACAAGCAATCATATAATGCAAACATAAAAGTAAAGAGATAAGTAAAAGAAAGCGCAAACCGAACACGATGATTTATAGTGGTTCGGTCACGAATCTCCTCTCCGCCCTACTCCACTCCCCGAGTACCTTGACAACTCGAGAGTTACTTCACTAGATCAACAAGCTCCCTTACTTAGGCAGAGAAAACCTTTACACGTCGCTTACTTCCTTTTTCGGTACTAAGCTAAACACCGGGTTCTTTACAAGGGTACAACCACTCCCATCGTCGCTTATACAATTTCCGACACTAAGCTAGATGTCGAGTTCTTTACAAGGGTACAACCACTCCCGTCACTCTTTGTATTTTAAGGACTAAAATACTAACCTCACTCTACTGATCTAAATGATACAATGATGGTTACAACAATGATCCATGACATAAGTGTATCATGGATATGTATACCTACTCTACATGAACTTCCATTGACGGGAAGTCTTCAATCATTGAGGATGTCAAGTGTCCTTGAATCTTCATATGTTGGAATGCTACTTCAAGATCTTCTGACCTTCATGAAGTATGCTATGCTTGTGATGAATGATGACACATGATCATGAGCTTGCTTCACAGGATCATTGACAGTGTATGCTTACAACATAATGAAAGTTAGTAGCATTATGATCATTATGAAATGGATGATTAATGTGTGTTTCTACATGATTTTCTAATGATCTAAATGTATGCAAAGGGTAAAGAGAATGTGTGTTTGAGTTGGATAAACAATGGGTAAACAATGGGCTTCTATTTATAGCCAACAAGATTTTTGCCCCGCGGATCTGAAGGATCCCTAAATTTGGATCCGCGCTTTATACCATTTGGATCCGCGGGTTGACAGCTAGCAAACCTTACCAAATCTCATGAAATCTTCAAATGTCAACTATGTAACTTGAGAATCTAAACAAGATATTACAAAATCTATCCAAGATATCATTCATGATGCATGCCATGATGTCATCCTAATATTTAACTAATAAAGTTTCCATTTTAAGAAATAAACATGTAAACTTGTATATGTTATTCCTAGTGAACTTTGTAATGTGTATATGTATGTAACATGTATCCTAGAGATCATGTAGTATGTAAAATGAGGTTCTAAGTAGAATGATTAGCCTTTTTAAAATACTTAATTACCTAACCGTATTTTAATCATTCTAAATGGTTTGTTAAGGGTTTGATCATAATGCCACATAACAAACATGTACGAACCTGTGTTGTATCATACGAGGACTCGAGAGGTGTTGAATGTATGTTGAGACAATATAAGATTACAAGTAACTTGTACATTTTACGTTATGTATCAAGTTACATGTTTGTCATCAATCAAAACAAACGAGATTGCTTGCACTAGCAATCTCCCCAACGAGACTGCTTGCACTAACAATAACATTCGCGCTTCCCAGCAGGAATTGACGGTTCATGAGTTTGAGCATAGTGGGATTCAAAGGCTTAGGCTAAGCTGCGTAATAGTTTAATAAATCATAAGTTTCAGTTTGGTCCATAAAAGAGTTTGCATGTTTCTCACCCCAAGTTTTGCAATGCAAAGTAAAGTTAAAGAGTGGGGCTATAACTCACATATAACATTTAAACACTTGTGTTCAGAGTAAGGTAAACCAGTGTGCAATAAGCAGATAAATCATGTTCTCAAGTAAGAACAAGAAATGAGTTTAAGTATAAACAACCATTGAGTTTAATTAAAAACGAGCATGTATTCTCCCCCAAACATTTATAAAACAAGTAAAGGTAGGGGCCATGAACTCAACTCGGCATGCAGTAACGCAAAATATCACAATGGTCACAACTGGCATCAAGAGCAAAACACAACGATATCGAGGGTACAGGTACAACGGTGCCGGATCGGCACAACCTAATATATATATAGTTATCTCAGAATACGTCTCGTAAAGTAAAAGAGTTTCCAAAAGACAAGCGCCTTAGTTTTCGTGGATTACTCGTATCAAAGTTTGTAAAAAGTTTAGTTTCAACGTTTCGTGCGGTGATAAGACAGCATAGACTCAAGAATACTCACGCCAAATAGGAATAGAAAATCGACACTGTCGAGAAAAGTACGGACGAGAACTTGAGTCGATAAAGGAATGACAAAAGAAGTCAAGGAAAATAGCGACAAGAAAAACGTCAACAAAACAAGTCAATTAGTACGTTTCGGTATTTGCCCAATAATCCCCAATAGTTTGGAAATAATCAAAGTTTTGAAAAGGTAATTTAAGTTTTATAACAAAACTCAAATTAGAATATCAAATAGTAAAAGTTTATAAGTTAAAACCATGAGTTTCGATTATTGTCGGGTTTTATATAGATAAAAGGTTTTCGAAATAAAAAGTATAAGTTTAGGAAGTTTTATAAATTTCGGCATGACTCGTTCATTTATACAACTCTCCCTAGTCATTTTGACTTAAATAAAACTCAATTTCTCAAAATAACGTTCCGACAAGTCCGTAGTGAAAGCAACTGATAATAATAAAATCTCCCACTTATTAGAATATCTATCAGTTATCGAGTATTACCGTTTGTTATCAGTTTAATAAGTTTTAGTTTAGCATTTTAGATCCGGTATTAGTCTAATGAGTCTAATAATTTGTCCAATTATTCGAGTTCGATATACGTCCAATTGTTGTAATATTAATTTGATATAAATCCAATAATGTCAAGTCAATGTCCAAGGTAAGTATCAATTATCATTTCCCACAATGTCCATAACGTACCACATTTACCAAAGACAGAACAATACTCGCGTTAGTTAGTTATTAATACCCATAAAATTTATTAATACAAGTAATTATAAATTTTTAACTAAGTCAAACACACTTTTTATATGCAATGGGCTTGGCCTGTTATCAAGACAAACACCATTTAAGAAATGGGCTTGAGCCCATTTAGTACCAAACGCACCCTTATTGCACTTGTTTTCCAAACGCACCTTAATAAGCTGAACACAAATTTTCTCCCTGTTTGATAGTTATGGCTAACCCGAGACGCAAACAACTAATCACCCTATAAGCACTGAATTTACTTTGATTGCTTATACATTTCGCCCTTTCGACATATTAAAATTTTATTAAACACGTACGACAGGTTACAGTTGAGCTCTAAATCAAGTTGAAAACAGGAAGATATCATTGGATCCTCGTATCAACTAACAGCCAAGAAACTATTATATTACTTTGATTAATGATATGATTAGTAAATGAAAAAGGTGTTATGTCCGTTATGATGTATACTGCTGAAATCCGTGACTCAAGAACAAACACCTCTAGGGAGTGGTGGTGTTGAACCGCGACAAACAAACACTCTCGGGGGTGCTGTTAACGAGAGCGAAACACAACACAAACTCAAACAAGCACACTTTGAATCAGCTTCCAATAAGCGAATATAACAATAAACACAACTAATGATTGAGCGAGACAACCCAATAACCAATTCCCAATGTAGATCTCGGCTATAACCAAATGAACAAGCAAAACTAATTCTAACCCGTGACTAATTGGTCTCGACCCGTAACCCTATACGGGTTTAGACCCGACCCGAAATCAAACCCAAAACTAACGACCACACTTTGATCTTCTTACCACACGAATCAAAACTCAACAACGTTTTAATCCACGAAAACTTTAACAACAACTAATAATCGGTCAAAACAAGAAAAAATATATAAATGCGGGTTTCACGATTTACCATATCAAGAACAAAAGGGGAAGGAGACGGTGACGATGGTGGCGGAGGTGGTGACAGCCGTGGTGGCGACCTCGAACCAAACGGACCCAAACAAAACTCGAACCCAAAACTAAATCTCTTGATCTCTTGTTGTAGAAAGCATCATACGGCATAGGTGGAGGAGAGTGGCTGGCCGTGGTGGTGGCATCAGAGGGTGAAGCGGCGGCTGGTTATAATAGAGAGGAGAAAGGAGGTGATGAAATGATCTATCAACCCTATCTTAATCCTTTTATACTACACCAGGGACTGTGAGCCCTAGAAACTTTGACCATGGCTTTCCTTGGTGGAATCTCGTGAAGGGATGATTTTGGCAAAGATCACTATCAGCTTCCACCTCCAAGGATGTCTCGTGATCTTGTGTTGGGAAGGAAGAAGTTTAGAAAAAATACAGTAGAAACTCTATAAAATAATACGCTTGGGACCACCAAAATTTATTAATTAAAAGAGTTATTAATTAATCGATAAATTAATAATTATTAATTTATATATTAATTAATATTTTATTAATTTATAGTAGAATACTTAGTTTACAAACACCTTTTAAGCTTCCACTTAATTATTGTATACAATGCATGTATATCAAATGAACGGCCCAATTTGAAAGAAACCTTCAATCTCCCACCTTATTATGCTTCTTGTGTTCAAAGTATCACTTTATGGACATTAAAAATTATTTTCTATATAGAAGTCTTTTGGAGGGTTGTGACGCGGGGATCATACGAGCTTTTAAGATGCATTATCGTCGTCGATTTTATAGAAGTCTTTTGGAGGGTTATGAATTAGGGGTTCCAAATCCAGCAAAAATAAATGTATTAGATGCAATGAATCTTGCAATTTCAGCATGGACTATGGATGTTCGTGCAAATACAATTGCGAACTGCTTTCGTTATTGGAATTAATAAAGATGATATCGATGAAGAAGATGATGAAAGTTCTACAATGGAGCCCCCTTCGCGAAACGAAGCTATTAAAGCGGCAATCACATTGAACAATTTCTTGTTGAGCTATGAGAAAACAACACCAGAAGTTCTTACCATGCTAAGGAAAATTAGAGACGAGATTCAAGGGGAAATTGATTTCAACAAAAAACAAAAGACAATTGAGTCATTTTTCAAGAAACCTTCATAAATCATTCATGTAATATGCTATATATAAGGAATTATTAATTTATATTTTATATGGGGTCTAAAGAAATTATCAAAAATGTATTATCTTATAATTTTAGCGAATTATTAATTTAGCACCCTATCCCCGAGTCGAGACCGGCAAAAAATATTATCTTAGAGAGTTTATTAAATAATCGAGTATTAATTTATCGAGTTTCTACTGTAGATAGAGAGTGACTTGTCGCTAAGAAGATAAGGGAAAGGATAGTGGGGCTGTTGGGGGTGTATTAAATAGATGTTTATATTAAATTTTTATTTATACCCCGTGTATTCCGTTTCCCGTTGAGCTAAATGTAAACGTGATAACTTGATATGGTAAAAATACGAGAAATATATTTCTGGAAACTTTTTTATTAAAAATGGTATAAAAACAAAGTTATTGATTCCGAAAATTAACTATAAAATTTAAGCCATTACTAATGTGGTGTCGGTACGCGTGTGGTGTCGTGTTTTTCAGAAAAGCGAGATGACTTCTCGGTTTTGTATATAAATTTTCAGGAAGTGTCAGGAAGTGATTACTTCACTTTTCTTGATAAAATTTAGTAGGTTGGAGGGTTACTGTATGCTACAGTGTTCGAATTACTTTCCGAAATAATCATGTAAGCTCAAAATGCTCAATTAAATGGTCAAATAATAATAAAATAATGTTTGGAAATTTACGGGTAGTTACAGTCCACTTCACCTCACCCAGGTGGTTTCTTGAGACGATATGGATATCATTGTACTTTCTACTTGTCGTGAGAGCAAAGTGGGGTGGTAGGTGAATTCTTTATTCTTTAAATTTTATTTAATAATAAATAAAGTTTCAAACGGGAAGAACACATAGGCATTTTTGTCTATATTTTAGTCATTTCACTTCGCCCGTAGACAAAAATAAACTTGAAACTTTCTCATTGGGATGCCGCCTGCATTTTCAAAACCACTAGGACTGCAATTTGGCCAAACCACAACTATGGTACTCTTTTATCTATTTGACAATGTGTTTCTTTAATTGACCCATACCAGGTGTTTGTTAGAATGAAGGGTTAATGGCATGTAATAGCAACGTACTTTTCCATTTGTTCCATTATCAGATACGAACCCAAAAAATTACCATAATCACCATCCAACTCTTTGCTCCATTAGTCCTTTTGGCATGTAATAGCAACTTTCTTTCCCATTTGTTTCATTATCATACGTTTTGACTAACGACCGTTTGTAATTAACTAAAAAATATGTTTTCTTGCGTTTTCATACGTTTTTATATGTTTTCAAGCGTTTTCATACGTTTTTATCCGTTTTTATACGTTTTCACTTGTTTTCTTACGTTTATGTTCGTTTGCACCGTTTGTCCTTTTGACTAACGACTGTTTCTAATTAACTCAAAAATATGTTTTTCTTACGTTTTTATATGTTTTCAAGCGTTTTTGTTCATTTTAAAACATATTTTTGAGTTAATTATAAATGGTCGTTAGTCAAAAGGACTAATGGTGCAAACAAAAACGTAAAGAAAACGGGCAAAAACGTATAAAAACATATAGGAACATATGAAAACGTAAGAAAAACATATTTTGAGTTAATTACAAACGGTCGTTAGTCAAAAGGACCAACGGTGCAAACAAAACGTATGATAATGAAACAAAATTTGAAAGTTGGATGGGTATTGTGGTATTTTTTTGGGTTCGTATATAATAATGGAACAAATGAAAAAGTACGTTGCTATTACATGCCATTAACCCTAGAATGAACTATATCAGTAGAAATTGATGGATCGAAAATATAAATGAGAAATTATCAACCAAAGTTCTTTGTTTAATTTCTGAGTAATTACATTGATTGATGATTCTGTGAGAATCGATACATATATATAGTTGATGAACCGGTGCCACTTGAACCATTGCGATGGTTCGGTCGGCGGTTACTAGGCGGTTGGTGCAGTCAACCAACACAACCCTTCAAATTTACAGGTTCTTACAAACTATTCTATTTTACATATTCCCATTGCGGTAATAACCATGCTCTGCTCTGATTGGGCCGATCATTGGTTGATCCAACGAAACCTCACTCTAAAAATCCTCATATTCCCATTCTTAAAGCAACCGAACAAACAGAGGTGGTCCGGTTCCATTGTTTGACCTGCTAAGTGTTGCCCTTAACGAGAGACCTGCTTGTTTCTTAAAAACTCATATATTTTTAAGAATAGATAAGGTTCGCGAACAGCATCGTTATAAGACATACAACAAAGTTTCTGACAACCTAAAAGAATTAATTTACTCTCAGTTTCACGAGTATATGGTTGTCGACTCCAATCTGAAAGAGTTATGTACTCATAAAGGTAGTTTTTAGCTACAAAATAACGAGTGTGACGCTCTTTTATGGAGTAGCAATAAAGTTGAATTTGATCAAAGCATTCTTACATGGCACATTGCTACCACTCTATGCTATTATTTATATGTTGGCAATCAATATGGTTATTTAATAGGAGTGCTTACTTTGGAGCTATTCTTAAGCAATAGTACATTTGACTTCGTAAAATGTTATATATGGAATTTGAGAGCATGGATGTTCTGGCTTTAGGTTTTTTTCACTTCTTTAAAAAGAAATACACTTTATTATGCTTTTCTTAGTCGATTTAGTTATAAACATAAATAAAAACATAAGGATATATCAAAGTGCAATTAACTCGGTTGTTGAAACCATAGAGTACTATTGTATTTGAATGGAGATAATTTGCATCTAAATGTAGTTAGGCTGTTATTTCATATCTTGTGATTGCAACCCAATTGTAATCGGATTTTCTCATCTTTACTTACATTGTCATTGGAGTTTATCTTGTTTTGCTCTATGTTGAATGGGATATCAAAGAAATGAGATCGGATTATTTGTTTTTGTTACTCTGCATTCGCTAGTGACAATAATATCCAAACCCTTTATGAACTTTAGTCGACTATATATATTCGTTTTTGTCACTTGTTACAGGTTCTTTAGGCGTAAGTTTGGTTTTCTGTCAGCCTTGATAACGGCATTAGCTAATGACAATGCATGATAGCAAGCAGGTCACTCAACAAAAATACGTGCTTGCACTGCACGTAGCATAAATGTTTGATTTTTTTTTACAATTAATCCAACACAACCTTTGCAGGTTTAAGAGGATTTTTATGAATTTTTTGCAGCTCAACCCAATTGTAAGTAACTGTAGCTTTTCACTCATAGTGGCTTTTGTAGTGTTGTTTGTGATGATTGGTACATATGAGAATATACAAGCTGTGTTGCTTCTGCTGCTTAAAGTAATGAACTAATGAGTCTCTACTTCGATTAGTTGATATAAGTAAATACCTCTGCTAGTTTAGCGAGCTGATATGCATGGCAAGTCTGCCACTCGGCTAATTATTCCGTATAATTTTTTTTTTCTTTTGTTTGTATCTATCTTTAATTCTTTGTAAGCAAATACCAGTTATATTATCTTTTTGAAATGAACCGAATGTCATGATTATAGGTATCAATTTACCTTGGCTGGTAGATTGTGATGCTGTATACGGAGGACCAGGGGCGGTGCCGAGAACGTCAAAATAAATTTGGGCCCGGCACGGTTCAAAAAAAAGTGCCCCTATATTATAATATCCATAATCAAGTACGAAAAGCAAAAAAAAAAAAAAAAAAAATGCCCCTATTTTATGAACTACGAAAAGCCAAAAAATATTCATAATCAAGAAATGAAAATGGTTTACGGGTTAAGTGTCGGTGGAGAGAAAATATTGATAATCTATTTACTTTAGGTATAAAAAAACTTTGACCTTTTCTCCCAAGAGTCAATGGAGAGAGAATATCACCACAAATCATCTTCTGCAATTCCGACCACCATACAGCCATCCCATTGAGGCAGAAACCGTTCAAGAAAGCCTGTGGAAGTCAACAACATGTCATCAACAACACCTAAAACACCTCCAACAGCCATCCCATTGATCGAGTAAAGTCCCATTTGACCATTCGGTAAATCTTGAATACCCTTTTGCTCCGGTGACGGAATATATATGTATATAGAATAGGCCAGAAAATTTTGTGCCCCTTATTGGGCTGGGCCCGGCTCGGCTGCTGATGCTGCGCCGGCCCAAAACCGCCCATGCGAAGGACTTAAAGAAAGTTTATGGAGTAAATGAAGAAAGACCAATATAGAGTGTTCTTTTGAACAATGTAGAATTTTCGGACAAGATGACGATGATAAAGGACTTCTTTGTATGTCAATTATTTGAAGTTTGTGTTGTTCAATTTTATTTTTCTTAGTTTGATGATATATACAAATAATAATGTGACATAGGATTGAAATAAGCTGGTAATATTATTGTAATAAAAATCCATTAACTTCATGTCAGTTCGAGGTATGGGTGATTATGATTGTTAACCAAACCAGACTTACGTTCCGGAAGGTGAACCAAACGAATCCACTCAGGCATATTGATGCTGAAGACTAAAGGTTCTCAGGTCAGTCGTTTACTCGATATGTTTGGTTACCACGTTAACCAATAAGTAGCCGTTTATTTTATAATGGGTTTAGGTAATTATTTAGTCAAAACCCTGCTCACAAAGTTACCAAGTAATCTTAAAAAGCCCAAAACAAAGGATGCAAAGAACAAATAAAATGCTTAAACTCCCCTTTCTTAGCATCCATCTAACCTAGTATCACCAAACATGTAAACGAAAAATGGGATCATCACGCTTTTTGTGAAAGGAAGCATATGATGCCCAAAATTACACCTCACAAACATTAGTTATATAAAAAATATGAAAGGAAAATTACACATGAGAAGTAGGATTGTAAATTTGTAGCTTTTGAACGGCAAATTTTTACAACCTACACCATCTATCTCACAAATTCTATCCCACATGTCTCCAACTAGACTTGAACGCACAACCTCTAGGTTGATGGGCCACTCATATACCGCTCGGCCAAAAAGCCTTTGGTGAAAGATAAAAAGAGGCCAAGTGGTCAAGTAATATTTACACTAGCAGAAGGACCCAAAAAACATACGATAACTTGAAATTAATTCAACTAATTTTGAATGGAAAGAATGTGTTAGCCTCCACATTTAGTTTACGTAACACGTATAGATCGCAAGTGGTAAGTTTTAGGCATATATTAGTATTATAGGTCATTCTACACAATCTACTAATCAAGTCACTTAACATACATTTTTTTCTAATAAGATGTCACAGTATTTATGGCCAATTTCCTCAGCATGTCACAGTATTTAAGTAGAAAGAAAAAGGGAGCTGTGGATACATAATATATAATATCCTACATGTTCTAGTAGCAGATTTCCTAGAGTAAGAATATTTCTTATTTTGTATTCTCAAATTCTTGTTTAAAGAATGATCATAAGACTATAGAACCGCCATCCGAGGTATCTTGTTCCTCGTTATTGTAATCTTATGATTCCATCACTTGGTACTCAAAACCATAGAAAGTCAAGATAAACATAACAAAATATTAATTGTGAATACAGATCTGCATTTTTAACATTCAAAATGTTCCTATCTTGTTCTGTTAACTAAGCCATTATATCCACAACTTATACATGTTCTGCAAACAACCAAGACAACACATCTTCATTTACTTAGAACTCAAAAATAAACAATTAGAGTTTCCGTATTCTGGTTGTGCTTTCAAATTGGATACTGATGGCTTTCTTGAGGAAATGGTTTGTGAAATTCAAAGTACTTGTTAATTGTTCATGAAAGCAATTAACAATTACTTACATCAATGGTTTCATTTTGTTTCAAGTAATCACTTTAAGGATTATATTAACATGATTCTTTTAAGACTTATAATCAAATTGGGTTGAGTGAGAATAAGAATGGTCACACTATCTTCTACACAAGTTTTCACGAGATCCCATAAGGCATCGGCATGGCCAGAAAGAATTATGTGAGTGGTTCCTATAAATTATGCCCATAACATTGTCAAATTACAAAGATTGGGTTCTTTTTAGTCTTGTGGGCCAACCTTGATCTTTCAAAGTTGTATGTTTCAAATATTTTACATGGGAGTGGATGTACTGAGGTGCAGGATAAATTCAATTATGAACAAGAATAACAAGGGGCATAGAGTGCTTGCCAATGATTTAGACAAGTACAAGTACAGGAGACTAGTTGGAAGCTCAATTAGCACTCTACTCAACCTAACATGCTCAGGTTTGTTGAAATCCAACTTATAAGGAGTGTCAAACTGAATTTATATGTAGAAAGATGAAAATGACTGATACCTACCTCCAACTTGAGGAGTACTTCAACTGTTAGCGTTGTATTTAACCTAGAGCAAAAAGGCCTTAATCGCATCTAATATACATCAAATTGTTTTCCTAATGAAAATATTAATGGCTCTTTTAGTGCAGACAAAACATGATTGTTTTCCCAATGAGAATGTTTCCTATCCATTTCAATCTAACTCTCACACAAGGTGGAAACAAGCATAATTGTCACTGACCAACAACCTCAGAACCACCATAGCAAGCACTCATGAACAAACCTGGCAAATCCAAGCTCGGAAAAATACTTGACTTGTTCCCAGTCCTCCATGTCAAATGGATCTTCGATAGACATGATAGGATAGTCTGACACCCAGGAAACGTCAAAAAATAAAGAATCACTGTCATTAAACGATGTATGTAGTTGCATGAAGCATTAAACATAGTGACAAACCTACTTTGTTAACATAGTTATATACCTCTACGTAGTTCCTTGTACATTTCAACCATATCTTCTCCTGACTTGAAGTTTTGTCCTGACTTATTAGGAGACTTGTAATCTAAATCATACTTTGCACCTGATACAGATAATATAAATGTCAAGTTTCAACTCATTAAAGTGATCAGCAAAAAAAGTATACACATTGTAAGGAATGAGAAACATTACCTACGCAGAAATCAGTAGCAGCAATGTCAATTGCAATCTTAATTTTATCATTATAGCCTTTTCTGTCAATTGCCTCCTATTACAAGATCTAGTCCTTCTTTAAAGCTGCATAATCAGGGTCCCAACATCAACAACAGATCATTCAGAAGATCACATCATATTAATGAATAACATGCCTGGAGACATTAGGAGCAAGATCCCCATCTTCGCCAACATTACATCCCTGTGCACCATATTTCTCTGTAATAATAGCCTGCATATGAAAAGAACAGATAAATTGAGTGGTAGATTAAAGAATACAACCTTTTCTCCAACATATAATAAACCCAGGTTGCGCATCACACTATAATTTTCTATTCATCAAAGCAGTTCAAACACTATAAGAAACAAAAAATACAGATAAACCCAGCTCGACTTAAAAAAGCTTTAACCCCAAAGTTACTATATGCTTTTTCTAACCGACGTTAACTTCATCATAACCCAGCCTATCATCGCTTCACAACTCAGCATACACCCAAAGGCCATCACTGAGCAATTAAAAAGCCTTCTCAATAATGTTACCTCAACTATCTGATACGATCCTATCCCATACTTGGCTCGTATCGATTCATAAGTCGAAGTGTAGAACTCACTCAAAAGCTAGCTTAATAGGAGAGGGGACACCTAGTCTTACAACACAAACTTCTTCCTTATGGAGTTATTTATCTTTTATCTAACATGAGGTGCACATGCTTCAAACTCTGCAAAACAACTACACTAATTTTAAGCCCATCTTGATGGGCATCACAATCTAACCTATAATAGATACACATCCTAGTTATCCTTCTATAGTATGTATACTTCAACTTTAATCTATTTTTCCAGTATGAGAATATACTACCACAACAGATATAAGGATCATTATTCATGTCATACTCTCATGCTTGTTACTACTTTATAGAAATTAGCTGCTGCATGCACAATTCAACTTCGATCTAGTAGTTGGACTAATAGTGACAAAGTAGGTGAAAGAAAGGCACCTTTAAGTGATGATGTCTCAGAGCCCATTTGCATCGCCTCTTCAAATCTCTTTGCTCCAATTGGAAGAATCATTATGTCCTGATTCAATTAAATTAACATAAAAAGTAAGTATTGAACTATCCAGAAAATTTTAGGTTTTGTGAAAACTAATAAACTATACAAGATGAGAATAGTTTTACATATAATAATGTTTAAATAGCTTGAAAACATGAAACCAACAGCTTACTCTTATAGCCAAATTGTTTCCAGCATGTTTGCCGCCGCTTATTAGTGTGAAGGCAGGGACAGGAAGAACATGGCTGCTTCCTCTACCTGATATATCAGCAATATGTTTGTAAAGTGGAACCTGCGGAAAAGAACGCAATAGTAGTATTATTATTAAAACAGCAATATGTAGGTTGTTATTTTGAGTAAACATAAAACAAAATTAATGTGCATGCCTCTTTCTCATCGGCTCCGGCTTTGCAAGCAGCAATTGACACAGCTAATATTGCATTTCCTCCTAGATCACCCTGGACAACGATGAATGAAAAGAAAATAAAGACAATGTTTGCCATTATCAGCATCAGAAAATATTTATACAATATTCTTTTGCAGAAGAGACCATTTAACCTTCTCACCTGTCTCAAGAGGATATCAACAGCAGCTGGATGATTTTCAGAATTTCCAACATTGCCCTCAGGGGTTTGTATTCTCTATTGAAGTTGCACTTTAAGTCATCACAAATGAGACTTGGTAGCACAATCATCAAATACACTCTCCCTTCATCATCGGGTCTTAAGGGTCTTAAAAGTCTTTGAGTTTGACTATCAATTTTATAAAAAATTATAACAAAAACAGTTTCATTAGGTTGATTAACTTCCAACTTAAATCATTTTAAGTCATTTTTAACGTAAATACAATTTCGTCAAGTTATTAACTTATCACTTAAAACCATTTGACTCCGGCCATTTATAATCAAAAGACAGTTGCAAAAAAATTAAAATCTCTGAAAAAAGTTTTTTTGTTTACAAAACTGAAAAGTTTTTATCTCTTTTTCAAGAAAACAATAACAAAATGAAACACGCGTGAATATTTATACTCCGGAGTTAATAAAAGTAGAAAAACATAGTCAACTAAAGACTTAATGGGAGAGTTATGGTTAAAAACCATACCACTAGAAAAGCAACCAGCACCACCTCACAGTCCGGGCTTGATACCAAACGTTGTCGCAGTTTCCCGATGAGTCCATAGACCCAACGAAAACCAACTCAGAAGGCAGCATACATAGGCTTCAACGTCAAGCACGTGTCACACTACAGACGGGACAAAGGCCGACTCGTGAAAGCACCCCCTTGCCAGCCACCTAGTAGCACTTACTAATTCAAGAATAACCGACATGCCAAATGTATACATGACTGGCAACAAGAGAAGCAAGTCATGCTCGTATTTTGGTGTTTGGGCTTGACACTAACGATTTTCAGCAGATTCGTGTAAGGCAACATGAGGGACATAGGTCAGGTCATGAACGCACCAGATTTCCAGCCAAATCATATAAAGCAACATGAGGGACATAGGCAACATGGTGTTTGGGCTTGACACTAAAGATTTTCACCAGTCTTTGAGTTGGCCGTATTTTAGTGTTTGGGCTTGACACCAAACATTTCCTCAGTCTCAACGACAAGGCAACATTAGGGACAATGGCCAACTCAAATATCATCTCGTGAAGGCACTAGATTTCCAGCCAACTAATAACACCCACATTATTTTGGCGTTTGGGCTAACAAACATTTTCGAAGTTTCAAGAGGCAACATTAGGGACAATTTTCACAGTTTCAAAGCAACATTAGGGACAATTTCCGACTTCGCGGTTTCTTAGGAAGGCGGCTTACAATAGGCTTTTGACGTCTGGCATGTGTCACACTACAGACGGGACAAAGGCAGACTGGTGAACATACCCGCTTGTCAGCCACCTATTAGCGCTTCCTAATTCTAGGCAACATTAGGGACAATTTTCACAGTTTCAAAGCAACATTAGGGACAATTTTCACAGTTTCAAAGCAACATTATGGGACAATTTCCGACTTCGCAGGTTCTTAGGAAGGCGGCTTACAATAGGCTTTTAACGTCTGGCATGTGTCACACTACAGACGGGACAAAGGCCGACTGGTGAACATACCCGCTTGTCAGCCACCTATTAGCGCTTCCTAATTCTAGGCAACATTATTCACAGTTTCAAAGCAACATTAGGGACAATTTCCGACTTCGCAGGTTCTTAGGAAGGCGGCTTACAATAGGCTTTTGACGTCTGGCATGTGTCACACTACAGACGGGACAAAGGCCGACTGGTGAACATACCCGCTTGTCAGCCACCTATTAGCGCTTCCTAATTCTAGGCAACATTATTCACAGTTTCAAAGCAACATTAGGGACAATTTCCGACTTCGCAGTTTCTTAGGAAGGCGGCTTACAATAGGCTTTTGACGTCTGGCATGTGTCACACTACAGACGGGACAAAGGCCGACTGGTGAACATACCCGCTTGTCAGGCATCTATTAGCGCTTCCTAATTCTAGGCAACATTATTCACAGTTTCAAAGCAACATTAGGGACAATTTCCGACTTCGCAGGTTCTTAGGAAGGCGGCTTACAATAGGCTTTTGACGTCTGGCATGTGTCACACTACAGACGGGACAAAGGCCGACTGGTGAACATACCCGCTTGTCAGAAACCTATTAGTGCTTCCTAATTCTAGGCAACATTATTCACAGTTTCAAAGCAACATTAGGGACAATTTCCGACTTCGCAGGTTCTTAGGAAGGCAGCTTACAATAGGCTTTTGACGTCTGGCATGTGTCACACTACAGACGGGACAAAGGCCGACTGGTGAACATACCCGCTTGTCAGCCACCTATTAGCGCTTCCTAATTCTAGGCAACATTATTCACAGTTTCAAAGCAACATTAGGGACAATTTCCGACTTCGCAGGTTCTTAGGAAGGCGGCTTACAATAGGCTTTTGACGTCTGGCATGTGTCACACTACAGACGGGACAAAGGCCGACTGGTGAACATACCCGCTTGTCAGCCACCTATTAGCGCTTCCTAATTCTAGGCAACATTATTCACAGTTTCAAAGCAACATTAGGGACAATTTCCGACTTCACAGGTTCTTAGGAAGGCGGCTTACAATAGGCTTTTGACGTCTGGCATGTGTCACACTACAGACGGGACAAAGGCCGACTGGTGAACATACCCGCTTGTCAGCCACCTATTAGCGCTTCCTAATTCTAGGCAACATTATTCACAGTTTCAAAGCAACATTAGGGACAATTTCCGACTTCACAGGTTCTTAGGAAGGCGGCTTACAATAGGCTTTTGACGTCTGGCATGTGTCACACTACAGACGGGACAAAGGCCGACTGGTGAACATACCCGCTTGTCAGAAACCTATTAGCGCTTCCTAATTCTAGGCAACATTAGGGCCAATTTCTGACTTGTGAACACACCACGACACATAGCAACAAATTGCATGCCACCAAACTTTGATGGAGGTTACCAGATGATGCCAAAAACCCTGTAAAAAACAACATTATTAGTTCGTAGGTACAAGGGTGAGAAAATGAATATAAGAAAACGCAATGCCTAAGTGATTTTAACAACAACAGAAGGAAATAATAGCGTTGGATCAACATATTAACAAACTTCAACTAGTTTTGGTAAATATTTCTGAACTGAATAAAAGTCTAGAAGAAATTTTAAAAACATTAATTCAAGGGGTGTTTGTTTTAAGGCGGCTATATAAGCCAAAACAAACACCCCTTACTTTGATATTTATCATTCATATACACATTTTAAATCTGAACTAGAACTTACTTTGTTTGAAAAGGCAGGCGGCTTTGCTATTGTTTGGAGTCCCTCCTATAACGCCATCAAGAACAGCAGCAGCTCTAGATCCACGATCTTCCCTTGAAAATATAATGATATGTTAGGCTAATTAATGTTTGATTATCTAAAAAATTATTTATTTTATTCCTTATTAGCATTTATTTATAAAACTATGAGAAGTTACTTAAGATCCATGTCATGTTTAAGAAAAAGTTGATTTACTTACTGAAATCAAATACTACACGAAAGCCAGCCAGCCAGCGGTTGTATACTTCCTCAGCCACCCGGTAGAAATGCCCTGGTCCAAACAACATGAGCTTTCTTTAGTATAATAATCTGAAGACACCAACAGTTTTACAAACAACAATATTTCTTTAAAAAAGAAAGAAAAAAAAACACTATAACTCTAATCTAAAGACACTGTAACAGTTTTACAAACTATATTTCGGAAAAAAAAAAAAAAGCACAATATCTGGTTGTGTAGTATTAATTGATTTCAACTGCAGATCTAGGCTTTGACCCAAACACCAATAACATTTGTTTACTTTTATATACGAAAGATTATAAAACCACATAACATTATTAAAAAAGAGAAATAAGATACATAAAAAACGTGTAAATCTATATGTTGTTATAATGTTAAAGCCGTTTCATAATTAGCAACTTAGCGGAAAGAGCTTATAATTTATTTAATATATAACCAGTATACCTGATAGATCTGTAGAGTTGTAGAGTTAGAAATCATTTTTCGATGATTTTTAAGACTAGATAGGTCATGTGTGATAGAGAGAGAAAGAAAGAGATAAGTAGTGTGCGATAGAAAAGAGGAAAAAAGAAAGATAAGATGTGTGACTGATTCCTCGGATAATAAACGATGAATATATAGGACTACTAGACACTAGGGTTTCTTTTGATAAATGGAGGGAAAATGTCCCGCTTAACTTTTTTTTTTTTTGGATAATGTATATGAATTTATATAGATCAAATGAACACATCATCACCGTCCAATCTTTTATATCTAATGGTGTAGATTAAAAGTTATTTTTAACTAATTAAACACGGAGGGGTAGTTTTGTAATTTCTCAATTCCCACCTAACACCCTCATCCTTTCCAGACATTCACACTTGTTTACATACACACACACTCTCTCACCTAACATTCCCCATTGAAACCCTAACCCTCCAAATCCAAAGATAACTAAGTATCTACTAAATCTTGAATATATGGGTTATACTATACAAGCCCCCCTATGATGTCACATCATAGGGGACAAAGGGCATCTTTCTTTTATTTTGCAGTATTATACAGTTTTCTGTCAGTTTCTGTTACGTATTTCTGACAGTTTTTGGCGTTTGACATATTAAACTTTATATTTTCTGTTCCGTACTTTCAGGTTTATAGTTTTTTGATATAAATAAAATTATAAAAAATAAAAAATAAATAAAATAAAAAATAAAAAAAATCAAAAAACATGGGGGGGCTTGGATAACAAAATTAGGGGGGCTTGTATAACTTGTCCCTACTAAATCTTGAATATATGGGATGAATTAGCATGATCTAAGGACGAATTGAGGCGTGAGTCTTCTCCTTTTGCAAGATCAGAATGAGGATCAAAACGTTGCTATTGGTAAAAAAAATTAATCGGATTTGATTTTTTGTTAATATTATTTTTATGAGTATATAATCAGAAGATTATTACTGTTATTTGTATCTTGTAAGCGTTTATGATGAACATTACATATTCAGTGTGATTTTTTTATTTACGAATTAATATTTTTGATGTTATGATTCTTAATGGTGATGTTAAAAGATTAGACTGTGATGTTGTTGATGAACACGAGAAAGAGAGTACCAAGCTATTAAAGAAGTAGTATTTTACTCCTTTTTTTAATTTTTTAATTTTAGTGCAAATCAAACATGATTTGTACAAAATCAAACATGATTTGTACAAAATCACATGTGATTTGTACTTAGTTTTTTTAGTAGTTAATTTTAACTTATTTTAATTGACTGCAGAGTAATTACAAAAAGTTGAAGCAAAGCTGTCAATAATAGGGGAATGCGGTCTTGGTACTGAATCAGAGATCTAATATGTTGAGGCGTTTGAGGTTCAAGGTAAGATAAGTTGTGTTGAATAACAAGGCTAAGAATGCTTTTGGGATTACTTGCAGAAAATCAGTTTTTCATCCAAACACTTTTTGGTTATCTAGGTAGTTTTAAGCATGCTTAGTTTTATGCGGATAAATAGTTTTTCATTTAGCAAGTACCGGGTGGAAGACCCTTTACCCAAAAAAAATGTACGGGGAGCTAGATATTTCATATTTTTTTTCAAATGAGAGTGTTACCATCTATATCCTAGATTAGATGTGTCTATGATGCTTTTGCTGATTATCAGTTACCTGAAATACTAACGACACCTCTGCAGTCATTATGCCTTCAAATCAAAAGTTTAAAACTTGGAAGCATTTCAGAATTCTTATCTAAGGCTTTACAGTCTCCCGAGTTATTAGCAGTAATCACCAGCCTCATATTTCAAATGAAATTTACTTTTCTCCATATGTCACATAACTGTGTGATTATTGCTCATTCATAGGTTCAAAACGCTATCGAGTATCTCAAGACCATTGGTGCTTTAGATGAGAGTGAAAAATTGACTGTATTGGGTATGTTGATTTTTATTTACTCCATTTTGATATAATGATTGTTATTATACTTGATGGTAATTATATTTTCTATTTGACCCTTTACCCAAAATATGGAGCCAATACTTGGAAAAATGCTTATACTTAGTGCAATTCTTAATTGCCTAAACCCGATACTCATAGTTGTTGTTGGTATTAGTGTCAGAGATCCTATTTTGGCACCTTTAGACAAAAAGGATGTAAGAAGTTTGTTTGAACATTCCTTTTTTTTTTTTAAAGTAAGAAGTGTCGTGGCTTGATTTATTGACAGTTTCTATTATTTTTATACTTGGAAGAGGCAGCCAAAGCACAATATTCTCGTGATTACAGTGACCAAAGTTGAAATGGAGGACTACGTCAAATCATGTAGACTGAGGAGTTTTTACAATGATTCATATGGGGTCTTACATCGGTGAACCTGTCTCAAAATTGGATGTTGGTCTGTGTACGGAATCAGCGAAACAAGTCTCGTTGTTGAGTCGCATGAGGTTTAAAATTGCTACCAAGATTCTGTGTCTGGACAAGTTTAGATATTCATGGTAGTTTTTTGGTACAGTATTTATGGTGTAGTACTGATGGTTGTATTACTGATGGTAGTCTTTTTGGCGTAGTACTGATGGTTGTAGTTTGAACAAGTCGTACGGTTGAAGTATGAAATGAATTTTAAACAAGACGAATGTTTATTAACTGCTCTTTTGATGAATGTTTTAACATCTGTCTTTTTATCTTTTTTTTGTTGTTGCTAAATGTCATAATCTGATGGTTGTAGCCTGGGCAATTTTTACATCTAGATCACATGTGATTTGTTTATAATCACATGTGATTTTTTTATGAATCACATGTGATTGTTTTGAATCACATATGATTTCGTAGAATCACATGTGATTTACAGAATGTAACTTTACAAATTTTCTATTGATGGTTGATAACTGATTTGGTGTAGAATTTATGGCTGTTGTGGTAATAATATTTTAATGATAGTCTTTTGAAAGAACATGTTTATGGGCATAGTTTGTTTATCGTAGTTTGGACAAGTTGTAATGATCTTATTAGAAGTATATAATGATCTTTGAACAAGTTGTATGTTTATTAACTAGTCTTTTGCCGAATGTTTTAGCATGTTTCTTTCTTAATTTTGGTAAATGTGATAACTAATTGTCGTAACCTAGACAAGTTATACAACTAGATTACATGTGATTCAAGTGAAAATCATATGTGATTTTGACACAAATCACATTTGATTTTGAGATGAATCACAAGTGATTCATATGATTCTCTATGAATCACATGTGATTCTATATACAAATCATATATGATTCATAAATAATCACATATGATTCTTAATGAATCACCTATGATTCTTAATGAATCACATGTGATTTATCTAGAATCACATGTGATTCTTGGGAATCATATGTGATTCTTAAGAAAAAACCATGTCTAAGCAAACAAAAATATCGAATCTGCTGCAACATCAAACAAAAAGTATTCAATTAAGATCCTCATAACACTTTTCCAACAGTTTAACAAAAATAAATAAATAACCTAATCAAAGTATGGTATGTAAAACGCAAATTTAAAGAAATAGTTGTTCAAGAAGCGTTAGTTAGTCGCTTTTTCAGCTGCGACATTTCTTGTTTGTTGTTCACCTGCATCAGTTCTAGGCTCTTGTGCAGCAGCAATTCTTGCCAGTTTTTCAATATACTTTGGATTCAACGGACATGTCGACTTGGTGTGCTTGTTAGTCTTTTCTCCATCAGAATCACATATGATTCTTTCATCAGACTCACCCTCCTCATCATCATTGCCTTTTAGCTGATTGCTTCGCAAAATTCTCTTAGCTGATTGCTTTGTATAATTCTCTTTAGGCTTATGTGCAACAGATTTTGATCGATCTGCATCAAAATTTTAAATGTTAATAACCCTAAAATAATATGATTCTGGTATAATCATATGTGATTCTACCAGATATCATATAGAATCACATATGATATCTGGTAGAATCACATATGATTCTGGTAGAATCACAAAGACTCCAGATAAGCAAAAGAAGGTAGCATCAACAAAAACCTTAAAATTACAACTGTTAGCTCATATTCTTACTACAAATATGAATCAAACACAACTATTAATACCAATAAAACAGAGTGATTTAGAACGAATCAAACCAGTAAGTTTAACATCAGAATTTAATAGCAACAAAAGTGAATTAACTTCTGCAACTCGTTCCATTTTTCCTGATTGTTCAACCACAAATAAGATTGTGGCCGTACTTTAATTCTAACAATTATAACATAATATTGATGGTGGACAATTTTAGTATCGATGGGGACAATTTTAAGGCCCGCACAAATGAAGGCACAAATTATGACATAGGCTAGATGGTGACAGGCACAAATGAAGGCACAAATTATGACATAGGCTAGATGGTGACAGATGTCCATCGTTGTTAGATTCCGTCCCAAGGACAGAATAATATTTGACACACCAAGCATGATATTGGATAGGAACTGATATTTTTTGCAACTAAATCTCAGGTTGACCCAACATAGGTCAGTTTCTAGCCGACATTCTTTACATAATAGCTACATATCTAGAACAACACAAATCTACAAACACTCAAGAATATCAATAAAACATCTCACGAAGTTTGAATGCTACAATGATGATATATTGTGTAAGAAGAGAAATTAACATGTATTTAGCTCAATTTAGCCGTTATAAGTCCTTCGAGTGACCCAATGAATGCCACAACCGATACAAGAAAGCAAGCAACAAGTCACTAAACCGAAAAAAAGGCCTAACAAACACTTCGCTTAATTCAACAACAATCACACCTAATTAGTTCATATCATCACACTTCGCCTAATTCAACAATAAACACTTTGCCTAATTCAACAATAATTTGGTTATGTCAAATATTATCAAAAATAGAGTGATTTCCATCAGAATCATATGTGATTCTACAAGAATCACATATGATTCTTTTCTTCTTTGTGATTTCCATCAGAATCATATGTGACTACAAGAATCACAGATAAAACAGAATCTACTAATATACAAAATAAGCTGGAAAAGCAAAAAAATTAGCTGAATCACTTGTGATTTACCTTGAATAACAGCGATATTTTCTTCTTTTACCTCAGCATCTACCAATATCTCATCTTCATTCATAACCTCATCATCCATCATAACGATCTGAGATCCTGTTTTTTTACAAAATCACATGTGATTCTACTAGAATCAAACACTATTTATCTCATCTTCATCCATCATAACGATCTGATCAAACACTATTTATTTCAGAACAGAATCACATGTGATTCTACTAGAATCACATGTAATTCTTTTCTTATTTGTTACAGAAAACTAGATAAAACAGAAAAACATGTCATTTACCTTCATTAACAGCTTAATAGTCATATCATCATCTTATTCAGATACATTAAGTTCTAATCTATAATCAGGTTAACCATCAGATTATCATCTTATTCAAAGACACGCCATAATCTATACAGGTTAATAAAACGTTTATTTTGAGTTCCTCTTTAACCAATTCAAACGCAAATCAAAAAAAAAAAATTACCAGATGGTGGTCTTGATCGGACCTAGCTCGTTAAACTAGTTGGATCACAAGGATTGTGTGGTGGCGGTGTGGTGTTAATGGTGGCGGTGGTGGTGAACTAGTGGTGGCCGGAGGTGAAGTGGTGGTGGTGTCGGTTAGAGAGAGAGAGAAGGGGGTTTTGTGTGTGAGTGTTTTTCCTGGAAAAGAATGAAGGTAATTTTTTGTTTTGTTTATATAATTGTTATTTTTGCCCTTCAAGTGTAAATAGCAGATTTGATCTCAGCCTTTAGATCAAATTGGATTGTATGGTTAAGATTGGTTGATTGGTTATATGGCAAGTGTGGGTTCTTTAGGGATCTCAACTCTATGTTTGTCTTCGTTTACATCAATTTCAGCCAAATTTATGCCCAAAAAATATAATATATAAATAAAAAACCAACCTATAACTTATCCAAGTAAGACCAATGAAAAGTTTGATATGAAATATCGATTATACCCTTACTTTAAGTGTGAATTTATATTATTAAAAGTACTTTAGAAGGATAAAATTGAAATTTCACGACTAGTTTTTTATTCGTATTAGTTTAATATGTTAGTGTTACTTTCATTATTGCCGTTTGATAATTATCCGGATTAAATTTGACCGGAATTGGTGTAACCGAAGATAAATACATAATTTGGTGGCATATAAGTTACTTTCAAAAAATGGGTGGCCTATATGAGAAACGCTAAAAGTTGGTGGTCTCCGCATATATTATCCCATTTTTTTTTTGGGAAATGGGTTTGTCCTATATTCAATAGTAAATTGTGTTCAATGAAATGGGAATTTACAGCTTCGGCTAAGTTTAAAAAGCAAAAAAAAATATAAATATAATAAAAAAAATTATGAATTTACCAAATATAAAATGTTAGAGTTGACAACTAATGAATGATGAAAAAAAAATCAGTTAATTGTATAGAGACCACTTATCCCATAACTTTATATATATATATATATATATATATATATATATATATATATATATATTTCGGGTGATAACAAGTCGAGCTTTTCACGAGCTACTCAAGCTTAATACTCACGGTCTCGAGTTAATATCGAATAAATACTAGTGCGCGATTAGTTTGACGAGCCGAGCTTTGAAAACTAATATTTCTCTCGGCTCATTAATTATCACGAGCCGAACGAGCTAGTCGAGATTAACAAGCCGAACAAGTTACTCGAGCTTAACAAACTAATAGAATTTAAATTCAAGTTGTGACTTAATATTTTTTAGTTATACATTATTTTTAGCAAGCTTCCTCATATATATATATATATATATATATATTTACTTTGTTTTATATATTTTTATTTTTCCTTTTTTCAATTTTTTTCTTTCTCTCTTTTAATGTGGGGAAATAATCTAAGACATCATCAATGAAATAAATAAGTTGAAGATTTTAAAAGATTAAAATTATTTCCGTAGAATTTTATCCATTGTTTTATATTAAATGCAAGGTTGCAAAATTCGCGAATCGGTAGTTGGGCGGTCGACTCCCTTGTAGCTTGTAATCAGTATAGGCGGGATTAATCGGATTGGCATTTATGGCAACTTTTGGGTATTTTCGACGAGTTTTGTGTATTCCCAGCAAGATTTTTATTTAAAAAAATCTTGTAATAGATATAAACAACGACTATAAGTGATTAAAACTAGTTTATGGTGAGTTTTGAAATTTTTGGTAAGATTTACAAGTTTCTGACAAATTTGACAACAATTGACCGCCGTTGACCATGGTTGACCAATTTGTTTGACCGATTTACACAAATCAGAAATGTTGGTAGTCCAGTAGCGCCTAGGATAATCGGCCTTGTAGGCCTTTTTTTGCAATACTGATTAAATGTATTTATCTTCAAAGAACTAACAATTAAGTTATGTTAACTATTTTAGTTAATTAGTCATATATTCTACTTCGTAGTATGTAAATAGATCAATATTTAAAATTTTGTTTAGTTAGTAAGCATAAGTTAACAATAAAAATATGTGTATCATATCTCTAATTAAAAATTACAATTATAATATTATATATAATTTATATTTTGAGTAGTAGTTATATATTATCGAATAATAAAGCTTAGAGAAAAAGTGTCTCACGTTGAAAAAAAGAAATGGATGTGAAACTATAAAACAAAAACCTATTTCTCTTTTTAATATGACGATTACATATCACTTAAATATAAAAATATAAGTCTGAGTATAATACACTTACATTTTGGTTGGGCTATGACCGCTTCATTTTCTTCTTGGGTGCAACCTCGGCATCATAATTACCATCTTCTGGCACCTCACTTCCAGCAGGGTCTATTTCACTTTCTGAGTCCTGAATAGCAATGCTGTAATTAGACAGTAATAGAAGGCAAGTTAGTACGCCCATGTTTAGAAATATAATATAAGCAGGTTAATTTTATCTGATATCCAGAACTGCTGGCAATATCCGAGGCTAACCTTTTCTTTGTTTTGTCCTCTGAAGGTTTTGATGGAGTACACACTGCTGAGGCTTTGATCAATCTTTTCCGCTCGGGCTTACCAGATTCGAAATGGCTCACAATGTTTTTGCAAAGGAAAAGCAAAGATATTCACTTCAATATTTGTAACAATATCAAATTAGTAGTAATATTTTGGTTGGGCTATGACCGTTTCGTTTTCTTCTTGGGTGCAACCTCGACATCATAATCATCATCTTTCGGTGCCTCACTACCAGCAGGGTCTATTTCAGCGTCTGAGTCCTCAATAGCAAAGCTGTAATTAGACAGTAACAGACAGCAAGTAAGTACGCCCATGTTCAGCAATAGAACAGTAACATACGGCAAGTAAGTACGCCCATGTTCAACAATAGAATATAAGCATGTTAATGTTATCTGATATCCAAACTGCTGGCAAAATCCGAGGCTAATATTTGCTCTAACCTTTGGTTGGTAAGGTAGAAATCTAAAGTCCTTGAACCCGTCTTCTGGTGAATGCTTCTGCCGACATTTGTGATGTATCCAACAACGTCAGCAAGGTATAAATTTACTTAAACCCATACCTATTATTTAAACCGTGAGAGTAAATTTAGTGGACATTGAATATTACCAATCAATTATTTGTTATCTGTAATTTGCAGATCATCAAAATCTATGGGATCAAAAGGACGCCTTACAAAACCATCCGACTTCACCGAAGATCTTCTGACAGTGGTGCCATCATGAAATTCAATGATGTAAGCACTCCTTTTCATAATCCGGTTATCTTCTGTGTTTGGTATTACAACAAAATCAGTAATGGTATATGATTGTATAGTAAATTGCACGACCAGGCCTTCGATGATGATCAAAGGATATAGGAGGTGTTGAGGTTGTACCAAGCATGTCTTTAACCTGAAATAAGAAATACGAAGACACTATGTTAAGTGATTGTGCAGGGGTTGGACCCTGCGAACCACCTCCGGCATGCGAATGAGTATGTGATATGATAAGTTGGTAGTGAAATGAGAGAGTCAAGTTTGCATACTATTGTTCTCAGCCCGTCTAAGCTATTTATACGGGAGGAAGTAGGCCTTAGAGAGCTCTTGCACAAATATCGGAGGTCATGGGGGCGTCCCATGATTTGTGGTAACCGCTAGGGCTTAGTGACCCACAATCTCTTTCTTGGCGGGAAATCTAAAGGAAAAGGGGGATGTGGGTATGACCAAGTCAAGGAGTTCTCCTTTCTAGTATCCTCGAAGGGTGTACCCCGAAGGGCTTAAGGCTTCGATTGGCGAGTTCCCAACTGGTAACCATGTCATAGATGAATGGTTTTACGCCAATGAGGATTTTAGGAGGTTGACCTGGACCTTCAAGAAGAAGGATTCGTACAGGCTCGAAGGGGTTTCCTCCGACCCGTTTGGAGGGTACATCATCAAGCCCCCCCAGTCGAAAGTGATATATACGTCCAAGGATATATTGCTTACGACTCTAGCATCTGCCTACACCATATCCATTTCGTCACAAAGTCGTACGAAAAGAAAGAAGTGCTTAAACTAATTGCGCAATAAATACGCTTAATGATAATGCCAACCACTTGCATCAGAGGCCATAACGGATAGAACTTCGGTAAACACCAAACGTCCATTCAAATTTTAAAATTGTTTGAAGTCCAGATATGTGTCAAACTTGATGGACACGTGGATGGCTAAGATAAAAGGGACAAGGGGTATATAAATACGTTTATACCGTGAACCCTAAATTACTTTTTATCTTTCGCCCAAAATTCACACACATCACTGTGATTCGTCCATCCTTTTTGTCGAAAGGTAATCCTCCTTCACCAATTTGTACTTTCTTGTTTTACTTGATTAAATACATCATGAGTATGGCAGCTAAACGCATAATCAGACAACAAAAAATGCACATTATCTAAAAAATCCTTATCAGATTTCCTTAATGAATACCCTATGCCCAAGGAGTTTAAGATGATGCTTCCGAGCAAAACCCAAAACATCTTCGATGCACCTGAAGGGTATGTGGGGCTTTATGTGCATGCTTTCACCCAATCAAATTTGAGGATTCCAATCCACCCCTTAATTTTAGAGTTCTTACAGTACTATCAGGTACACATATCTAGGTTAAACCCGTTTGGCTTAGCCAAACTTACCACCTACATTGTAATGTGTAAGGCGTACGGGTATGAGCCTACACTGACTGTGCTCAGGGGCTTTATTAACCTATACACTGGTGGAGATTGGATAACCCTGGCAAAAAGGGGTGAACTTGATGTGCCCTATTTGGTCTAAAAACCGTTTTCAAACATAAGAAATTGGAAAAGGGCAATTTTTCTATGTTCAAAACACTATAATACCTCTAGAATATCCAGCTTTACTAGATGAAGCGTTCCAATTTGATGAAAAGCGGTTTAATGACCCCTTGCCAAACACCATAAGAAGGAGTCCAATCTATCAGCGTCTTGCTCGCCATCCTATTGATGTCCAAACGTTCCCTGAACCGATTCTCTTCATGGTGGGCATAGTTGACCATTGGGAAGGGTCGCCTTTGAAGCCTGAGATAATGTGTGAAGGACAAAGTACGTACATTCCCATTTAATTAAAATAAATAACTTATCTGCTGATATTTATCTTTTTTCTCTTTTTGTTGCAGAGATGGCTGATGCGCGTGATGTGTCGTTGCGGTTTAGCAGTATTAATGCCTACTAAAGTTTTAAATTTATATTTAACCGACTTATCAATAACACACACACTTAACGAACAGTGTACCCGGTCAGTATGAATATAATGGTAAGCAGAGTGTCGATCACTAAGAGTGGAACGTATTATCTAGTTATTCTAATCAGTATTTTAATATCCTAAGTTAGTTATACAACCTAATCTAACGTAAGGGGGTTCAGCCTGAGAGACTGGCACAATTTGGTTATAATTAAATAGAAAACTAAACTAATGAGCACGAATCAGCGATTAGCACACACGTACACAGATAGATACTCGAGACAATAAGAAGACCTGTCCTGATAATTAAATAGCTTGTCACTTGTTTTATTGCTAGTTTTATATGAAGTGTATATAATTAAACCTTTCTCGTTGGCTCTAATCTTATCGGCGAGTAAACCCTTAATGATTACTTATGTCTATCCTACTTTTCTAGAGACGCTAGAATAAATAGGCGAGGAAGGGGCATGGCGACCCATGCAAGACTCAGCTAGACATAGAGGTTATCAATGCACTAATAAAAGTCACCAAAGACATCAACATATAAACTTTAATTAATGGGAAAGCAATATTAAGGGGAGTGCATGATCTTCCGTAGTCACATGACACAAGCCCATCAATCATGATGAATTAAAGCGTACTAAAACAATAAAACAAAACTACTTAATGAATTGAATACATGCAGGACCTTCTTACAGCTCTTGTATCTTTGTTTGAGGTGTGTCTTGTGCTGCTTGGTCGTCTGAATTCGGCTCTAGGGTTATACAAAAGGTCTCTTAAATTCGTCTGACCTTGGGGTATTTATAGTTTCTATCTGAGGGATCGATGCGGCGCATTGAGTTGATAGATGCGGCGCATTGACTTAACTTCGCGTGGGGTCCAAGATTAATATATTCTGGAATGTTCGTACACCGTCTTCAGATGCGGCGTAACTTGATCTTTGTATGCGGCGCATGTACTTTAGCTGTCTTGGATTGTAACTGGTGAAATCTTGATAGTGATACGCCGTATGTTAGAAGTATATTGCGGCGTATCTGGAGTAGAAAGAGCTTGATCTTCTTCTTTGACCAAAGTTTCATATGCGGCGCATGACAGAATTGTATGCGGCGCATTCTTCAAAGTCAGGCAATGGTCTTCGAATTCATCTAAGTATGATATTGCGTCGTATTTGTTGAGTGAGATACGGCGCATTTTCTGGATTTCAGTAGACTTTTGACATCTCGATTTTTTTGCTCCATAATTAGTCCATAATCGCCAAGTTTCACATAATGCTTGTTTTTACATGAGAATTACTAAAGTAAACATTAATGTATCGATTCTTATATATAATATAATAAAACAAGTCAAATAAATAGGATAAATGATGATAATAAAATGTACTTATTTGAGTTCATCAAATATCCCCCCACTTGAACTTTACTTGTCCCCAAGTAAACCTTAGAATTAATCATATGAAAATGTATCCTAAAAGATATTAGGATTTATTTTTATATTTAAGCACGTATTCGTTTTGTCATAATCACACAACCAAACACTTAACGAAGTAGAAACCAAAATAATTTTTAATGTAAAACAATTCTAAATCGTTTAGTTGCTTAGTCGTGACGAATATTCTATCATAGGCTTGGCAAGTATACGCATCTCCCCCACTAAAGCCAAGGAGTAACAAGTCTAAAGCGGTAAAAAGGGTTTGTTGGTTAAGGGTTGATCATCCTTTTTAATCTCTATCAATCTCATATTCCAGAAAAGGCGACAAAATTACAAATACATGATCGAATCTACGACCACGATACTTGCAATTGCTCAATTCCTTAACTCGAATGGGCTAAAGATAGGACTAAGTAATCTTCACCAATAATATTATATCAAAAAGGGCAACAAAATCATAAATACATAGCCGAATCCACGACTACGATACTTAAGATTGCTCAAATCCCTAATCTCAATAAATCAAAGGTTTGGATGAAGAATGATATAGGGTATGGATAATATTTGGGATACAAATTGGTGTAAAATGAAAAATAAACAAAACAGATAAATTAAAATCCTAATTGTGGTTAATCACTTTCCCAACCATCCCATGAATAAGACTCATATCATTGAATAACTCACGCTTTAACACTTGAAACACACGCTTTAGGTAGACACGAATTATACTCAACAAAATCTCAATCATAGAATAACCTTAGTTGGCGTTCCCATAACGGCCAACTCCCATTCAATCCATAAATATAATATACAACAACAAATAGTGGTGATATCTCCCACTTAATACAAAACTTTACATAAGTTGGTTAAAACAAACTTCCAACTTTTCCTTTTTATTTTTCTTTTCTATTTTTTTTTCGATTTTTTTTTTTTTTTTTTTTTTTTTTTTTTTTTTTGACATCAACATATATGTGTAAAATTTCACAACTTTTCTATCACTATTTTTTCGGATAATTTTTCCATACTCTTCATACTTTCAGAAATAATTGTAATAGTGAAAGTAGCAAACACACGAAAAATAAACTAAAAGTTATACAATATTTACTTTCATACCAATTGCATTGTGCAATTTCCTGACCTAACCAAAGATAATGAATTACGCACGCGAACACATGTAATGTAAGGAAACACACTTTGCCTAAAGCAATTAACCACGGATTTTAATCTACAGGGTAGGCTAAGGTGTAAGGGTGTATCGAAACATTATAACAAAGGTGTAAGAAACGAAAGGAATGACTCTGAGGGTTTTTCTAGGGGTATCTTACTCTAAAAGTGAGAGTAAACAAAGGGTTTATACGGGGGTTAACTAACCAGTGTAGTTAGTTAATATCACATAACATATAAAGGCTATTTGGGTGTAATCCTAGAAATTTACCAATTTAGACAAGTCACTCCAATTATATAGATAATACTCATTATGGTGGTCTCGAATAGTATACAAGCCAAGTTCTAAAGTTTACAAGTCACCGGCACACTAAAGTTTTAATATTTTTGAAAGAATAGAGTTATGTGTGCGGTTATGTAATTTAGACTTTAAACAAAAACATGCTAAAAAAAATTTAAATTTTGATATATTAAGCGCATTTTAAGCATATTTTGAAAAAGTTTAGGACAAGTAAGTGTTCTAATTCTCCATCCCCCCACTTAAGTTAAACAACATCCTCGTTGTTTGTGTCAAAGGTTAAAAACTGGAAAATAAAAGAATTAGAACAGAAAAACTCCCCTGAGATTTGCTCGGTATGATCCTCCATTATTCGTATAAGAGCAAAAATCAACTTTCTTGTGGATGAGAACGTTTAAGCTTCATAAATGATGTATCCACAAAAATGCATGAATCTATTATACCATTTAGACTTTAACACACCTGAGTTAAGAAGGTTCAAACTTGCATAATACATTAGTAGTTAGTAAAAATAAAACCTAAAAAATTAAACTGTAAATCATCACGTCAGTCGATGCGCCGTATCTTATGGAAGAAGATACGCCGTATCAAGCCTAGAATAATACGAATCAGAATAAAAGATGCGTCGCATCCTTAACCAGGGATGCGCCGCATTAAATAAACTGACAGAAAGTTTTAAAGTCAAAAATAAAAATGCATAAAATAAAATAAGATATGACCAGTGCAGGTGATGCGTCGCGTCTTATGATGGAGATGCGCCGCATCTTCTGCAGGTCTGACAGACTCGACACAGAACTGAAAAGTAAAAATTTTTTCCTTCGGGTTGTCTCCCGGTCAGCACTTGTCTTTATTCCAGAGTCTTCAAGTTAGACTCACGTTCAGCTCCTTAATACCGATCACTGAAAGAGTCGGAAGCATCGCGCTCTCTCATCGCCAATCCAGTAATATTGCACACTCCTTGCTCATCCTTAATATCCACGCCATTCTTCTTTAATATCTGTATAAACAAAGTTCTGTCCCTTTCGGGCAGAGATGACAAAATGATAGACGGGAAATTCTTATTATTATATAGGCATAAATATGCAAGGTGGGGTGGTAGTTCAATAAACATATCATTATTCAAATTTGTATTCTCAACTATTCTCCTACGTTTGTTAATCACTTCGCAATCATACCACTCATCATCAGAATCATTAACAATATCGCATCTAAGTTCGGTAGGTACATTAAGGTCAATAAATTCCTCGAGGTTCTTATGATTAGGATTAGTTGAGTTGTTTTGAATCAATGTTTCTCCCATAAGCCTAGCTTCTAGATCGAGGTCCATACGTTCTCTTAATCCTAGCACATAGACGCCTCTAATTATGCTCTTAGCAGGATTTTGGCACTTATAGACTAGTTTATTGTTCCCTACCTTTAATGAGATTTTTCTTTTAAACACATTAATCTTAGCATGGGCGGTAGACAAAAAAGGTATTCCAAGGATTAAAGGAATCTTAACATCCTCGGGCATATCTAATATAACAAAGTCTACGGGGAAAACAAACTTCTCAATCTTAACTAGCACATTTTCAGCAACCCCTTCAGGTCGTTTTACCGTTTTATCAGCCAATTCAATAAGCAACTTAGTTGGTGCTAATTTTCCTAGTCCTAGGGTAGTGAATGTCTTAAGGGGCATAACACTAACGCTAGCTCCTAAGTCAGCTAATGCATTATTGAAAGATATGTCATTAATTGAACAAGGTAAAGTAAAACTTCCTGGGTCCTTTTCTTTATGAGGCAAGGCACGTAAGTCGGTTGCAGAGCTCTCTTCTTTCATTGTAGCCTTGATCTCCTCTTCAATCTTTGTCTTCTCTGTGAGTAACCTCCTTAAACTGATTGAAGAATTAAAGAAAAATTCGGGCTTTGCAGCATCATTACCATTCATCAATTTGGGGTAAAACGGTATACCATATGATATATATAAATTCAAGATAAGGGCAATAGGCATATCCGTTTTATTAATGATTATAATCTTATTGTTTAGTGGATAATGATTTATTCCAAGGTTAGGAGCAAATATCGTTTTAAGCTTACAAAATTGAGATTATAATTTGAACCTGATGTATTACATAGATCAATTTCTGAAGAACTCTTACGGAAATCACAACTTTCGTTGTGGAATTCGGTGTTTTTGCATTTAGGTAATTTATAAGAAGAGAGGTTTATATCAGTGTTTAGCATGCAATTTTCACTTTTTAGTAACCTGTTTCTTAAAAAATTTCTGTTCAGACATGAACATGTAATAGTTAGATTAAAGTAAAGGAAATTTTCTTTTATCGTCAAATATTCGGGAGAGGTTTCGTAGAGAACTCTCCTTAAGGCTAGGTGAATTATTGTAAAGGATACCTGGAATTCTATTTCAAGAATTTAAGATACTCAATGTTACCAGTACTGAGTTTTCCTCTACTCTTGTCGTCTTATTACAACCTTCCAGTCATCCAAGGTTTGATCACTCCAGCTAGCATCTCTTGGTTAGGTTCAGAATGTAATCTTCCATAGTGATGCTTAAGCCATCATTTATTCTTAAAGTAAACTAACTTGTGCACGAGAGTAGTGAAACGATCAAAGTGAATATCAAAAATCAATTATATTTATTAAATTAAATGCGTCGTATTAACAAAAGCTAATGCTCCGTATTTTCGTTACGTTTCAAAATACAAGATTTTTGATTTAGTAGATGCGCCGTATCGATAAAGATCGATGCGTCACTTCTGTTTAATAATTCGAAAAACTGTTTTTAATTTAAATAGAAAATACGCCGTATCTGTTAAAACAGATGCGTCGTATGGCGTTAGCGTTTAGAAAAATTTCTTATTAAAAACAGAATACGCCGTATCTTGGGGAAAGATGCGTTGTACTCGAATTTATTAAACGCGTTGTATTTTATAAAAATTAAACGCAATACGCCTTATCTGTGAAAACAGATCCGCCGTATCGTTTGTATCAGCACAATACAACGACAGTAGAATGCAGAAAAATACAGAAAAAAGAAAAACAAAAATAAAAACAAACAAAAAGAAACAAAAATTACAGAAAACAAAAACACACAAAAACAGTAAATATGCAAATTATACAATGAATGCAATCTATCTAATATACAACAAGGTTAGTGGTTAGAATCTTAAAAAAAAACTAAAAAGAAAAACCTAATTAAAATACTTAATCAAATTAACAGATAATAACAATTCACTCCCCGGCAGCGGCGCCAAAAACATGATGCGCGTGATGTGTCGTTGCGGTTTAGCAGTATTAATGCCTACTCAAGTTTTAAATTTATATTTAGCCGAATTATCAATAACACACACACTTAACGAGCAGTGAACCCTGTCAGTATGAATATAATGGTAAGCAGAGTGTCGATCACTAAGAGTGGAACGTATTATCTAGTTATTCTAATCAGTATTTTAATATCCTAAGTTAGTTATACAACCTAATCTAACGCAAGGGGGTTCAGCCTGAGAGACTGGCACAGTTTGGTTATAATTAAATAGAAAACTAAACTAATGAGCACGAATCAGCGATTAGCACACACGTACACAGATAGATACTCGAGACAATAAGAAGACCTGTCCTAATAATTAAATAGCTTGTCACTTGTTTTATTGCTAGTTTTATATGAAGTGTATATAATTAAACCTTTCTCGTTGGCTCTAATCTTATCGACGAGTAAACCCTTAATGATTACGTATGTCTATCCTACTTTTCTAGAGACGCTAGAATAAATAGGCGAGGAAGGGGCATGGCGACCCAAGCAAGACTCAGCTAGACACAGAGGTTATCAATGCACTAATAAAAGTCATCAAAGACATCAACATATAAACTTTAATTAATGGGAAAGCAATATTAAGGGGAGTGCATGATCTTCCGTAGTCACATGACACGAGCCCATCAATCCTGATGAATTAAAGCGTACTAAAACAATAAAACAAAACTACTTAATGAATTGAATACATGCAGGACCTTTTTACAGCTCTTGTATCTTTGTTTGAGGTGTGTCTTGTGCTGCTTGGTCGTCTGAATTCAGCTCTAGGGTTATACAAAAGGTCTCTTAAATTCGTCTGACCTTGGGGTATTTATAGTTTCTGTCTTAGGGATCGATGCGGCGCATTGAGTTGATAGATGCGGCGCATTGACTTATCTTCGCGTGGGGTCCAAGATTAATATATTTTGGAATGTTCGTACACCGTCTACAGATGCGGCGTAACTTGATCTTTGTATGCGGCGCATGTACTTTAGCTGTCTTGGATTGTAACTGGTGAAATCTTGATAATGATACGCCGTATGTTAGAAGTATATTGCGGCATATCTGGAGTAGAACGAGCTTGATCTTCTTCTTTGACCAAAGTTTCATATGCGGCGCATGACAGAATTGCATGCGGCGCATTCTTCAAAGTCAGGCAATGGTCTTCGAATTCATCTAAGTATGATATTGCGTCGTATTTGTTGAGTAAGATACGGCGCATCTTCTGGATTTTAGTAGACTTTTGACATCTCGCTTGTTTTGCTCCATAATTAGTCAAAAATCGCCAAGTTTCACATAATGCTTGTTTTTACCTGAGAATTACTAAAGTAAACATTAATGTATCGATTCTCATATATAATATAATAAAACAAGTCAAATAAATAGGATAAATGATGATAATAAAATGTACTTATTTGAGTTCATCAATGGCCTTCAGAAACTTTGTCGTGTCCGGTGGTGCAAAGGAAGTAAGCTTCATCCCGAAGGATCACATGGATGTAAGTTATGGAGTAGGTTCTCCATTTGTTTCAGTCAACAACAATGACGTGGATGCTCAAGCAGTTGAGCCCATAGCAATAGCCCAACCTTCAAAACCTGTAAACACTGAGGAAGCTCCACAATTGGTGGAAAATGTTGCGGATTCTAACGATCACCCCTTCGAGGGGGATCAGGTGATGTAGGGTCCTCCGGTATTGCGGATAGAGTGCGAAACAGGAAAGGAACCAGTGCGAAGTCTGTGAAAGCTCCACCTAAGAGGAAGCTGATCCTACCAACTCCTCCGTCAAGAACCACCAGACAAAAAAGTTCGCATGTTAAGACCTTTGTGCCTTCAGCTTTAGAGATCCCAGATGATGACATCCATGGTAAGTAAAGATCTTCTATACTTAATGATCCTTAATACACCATATAGTTAATTACTCTATCTTATGCAGGTTTGCCTAACACGAAAGAGCTTCCGAATGCCTTTGCATGCTACCAGTTGGTGGAGAAGGTGGCTCCCGCCAGTTGGAGGAGGACTCCGGATAACATGTCCATGGAAGAGTTGTGTAATCTGCATGATAAGAGCTATACAAGGCAAGCTGTGTTAGACAACCATCTCAATTCCCGAACAAGGGATCTGGTCCGTACAGTGAAGGCTGCGAGAGAGAAGATGGATGACATCCTGGCCAAGGAAAAGAGTAGGGATCTTGAGTATACTGAGCTATAAGCAAAGTGTAATGAGGCCATGGAGGATTTTGAGAAGAATCCAATTGTTCAAGACCTCCGAGCCAAAATTGACAGTCTCGAAGAGCAACTGAAGGAAGACCAAGTTGTAACAACTCGTAAAATTCCTTAGTCATTAATAAACGCTAATATGGAATTAACGTGTCGTTACTATTCACTTAACCATTTTTACGAGCAAATTTGAACTTTTGTTTATTTTTATAATTCACGATACGTCGGAGCAAGCTCACACGTGGACCACGAATATCTCATACACTCATAAATAACCAAACGGGCCATTTCACTATTCCTAGCCCACAAATATGGCATGTTACTATTCATGGTCCAAACCATTACATTAATTTCTTTTATTTCACATCCTATTGAAACCCCTAAGCTTTGCCTCGTTTTCTTTTAAACTCGAAACATAACATATATATATATTTACATATCTCGATTCTTTGCGCATCAAGGAATCAAGAGTGATCAATCTCATCTCATAATTCAATCATTTAAACCGTATACGAGACCTAAAGTAAGTCGCATTTGAAATAGTTACAAGTTATTCATTTATTTCCCATTTTCACCCAATTCGATCAAGATTTATTTTATCTAGTTCTTATGATTTTCTAGGATCAAATAAACATTTACAAACATGTTTCTCACTTTCTTACTCGACTTGATACGTTAAACATCAAATTGGACCCTTTAAATTTGCCATTCGATACATATATAATATACATAAATCGTCCTATAGCCGAACCTACATAAACCCTCCCCCTTGGACATCATAGAACTCGAATATAGCCTATCTTATCTCCTGCAAATCATCAAGTCTCAACTAAGAGGGAATATATTCCCACAAGTGGCATTTTAAAACCATATCACAAGTATACACACTTGCATATACTTCGGTATACATACACACACTTTCCCCTTCATTCTTAAACCCTTATTCACTTACTTCTCTCAAGCCTTGCCCTATACCGAAGCCTCACAAGACCAGGAAGCCTTTTCGAATCCTTTTGAAACGAAAACCAAGTCGAAAACATTTATCTCGAACTCTTGGTGAACGTACAAAGCATCACTTTTGATTCTAGGCCATTTAAACGTATAACAACCCATCCAAAGCATTGTAAGTCTCTTTTATTCATTTCCTATTCGTATACATCATTATAATACATCATGCATCGTTTTTCATTATTGTTTGAACGTATATTTTCTTTTGTACATAATTACGCTTTGTTTTTATTTATTTACGTTTCGTACATAATGCCTCCTTCATGGAATCGCTAGGAATTTCGTATTTACACCTTCATATTTCATTTATACGTTCAATACATTCATATCGTATCTCATTTCCATTTATTTCAATTTGCATTTCCTTTCATATGTCATATTATTTATTTATTGGTTCACATTAATGTCACGTAGAAAAGACCATATTAAAACTAATCTTTATACATTACACACCCTTTTTATTGTCCCTACTGTTTCTTCATAAGCTTATAAATCAAACTCACGTTTTGAGATTTCTCTCATAAGCCCTTATAAGCCCTTTAAAAGTCCTAAAGTGATCGCTACTCGAACCGTTTTCAAATCTCATATATATATCGGATTGGGCTTAATCCGAAGGATAAGCCCAATAAGATATTTCATATAAGCAGATTTATTATCTTTTTAACTTCATTTAATAAGCCCAATCATGAGCCCAAAACATTCAAACACCCTATAGCTCGTTATCTCTTAATGGGCTTTGATATGTCTCGTTAAAAGCCCATTAAGCTTAAAAATAAGCTATTAGACCAATAACCAGTTAAGTATGACTTAAATAAGCTTTATAAACATAGTGAAACTTTCGGAAAACTTTTCCTAGACTTTTTGTGATTTTTGGACTAAAACTGTAAAATGTTTCAACCTTAGGGACTAAATATGCCAACTTTGTAAACTTGTGTTCAAAACTGTCAAAACAGAAAATTTAGGGTAAACATTGTTAAAACATGAGACTTAAGTCATAAAATTGTAATACTTGACCTTTATTAGACCTAAAATGTAAAATATCACTAACGAAGGACTAACATTGCAAAACTTACACCGTTAGGGTAGGAAATGTAAATTTTGTATAAAACCAAGGGCTGATCAGTTATATTTCTTATAATCATATCCATTTCATGTTTTACTCATTTCATATGCATTTCGTCATTCGTTTCAGTAAATTTAATTTCATAACGTTTATATTTATATAACAACTTTTAACGATTTACTTAACGTACTAATTTGACGACTTTAGAGGAAACGATAATTAAGGAAACAAAAACATAAAAACAAGATAATATTATATATAATATTATTTTTGAACTTTATGCATTTTAAGCATATCAAACTCACGCATCACAAACCAAACCGTTGTTCGTTACTCATTTCCACACACATCATTCATATTAAACCAAAACTGTCAAAAACTCAGACTTCACTATTATTCAGGTCGTGTGTTGGAGCCGTTCCCATAACTTACTTGATTTTACATTTCACCTTGCCAGTTATACTCAAGGTGAGTCTAGCCCTACATTTACTTTTAGTACTTGTTTTAAACTACTTGGGGTGAGAAACATTGCTTACTTTTATGGATCATTGAAACAATGCTTCTGTTTGATAAAACTATTACCTGCTAGCCTAAGTATTGTATCTTATGCACCCTTTACATGTTTATTACTACATGGACTCTACCCATGTTATTATATTGTACACTACACAATGTTTAGTACTACATGGAATCTACCCATGTTATTATATGCACTCTACGCATGCAAACTGTCGTAACTTCGGAAACATGAAACTTAGCGTAGCGTAATAGCCTTTCGTATAATATTTTGCACATCGTTATGTAAATTCATGAACTTATGATCCAACTTTACTGCTTTATATAAACTCTATGAACTCATCAACCTTTGTGTTGACACTTTTTAGCATGTTTTTCTCAAGTGTTTATTTGTTTAATGTATGATGATACAAGGCAGCGCTTGGCAGGGGCATAGGCATACTTTTAGAGTGTACGCATAACACTCATGACCGAAGTTTTTGTACAATGGGACAACTTAAAACTATTATGGGCCTTGTTTTCCGCATTTCAATTATGTAAAACTGATGTTTTATTTACTAAAGCTTTTAAAACGAATTTGATAAATTCGTTCTCTATTACTTGTGTTATGATCCAATTAAGTAGCACCCCAGATGTTATTTCCGATGCGATCTAATTTTGGGGATGTTACAGATTGGTATCAGAGCTTTGGTTATAGAGAACTGGGGGGTTTTTTTAAAACCTAGACTATAACCGCTTTTTACAAAAACTCACCCTATGACCGCCAGTGCCAGCCTGCCTTACTTGCTACTCTACTTATTGTTTCAGCAAGCTTAGCTTATACTTTTGTGCTACTTTAATTACTTATACTTAGTGATCATGCTTAGCATATGCTTACGTGCTACTTTTATAATACATGCTTTCGTGTTAATTATATACATATACATATGTACTTATATTATGGCTTATACTTTCTAGCCTTACACTAAAGATTTTAAGTATTCTCTACATACTTATATACGTATACCATATTGGTCACAGACTATGTCTCCCAAATCATTTGATATTCCCAAAAACATTCACTTTAAAATGTCTGTGATTCTAACCCGTGTGGACTATCACAAGAGACGGACATATCACGAGTATACCTAATTTAGGTATTTGAAAATTTTATTGAACCTCAGCCAAATATAGTCTAGTCACCTATATTTAACCTAGGGACAGTTAAACATAGACTGACTACCTATGTTTAACTTAAAATTTTCAAATACTGGGAATAGTTGTACTAGAGTTATGTCCAGGTTGATTCTCTACTTGACTTTTCAAAAATCTCAAAATTTTGTGAGTATAAACAATTCATGTGTATCCAACAGATTAAACACACGAAGGGATTCAGAACAATGACAAATTGCACTCTATTTCAAAAATGATAAATTGAAATACATCACTAGTTATCTCATAAATAAATCAACCTAAGGAACCCCATTTATTCGTCAACATCGCTTCAACATCTAACATAGACTGAATCTCGGGACGAGATTCAAAAATAAGGGGTAGGTACTATAATAACTCGTAAAATTCCCTAGTCATTAATAAATGTTAATCTTGAATTAACGTGCTGTTACTATTCACTTAACAATTTTTACGAGCAAATTTGAACTTTTGTTTATTTTTATAATTCGTGATACGTCGGAGCAAGTTCACACGTGGACCACGAATATCTCTTATACTCATAAATAACCAAACAGACCATTTCACTTTTCCTAGCCCACAAATATGGCCTGTTACCATTCATGGTCCAACCCATTACCTTAATTTCTTTTATTTTACATCCGATTGAAACCCCTAAGCTTTGCCCCCTTTTCTTTTAAACTCGATACATAACATATATATATATATATTTACATATCTCGATTCTTTGCGCATCAAGGAATCAAGAGTGATCAATCTCATCTCATAATTCAATCATTTAAACCGTATACGAGACCTAAAGTAAGTCGCATTTGAAACAGTTACAAGTTATTCATTTATTTCCCATTTTCACCCAATTCGATCAAGACTTATTTTATCTAGTTCTTATGATTTTCTAAGATCAAATAAACATTTACAAACATGTTTCTCACTTTCTTACTCGACTTGACACGTTAAACATCAAATTGGACCCTTTAAATTTGCCATTCGATACATATATAATATACATAAATCGTCCCATAGCCGAACCTACATAAACCCTCCCCCTTGGACATCATAGAACTCGAATATAGCCTATCTTATCTCCTACAAATCATCAAGTCTCAACTAGGAGGGACTATATTCCCACAAGTGGCATTTTAAAACAATATCACAAGTATACACACTTGCATATACTTCGGTATACATACACACACTTTCCCCTTCATTCTTAAACCCTTATTCACTCACTTCTCTCAAGCTTTGCCCTATACCGAAGCCTCACAAGACCGGGAAGCCTTTTCGAATCCCTTTGAAACCAAAACCAAGTCAAAAACATTTATCTCGAACTCTTGGTGAACGTACAAAGCATCGCTTTTGATTCTAATCTATTTAAACGTATAACAACCCATCCCAAAGCGTTGTAAGCCTCTTTTATTCATTTCCTATTCGTATACATCATTATAACACATCATGCATCGTTTTTCATTATTGTTCGAACATATATTTTCTTGTGTACATAATTACGCTTTGTTTTTATTTATTTACGTTTCGTACATAATGCCTCCTTCATGGAATAGCTAGGAATTTTGTATTTATACGTTCAATACATTCATATCTTATCTCATTTCCATTTATTTCAAATCGCATTTCCTTTCATATGTCATATTATTTATTTATTGGTTCACATTAATGTCACATAGAAAATACCATATTAAAACTAATCTTTATACGCGACACACCCTTTTTATTGTCCCTACTGTTTCTTCATAAGGTCATAAATCAAATTCATGTTTTGATATTTCTCTCACAAGCCCTTATAAGCCTTTTAAAAGTCCTAAAGTGATCGCTACTCGAACCGTTTTCAAATCTCATATATATATATATATATATATATATATATATATATATAATAAGCTATTTCATATAAGCAGATTAATAAGCAGTTTTATTATCTTTTTAACTTCATTTAATAAGCCCAATCATGAGCCCAAAACATTCGAACACCCTATAGCTCGTTATCTCTTAATGGGCTTTGATATGTCTCGTTAAAAGCCCATTAAGCTTAAAAATAAGCTATTTGACCAATAAGTAGTTAAGTATGACTTAAATAAGCGTTATAAACATAGTGAAACTTTCGAAAAACTTTTCCTAGACTTTTTGTGATTTTTAGACTAAAACTGTAAAATGTTTCAACCTTTGGGACTAAATCTGCCAACTTTGTAAACTTGTGTTCAAAACTATCAAAATAGCAAATTTAGGGTCAACATTGTTAAAACATGAGAGTTAAGTCATAAAATTGTAATACTTGACCTTTATTAGACCTAAAATGTAAAATATCACTAACGGAGGACTAATGGTGCAAAACTTACACTGTTAGGGTAGGAAATATAAATTTTGTATAAAACCAAGGGCTGATAAGTGACATTTCTTATAATCATTTCCATTTCATGTTTTACTCATTTCATATGCATTTCGTCATTCGTTTCAGTAAATTTAATTTCATAATGTTTATATTTATATAACGACTTTTAACGATTTACTTAACGTACTAATTTGGCGACTTTAAAGGAAACGATAATGTTATTTTCTAATATCAAACCTAACCTACAACTAAATCACTAGATATAATCAAAGAAGAAGAGTGGATTATGAAACTAAAGAACTTTTATTCACACAAATCTCTTTGATAAAATACCTAGAGATAAGACTACCACCAATGACCAACCTTCCAAATGAGGAGGAAGGTCCTATTTATAGTTTTCTTGTTGGACTTGGGTGAGCTTTGGGCTTTTCATTTCACTTAACATTAACCTATTAGATTAAAAGCCCAAAGCCTATTCTAATTAAATACACAACGACACACTTAAATAAAATATTACAAAGACGCATGACCATCACTTTTTATAAATCCTAACAATCTCCCCCTAAGGGATGGTCATTCAAATGATGCTCTGATTGATGTGGTCTTTCGTCTTCAATGTCTTGTGCTTTGTGTGTCATTGTAGAATTGTCTTTGTTCTTGTTCCTTCATGTACTGTGATCTTCAAAGTATCGTCTTTTGGAGGTTCTTGCCTTGATCAACATCTTCTTTACATTCGCGTCGTATCCTCCATCATACTCATACTTCTTGAACTTTATACTTATGTCATCCTTTCTTGATACATGAGCTTGTTCTTGACTTCTTGATTAGCTTTTTGACGTTGTCTTTAACACTTTGTCTTTTACTTGATCTTTTCGTCTTGAACTTTTACACTTGAGCTTTATTGAGGATGATCTTCATAAGTATGAGCATGAGGAGATGAAGATGTTTAAGATATATGATGATGGTTGATGGACTTTCGTCAGTACCTGCATAAAACAGTTAGCAATAAATCGTCCAGCGCTTACAGGTTTAGATTTCGAGATAGTTAACAGCATAGTGTGAAAACTTTCTCTAATCCTAACCCAGGCCGTTCTGATTCGGATACCCCCGAAAGGGCTTACACGGACACACCGAAGTGCACCCACGATTCAGTGAGTCGCTGGAGATCACCCCACGACTGTAGACCGTTTAAAGCACGTAACCATCACGATATAAATGGCAAGATCCTTGGATCTCATTAAGACTCTTACAACTTGTGTCCTTTTTGGCGAACACAAGTGTATTATATTGAAAGTGTTCCTAGGAGATTTTGATGAATCTCATGGATCTAGACTCGATAATGTGCGTTTTGGTTTTAGTCGTCGGAGGCATGGAGCAGAGTGCCACCTTTTCAATATCAACACATCTCGGAATGAGAGGCCGATAGATTATGCAGTGTTCTCCGTTAGAAATGAAACAAATATATTTTAAGAGATATCTGAGTGGCTAGGAGGGGTTTGTGCAACGCGTCACTGGGTCCTTGACGTCTTGTCTTCAATATCAGTATTACCTTAGTAAATACCGATAGCAGATGTATTGAACCGGTTTCTGCCCTAAGTTTTCATGGAGGGCTATTTCTTTTCACTCTTTCATTAAACTTTTTCTTTTTAATTCTTCAACCCCTTCTTTCCCTTTCTCATTTACTCCTTTTTTTCAATCTTTCCTAAGGACTTCTAATTCTAATCTATTGGAATTGTCCTTGGGTAGATCCCTCCGGCTCTGGCGGATCATAGGACATAAACCTAACCATAATCACCTTATTACTCCATGATTATCCTAGATTTATTGATCACTGGCCATAAAACCTTTTGTGAAAATCTCTCAGAGTGTTTATGAATAAACACATTTTTGTTAACACTTCGAGAGTTTTGCATTTTCTGAAATACTCCCCCTTCATATGTGCTCATGCACTTTTAAGATAATTTTGCACATGTTAGGTGAAGTTCGCACATTTTGAATTGATCGATTTTCAATTAATATGACCTTCGCGAGACATGTTTACATCACTAGTTAGACTAGCTTGAAATTATTACCCGTCCCGGTCATATTAAATGATTATCTCTCGAATTGGTACATTCTACTCAGACAAGTCCTTTGCGAGACACGTTTACATCACTGGATAACCAGCTTGAAATTATTACCCGTCCCGGACAAGTCTTTTCGATTACGGACATTTAATTTTCGTCAATTCGAGGGTAAAATTTTGAGTCGAGCTCTTATTGAGATTCAATCCATGATCTTTAAACTTTTTGATCACATTTTAATCACGTCTTCTCCCCCTCAAAAATAGCATGCAATGATATTTTTGATATCAACTGATTAAAATGAAAGCTTTTTTGGAGAGAAAGACGGATCATTGTAGCATGATTTGCAACATTTTGTTTTTCTTTTTATACTACCCCTTAAATAAAGCGTCTTGTTAAACATTTGAGTTTAAGAGGGAGTTTTCTTGAGCACAGATTTTTGAGAAAGATTTTGAAAAATCTTTTTGAGAAATCATGATCATGTGCTCAAGGATTTTTTGATTTTGCCATTAACATTACGAGTCCTGATCTGAAATAATCAGAAGTCATCAATGTAGCGCGGGTTTCGTACTGAAATATATGAAAGCCGTAGTGAAGAAATTTTTGAGAAACGACATGTTTTAGAAAACATTTAAATTAACTCTCGCTCAAGCATCTGTACATGTCCGTATCATTGTTGAATGACATTTCTAGATACGTACTGAATATCGATTATACGAGAGACATGTCGTGAGAAGAATATTTTTGGTTTTTATATTTTTACGATTGTTGTATTTTTGAAATTTTCTATTTTTATATTTTGTTTTTGTTGGTTTTTCAAATTTTGTATTTTGTTTTTCAAAAATATTTATATGCGAAGCTTTTTGAGATAATTCAAGAAGATTCGAGAAGACTTTCTAACTCTTCGGGAGTTAGGCTTCGCATTCCAATTCGTCGAACTAAGTTATCAAACCGTTCTTTTGGGAGGGCTTTAGTAAATAGATCGGCGAGTTGGTATTCAGTCTTCACAAAAAATAATTCAACAGTACCATTTTCAACGTATTCTTTTATGAAGTGATAGCGGACTCTAATATGCTTGGTCTTGGAGTATTGAACCGGATTGCACGAGATGGCTATGGCACTTTTCGAGTCACAATACATAGGTATGCGGTCGAATGTAAAACCATAATCTGTGAGCTGTGTTCTCATCCATAGAACTTGGGCACAACAAGCAGATAGAGACATATACTTGGCTTCTGCGGTTGATAACGCCGTGCAGTCTTGTTTCCTTGATGACCAGCCTACTAGCTTTTCTCCCAAAAATTGTGCTCCCCCGGATGTACTTTTTGCGGTAACTTGGCAACCAGCATGGTCGGCATCTGAAAAGGCTGTTAGTGTAAACTCCGAATCCTTCGGATACCGAAGTCCCATGTTAATGGTTCTTCATAGGTACTGAAAGATCCATTTAACCTCTTGGAGGTGAAGTTCGGTAGGCCTTGCCTGAAACCGTGCTAATAGACAGACAGCAAAATGTATATCGGGTCGACTAGCAGTTAAGTACATGAGAGACCCAATCATGCTCCGATATTTCTTCGGATCCATGGGTTTCCCATATAAATCAGCTCCTATTTTTGGTGAAGTGACCATTGGTGTACCAACAGAGTCACAATTTTCCATTCCATGTTTCTTTAAAATCTCAATAGTATATTTAGCCTGATTAATAAAAATACCACGTGGGGTTTGATGAATTTGTAAACCAAGAAAGAATTTTAATTCCCCCATCATGGACATTTCAAATTTACTTTTCATGAGATTTTCAAAATGTTTTGAATGTTTCGGATTAGTGGACCCAAAGATTATGCCGTCCACGTAAATCTGAACAATCAAAATGTCATCTTTGAATTTTTTAGTAAACAAGGTCGGGTCAATTGTTCCTTTGGTGAAATTATTTTGAAGAAGGAAAGATGATAACTCATCATACCACGCCCTTGGGGCTTGTTTCAAACCATTGATAGCTTTCTTTAGCTTGTAGACGTAGTCGGGATGATCTTTGTCGACGAATCCGTCTGGCTGACTCACGTACACCTCTTCTTTCAGAGTTCCATTCAAGAATGCTGTCTTGATATCCATCTGATAGACCGTGATGTTTTTGTGAGCTGCATATGCTAAGAAAATCCTGACTGCCTCAAGCCTTGCTACTGGCGCAAATGACTCTTCAAAATCTATCCCTTCTTCCTGTCTAAATCCCTTGGCCACGAGACGAGCTTTGTTGTGAATTATAGTCATCTCTTCATCCTTTTTGTTCTTCCATAACCACTTAAGATCAATGACAAGTTTGTCTATAGGTCTTGGCACTAAATCCCAAGTGTCATGCAGCTTGTATTGGAGAAGTTCTTCCTGCATCGCTTCAATCCAAGCATTGTCTACCATTGCCTCCCGAATGTTCTTTGGCTCTTTTAGACTGACTGAGCAGACGTAGATGCACATGTCGCAATCGGTGGCAAGTTGTCTTCTCATGTGTACTGGCCTTGAAGGTTCACCAATAACGTGATCTATTGGATAGTCTTTAGTCCACTGTAACGTTGAAGGGTACCTTGGATTTGACGAATGCGTGTTAGATGGTTCATGTAACCTTGAAGATGATTCAGCAGAATCCGTTGCAAACGGGTTTTCCAATGGTTCTTCTTCTAACACATCATCGTTTTGTTGTTGTACTTCTTAAATTGGCAAATCGTGGTGTTGCTCATCAACTCTTGGTAAAACAATCTCAATTACTGGAGTTGCTGGAGTAGATGTAGATGACGTTGAGGGAGTTGGTGCGTCAGCTTCGAATGTTGTTGATGCATCTTGCGGTGGTGGTGGTGGTTGATGATTTTGAGCGAGTGCAGCGGAACGTTGTTGTGATGCATTTGTCGACGCTCCACGATAGTACTCATCATACATAAAATTGAAGAAAGTGTCCAGTTCTTGATTTTTTGGTTTGTCAGTAGTAGTTGACTGAGCTTCTTGGGGTACGAGTCCTGAACTGATATGTCAAGAAGTCTAACTGTTTGGTGCGGGTCCTAATCTGGTATGATTAGAAGCCATTGGGTTAAGCGCGGGTTCTAGAGCGAGTCTCTCAGAAGCCATTTGTGAAATCTCGTTAAATTTCACATTCATCGTCTCCATTATCCTTTTAGTTCTCCTATTATACACCCTGAATGCCCTCGAGTTGTCTGAATAACCAATGAAGATTCCAATATCACCCTTAGCTTTCAGCTTCCCCAGATCTTCTCTGTCGTTCGTAGGATAGCACAAAGCGCCAAATACATAAAGGTAAGAGATATCGGGTTTTCTGTTGTTCACTAATTCATATGGGGTTTTATTGAATCTTGGATGGATTAGGGATCGGTTCTGAGTGAAACAAGCAGTGGCAACAACATCAGCCCATAAGAATAACGGTGCACTAGAATAAATCAGCATCGTGCGAGCAGCTTCCACAAGAGTTCGATTTCTTCTTTCAACTACCCCATTCTGCTGTGGAGTTCTAACAGCTGATGTCTGGTGAGTGATTCCAGTCTCTTCAAAATATGTTCTTAACTCCTGGTTAGTGAATTCTGTGCCATTGTGGGTTCTTACAATCCTTACTGGAGCTTGAAGTAAGACTTGTATGCGCTTCAGAAAGGTGATGATGATGCCTGGTGCTTCTTCTTTAGATCTCAGAAACTTTACCCATGTATATATTGAATAGTCATCGACGATAACAAGAATATACTTCTTCCCATTGATACTTTCAACTCTCATTGGGCCACATAAGTCCATATGCAACAAATGTAACTTATCGACCGAACTGGGTATGGTTTTGGGTTTGTATGTTGCCCGTTTGCTTTTGCCTTGCTCACAGGATGGACATAAGTGATCTTTGGTGTATTTGAACTTTGGGAGACCGGTGACGATGTCGTCTTTGGCAAGTTTGGTTAAGGTGTCGAAGTTGAGATGGGATAAACGTCTGTGCCATAACCAGGACTTAGTTTCGTTAGCTCTTATCATGAGACAAATTGGTGATGAAGAGGCCATTTGGTTAATATCGATAGCATAGATATTGGTGCCATGATTTCCGGTTAAGAGATCATCTCCAATCAAATTCCTAACGAAGCAAGTATTTCTCCTAAAGGTAACCTCTAAATCTGCATCGCAAAACTGCCCGACTGAAAATAGATTGTGTCCCAACCCTTCGACATAGTAAACCCGAGTGATTAAGAAATTCCCGAACTGAAGATCTCCATAACCCAGTGTAGAATCATTTTAGCTCGAGGTTGTTTAGACCTCATATTATCTAGGACACATAATATTGATACGCAGCGGAATAAACAATAAGAACATCAATATTTTCAACAGGGTTTTTCATTCAAAACGTTTCACATAATCACCACAATTCTAGACGATCAACTCTAGAACGGTTACTCAACAATAACAGGAATCCTAAGATCCTTGTAGTGACCAACAACTAACTATAGTCTAGGCGTTTACAAGACAATACGCCCTAGACACTGATGCGCGTGTATGTCATTGCGGTTTAGCAGTATTAATGCCTACTCAAGTTTTGAATTTATATTTAGCCGACTTATCAATAACACACACACTTAACGAGCAGTGTACCCGGTCAGTATGAATATAATGGTAAGTAGAGTGTCGATCACTAAGAGTGGAACGTATTATCTAGTTATTCTAATTAGTATTTTAATATCTTAAGTTAGCTGTACAACCTAATCTAACGCAAGGGGGTTCAGCCTGAGAGACTGGCACGGTTTGGTTATGATTAAATAAAAACTAAACTAATGATCACGAATCAGCGATTAGCACACACGTACACAGATAGATACTTGAGACAATAAGAAGACCTGTCCTGATAATTAAGTAGCTTGTCACTTGTTTTATTGCTAGTTTTATATGAAGTGTATATAATTAAACCTTTCTCGTTGGCTCTAATCTTATCGGCGAGTAAACCCTTAATGATTACTTATGTCTATCCTATTTATTAAGCGTCTCTTAAATAGGTGAGAAAGGGGCATGGCGACCCAAGCAATGCTCAGCTAGACACAGAGGTTATCAATGCACTAATAAAAGTCACCAAAGACATCAACATATAAACTTTAATTAATGGGAAAGCAATTTTAAGGAGTGCTCATGATTTTCCGTAGTCACATGAAATCAGCCCATCAATCCTGATGAATTAAAGTGTACTAATACAATAAAGCAAAACTACTTAATGAATTGAATACATGCAGGACCTTCTTACAGCTCTTGTATCTTCGTTCAGGGTGTGTCTTGTGCTGCTAATACGTCTGAATTCGGCTTTAGGGTTTCTGTCTCTCTCTTCTGAGTTTAGCTAAGTGTCACGAAATTCGTCTGGCCTTGGGGTATTTATAGTTTCTGTCTGAGGGTTAGATGCGGCGCATAGGATAAGTAGATGCGGCGCATTGACTTAACTTCGCGTGGGGTCCAAGATTAATATATTCAGGAATATTCGTACACCGCCTTAAGATGCGGCGTAACTCCATTTCTCTATGCGACGCATGTCCTTTGCCGTCTTGGATTGTAACTTGTGAAATCTTGATAGTGATACGCCGTATGTAAGAAGTATGTTGCGGCGTATCTGGAGCAGAATAATCTTGATCTTGTACATTTGAGTAGACTCTTAACATCTTGCTTGTTTTGCTCCATAATTAGTCCAAAATCGCCAAGTTTCTCATAATACTTGTTTTTACCTGAGAATTACAAAAGTAAACATTAACGTATCAATTCTCATATATAATATAATAAAACAAGTCAAATAAATAGGATAAATGATGATAATAAAATGTACTTATTTGAGTTCATCAAATATCCCCCCACTTGAACTTTACTTGTCCCCAAGTAAACCTTAGAATAAATCTTATGAAAATGTATCCTAAAAGATGTTAGGATTTATTTTTATATTTAAGCATGTATTCGTTTTGTCATAATTGCACAACCAAACACTTAACGAATTAGAAATAAAATAAAATATTTCGATAAAAGCAAATCTAATCGTTTAACTGTCCAGTCGTGACGAATATTCTATCATAAGCTAGGCAAGTATACACATCTCCCCCACTAAAGCCAAGGAATAACAAGTCTAAAGCGGTAAAAAGGGTTTGTTGGTTAAGGGTTGATCATTCTTCTTAATCTTTATCGATCTCACATTCCAGAAAAGGCGACAAAATCACAAATACATGATCGAATCCACGACCACGATACTTGCAATTGCTCAAATCCTTAACTCGAATAAGCTAAAGATAGGACCAAGTAATCTTCACCAATAATATTATATCAAAAAGGGCGACAAAATCATAAATACATAGCCGAATCCACGACTACGATACTTAAGATTGCTCAAATCCCTAATCTCAATAAATCAAAGGTTTGGATAAAGAATGATATAGGGTATGGATAATATTAGGGATACAAATTGGTGTAAAATGAAAAATAAACAAAAGAGATAAATTAAAATCCTAAGTGTGGTTAATCACTATCCCAACCATCCCATGAATAAGACTCATATCATTGAATAACTCACGCTTTAACACTTGAAACACACGCTTTAGGTAGACACGAATTATACTCAACAAGATCTCAATCAAAGAATAACCTTAGTTGGCGTTCCCATAACGGCCAACTCCCATTCAATCCATAAATATAATATACAACAAATAGTGGTGATATCGCCCACTTAATACAAAACTTTACATAAGTTGGTTAAAACAAACTTCCAACTTTTCTTTTTCTTTTTCTTTTCTATTTTTTCTTTTTTTTTTTTTTTTTTTTTTTTTTTTTGACATCAATGTGTAAAATTTCACAACTTTTCTATCACTATATTTCCGGATAATTTTTCCATACTTTTCATACTTTCAGAAACAACTGTAATAGTGAAAGTAGCAAACACACGAAAAATAAACTAAAAGATATACAATATTTACTTTCATACCAATTGCATTGTGCAATTTCCCGACCTAACCAAAGATAATGAATTACGCACGCGAACACAGGTAATGTAAGGAAACACACTTTGCCAAAAGCAATTAACCACGGATTTTAATCTACAGGGTAGGCTAAGGTGTAAGGGTGTAACGAAACATTATAACAAAGGTGTAAGAAACGAAAGGAATGGATCTGAGTGTTTTTCTAGGGGTATCTTACTCTAAAAGTGAGAGTAACAAAAGGGTTTATACGGGGGTTAACTAACCAGTGTAGTTAGTTAATATCACATAACATATAAAGGCTATTTGGGTGTAATCCTATAAATTTACCAATTTAGACAAGTCACTCCAATTATATAGATAATACTTATTATGGTGGTCTCGAATAGTATACAAGCCAAGTTCTGAAGTTTACAAGTCACCGGCACACTCATAGATTTGTAAATTTTGATAAGTTCATAATTTTTGGAAATAATGTTATGTGTGCAGCTATGTAATTTAGACTTTAAACAAAAACATGCTATAAAATTTTAAATTTTGATATATTAAGCGCATTTTAAGCATATTTTGAAAAAGTTTAGGACAAGTAAGTGTTCTAATTCTCCAATCCCTCCACTTAAGTTAAACAACGTCCTCGTTGTTTGTATCAAAGATTAAAAACTGGAAAATAAAAGAATTAGAACAGAAAAACTCCCCTGAGATTTGCTCGGTATGATCCTCCATTATTCGTATAAGAGCAAAAATCAACTTTCTTGTGGATGATAACGTTTAAGCTTCATAGATGATGTATCCACAAGAATTGCAGGAATCTATAATACCATTAAGACTTTAACACACCTGAGTTAAGAAGGTTCAAACTTGCATAATACATTAGTAGTTAGTAAAAATAAAACATAAAAAAAAATTAAAATGAAAATCATCAAGTCAGTCGATACGCCGTATCTTATGGAAAAAGATACGCCGTATCGAGCCTGGAATAAAATACGAATCAGAATAAAAGATGCATCGCATCCTTAACCAGGGATGCGCCACATTAAATACTGACAGAAAGTTTTAAAGTCAAAAATAAAAATGCAGAAAATAAAATAAGATATGACCAGTGCAATCGATGCGTCGCATCTTAGGATTGAGATGCGCCGCATCTACTGCAGGTCTGACAGACTCGACACAGAACAGAAAAGTAAAAAATTTTCTTCCGGGTTGTCTCCCGGTCAGCACTTGTCGTTATTCCAGAGTCTTCAAGTTAGACTCACGTTCAGCTCCTTATTTTGTTCTTATTACGTGCCATCCTTCTTCTTTCATCCGAAAGATGTTCCCGTTTAGTTCCGCAACATTTTCTTCCGTTCGACTTAATCTAATATATTTTTTGGTCTTCGTTGCGACATATTCTTCATCAGGTCCCAAAGAATATTTGATGACTTTAATTTTTTCAGAAATTATCATGGGTGGGTCATTATAAGGGATCCCAAGTAGTCGACACTCTCTCTTGATGAATTCTTCTTCGTCTTTATCAACAAACTTGAAATAAGGATCCTCATTCAAATAGTCATCAAGTTCATCAATCAATTCTCCTTGCGACTCATCGTTATTATCATAGGGATCATAATTAACCACGTTAAAGGATTGATAATAATCTTGAATCCCATCCCACTCTCTTTTCAATTCCCATTGCAAGCGTCGACTAAGCTTTGTGTAATCATCAAATTGTCCATGCACCCATTCCCATAAAGTAGTATTCGATGCTCCCTTTAGTTCTTTTAAGTATTTGATTCTACCTCTTTCTTGTAAAGCCTCTGCTTTACGAGGGCAGTCTTCAACTTTTTCATACCAATCGTCGTCTTCAAAGTATACATTGTTTCCAATCCGTTTCATTCCAATTATACTTCCCCCATTACAGGTCCCATCATTCTTATAATCACAGGTTGGCCATTCACTAAATCCATCCTTGAAGCGGAAAGGTTTACAAGTGTGATCAATATGCCCAAATTCCCATGGTTTATCCCAAACCCATGGTATTTGGTCATTCCATTCGTAGTACCAGGTGTTTTTGAATTCATCATAAGTTTTAAATCCTGGTAGGTCTCCAGTTAGCACATCAGCGTCGATTTGAAGAAGGTAATTAAATTCTTTGAACTGTTCGCACAAGGATGTCTCATAATTGAGCAGATCAATGTCTATGCTAAATAATTCTTCAATCCCTTCCTCGATTATAAAATCGTCATGCGATGATCCATTGTTGCTCTCTACTTCCTCATCTTCCCCTCTCATCCAATATACCCATAACACATCTTTAGTAGCTCGGTCCATGGTCTTATGGTTATTGAACTTACTAGCTAACCAATTTGAAAAATCAACATTGTTAGGATCGTGGTTAACGTCAAAGCTAGTGTTACCAATCATGTTCCTTCTTATCTCCATGAACTCATTAAATTGTTCTTTAAAACTTCGTGTCAACCATGAGGTCACAATCCGTTTGACTTCATTCATAGGAGCAAATTTGGGATCACCGTATTTAAGTTCAAGCCACTCTTCTAAAGAGATATCCATCAACCTTACCAACTTTCCATGAAATAGTATCTCCGATTTAGCATACATTCTTTCGTTATCCAGATAGCTTTTATCTAATCCCCAATACTATTCGGAATAAGGCATATAAGAAGTTTGTATAGGTTGGACTTCATAGCTTTTGTTGCTCGATTTGTTGACTGCATTTGCTGAGTGCATGTATTCAATTTGGAATTTCCCATCTTTTTCTTCGATAGTAGTCTAAGTTAATCCTTTAGATTCAATGATGGGCCATAAGAGTAACAATTCATCTTCAGTGTAGCTCATTAGTAAATCATAAGAGAATATCCCATCTTCAATTTTGCATAAGCGTTTGAATTCCTTATAAGTAGCTTCAAGAGGGGTCTCCCAAGAGAATAAATCGGCATCAATCGTGAGCACATTGAAGTTGACATCTTCAAAAGCTTCCACTTCGAATGAATCAGAAAGCAAGAGTTCCTTTTCCAATTCTGAGCTTTTAGTAATGCTTAATGCTGGGAACTTGCTTAAGCTAGCTTCATAGTTATCACACTTCTCATCACTTTCCAGAATTAACGGTTTTTTGGTGCGGGACTTTTCATTGTGCTTATCATCCATAAGTTCCTTAGCAAGATATCCGTTCACTGACATGTCTTCCATAGCAAAACCTGTCATCATAGGTAAAATCGTCAGTAGGATTTGTTCGCTAGAAGAGAAATTAATGAATTTAGAATCGGATATAAAGAATAAAAATAACTGATATCTGCAGATGATGCGCCGTATCCAAAAAGTCGGATACGCCGTATCTTATAATCGTTAAAATTTAATCAGACTTTTATTCAGAAAGCAGATACGCTGCTTATAAATTAGAATGCGCCGTATCAGGTTTAATTATCAAAAATCGATTATATTTATTAAAATTAAATGCGTCGTATTAACAAAAGTTAATGCGCCGTATTTTCGTTACGTTTCAAAATACAAGATTTTTGATTAAGAAGATGCGCCGTATCGATAAAAATCAATGCGTCGTATCTGTTTAATAATTCGAAAACTGTTTTTAATTTAAATCGAAAATACGCCGTATCTGTGAAAACAGATGCGTCGTATGGCGTTAGGGTTTAGAAAAAAATTTCTTATTAAAAACAGAATACGCCGTATCTTGGGGAAAGATGCGTCGTACTCGAATTTATTAAAAGCGTTGTTTTTTTTTATAAAAATTAAACGCAATACGCCGTATCTGTGAAAACAGATGCGCCGTATCGTTTGTATCTGCACAGTACAACGATAGCAGAATGTAGAAAAATAGAAAAAAGAAAAACAAAAAATAAAAACGAACAAAAAGAAACAAAAATTAAAGAAAATAAAAACACACAAAAACAGAAAATATGCAAATAACACAATGAATGCAATTTATCTAATATATAACAGGGTTAGTGGTTAGAATCTAAAAATTAAAAAGAAAAACCTAATTAAAATACTAATCAAATTAACAGATAATAACAATTCACTCCCCGGAATCGGCGCCAAAAACTTGATGCGCGTGTATGTCGTTGCGGTTTAGCAGTATTAATACCTACTCAAGTTTTAAATTTATATTTAGCCGACTTATCAATAACACACACACTTAACGAGCAGTGTACCCGGTCAGTATGAATATAATGGTAAGTAGAGTGTCGATCACTAAGAGTGGAGCGTATTATCTAGTTATTCTAATCAGTATTTTAATATCTTAAGTTAGCTGTACAACCTAATCTAACGCAAGGGGGTTCAGCCTGAGAGACTGGCACGGTTTGGTTATGATTAAATAAAAACTAAACTAATGAGCACGAATCAGCGATTAGCACACACGTACACAGATAGATACTTGCGACAATAAGAAGACCTGTCCTGATAATTAAGTAGCTTGTCACTTGTTTTATTGCTAGTTTTATATGAAGTGTATATAATTAAACCTTTCTCGTTGGCCCTAATCTTATCGGCGAGTAAACCCTTAATGATTACTTATGTCTATCCTATTTATTAAGCGTCTCTTAAATAGGCGAGGAAGGGGCATGGCGACCCAAGCAATGCTCAGCTAGACACAGAGGTTATCAATGCACTAATAAAAGTCACCAAAGACAACAACATATAAACTTTAATTAATGGGAAAACAATTTTAAGGGGTGCTCATGATTTTCCGTAGTCACATGAAATCAGCCCATCAATCCTGATGAATTAAAGTGTACTAATACAATAAAGCAAAACTACTTAATGAATTGAATACATGCAGGACCTTCTTACAGCTCTTGTATCTTCGTTCAGGGTGTGTCTTGTGCTGCTAATACGTCTGAATTCGGCTTTAGGGTTTCTGTCTCTCTCTTCTGAGTTTAGCTAAGTGTCACGAAATTCGTCTGGCCTTGGGGTATTTATAGTTTCTGTCTGAGGGTTAGATGCGGCGCATAGGATAAGTAGATGCGGCGGATTGACTTAACTTCGCGTGGGGTCCAAGATTAATATATTCAGGAATATTCGTACACCGCCTTAAGATGCGGCGTAACTCCATTTCTTTATGCGGCGCATGTCCTTTGCCGTCTTGGATTGTAACTTGTGAAATCTTGATAGTGATACGCCGTATGTAAGAAGTATGTTGCGGCGTATCTGGAGCGGAATAATCTTGATCTTGTACATTTGAGTAGACTCTTAACATCTTGCTTGTTTTGCTCTATAATTAGTCCAAAATCTCCAAGTTTCTCATAATACTTGTTTTTACCTGAGAATTACAAAAGTAAACATTAACGTATCAATTCTCATATATAATATAATAAAACAAGTCAAATAAATAGGATAAATGATGATAATAAAATGTACTTATTTGAGTTCATCAGACACACACACACACCCCTTTTCTAGACTACATTGTGGAAGACATATCATGAAAACCTATACCCTTGATCTCTTTATATAATAGAGATTTTAGGGTTTACAAAAGATATATACTAAAAATAAAAGATTACTACGAAATATTTTCTTTCTTTTGAACTTTTATCTTTTGTCACTTTAAGCCCCTTTTATTTCATTCTAATATTTATTTTGTCTCATCAAATCAAGAATCCCAACAATCTTCCCCTATTTGTTGATGACAAAACAAACAAAGTCGTGTACGAACTTCCCTAGAAGAAGTAGAGAAGTTGAGATGTAATCATCTCCCTGAATGAAACAAACTTGTCTTCCCCTTAAGCCATGCCATGCCACTCCAACATCTCTTCCCCTTTTTGTTATCAACAAATAGGGAACGTATGCAAATAATGATCTTGACCACCACGAACCAATATCACAAACTTCCAATCCAAGTCTTCCAATGTTTCAAATTGCCCTCCATGACGCACAAATACGAATAATGAATCCAAAACAATAGAAACTCCAACTAGCAGTAGTAATAATGATCAACAGTAGTAAAAATAAAAAACTTCCCCTCGAGTGGTGCATGAACATCAAATGATTCTTCAAATCTGTAGGCTTTATATATTGTTGAAGAAAACTAATCATTACCAATTTGATGCTGAAGTAGAAGAAACCAACCCTGTATCTTATGCCTTGTACTAAATACGACTTCGAACGTATACCTCATGTATAGGGAGACCGCAATCTCTTGACAATATTCACTGAGCACAATAACGTAACTCCTTCAAGTGTTTTGTCAATTCATAGTCACCTTGATGAACAAACAAGTTACCTTTAAAGTGTAACACCCACCTTAAGATAATAATAAGACACAACCTTGAAAAATTCCACTGCATCATCAAATAAGCAACAAATACTCCTCTTCGCCAATAAGAAAATTAATTCAAGCCATAAAACTTTAACGAACATAAAAACCAAATCCAAAAATCTTTTATGTGTGAACTTCCCCTCTGTGTGTGATCACCATATAAATCCATACTTACTTCCCCTCACTGCTCGTAAATCATGCATATATATTGAACCATAAAACTCTTTACGTGTCGCCATAAATCATTTAAACGCAGCAACAGGAATTACAAAGAGCAGCAGAATCACTACCCGAGCAACACTAAAAAAATAAACTAGCAGTACAATCTTGAGGGTAGCAGTAGAATCCAATAATGCTAGCAGCAGAAACATAAAGCGAGCAGCAGTATAAAAATCTTCGAGCAGTAGTATTATACTATATATTAAAAAGCCAGAATATTATTATTTTAATGCTAAAGTGCAGCACAGTGTAGTACAGTCAAATGAAGAGTACTGTAGCTACAATACTTTCTCTTTTTTTTTTTTTTTTTTTTTTTTTTTTTTTTTTTTTTTTTTGGAAAAAATAATTTCGATCAAATAAAATTTTGAAAAAAAAAGTTTTTGAAAAAATATTTTCAAAAAAATATTTTCAAAAAACTTTATTTGAAAAAAAATAAAATAAATTTTTTTATTATGTTATTTTTTTTGAAAATCATTTTTCAAAAACTTCCTTTTCCAAATTTTTTTTTTCGAAAATCTTTTTTCTAAATTTTTTTTCGAAAAAATAATTTCAAAAAAATAAAATTTTGAAAAATAAAGTTTTTGAAAAAATATTTTAAAAAAATATATTTTCAAAAAAAAAAAATTTTAAAAAATAAAAAAAAATTATATAAAAAAAATTTTCGAAAAAAAAGTTATAGAAAAAAAATTCAAAAAAAGATTTTTTTATTAAATTTTTTTCAATGACCAACCATGTAATTAACTAATGAAGTGGATTAACGAAAATTAGTAAAAAACCTAAATCGGCTGAAAATTTTTGTTAGTGCCTTTTTATGCAACAAAAAAAGAAGAGTACCCTGATTATCAATATATTTGGCAAATACGATTCATTTCGTGCTTTCTAGATTGCCGATTCTATAAATGGTCAATATTTTATAGCTAAAAATTGTATAGACAAAAATGATATTCACTCTAATTTTTACAATAAAAAAAATGAGATATCATAAGTATATACTATTATATTTTATATAACCAATAATTAGGTTTCAAAAGTGATTCATATTGTCACATCGTAAAAAAGTATACATTTTTTAAAATTAATTTTTTTAGAAAAATTAATTTTTTTTCGAAATTAATTTTTTTGAAAAATTATTTTTTTTTCCTTTCCAAAATTAATTTTTTAGAAAAATTAATTCTTTTTTCGAAATTTATTATTTTAGAAAAATTAATTTTTTTTCTCGAAATTATGTGTTTGCAAGGTAGGTCCTTCGGGGACTAACGATGCAACACGCTAAGAAGTTTAAGGACTTTTTACGTAAAAAACCATTTTATTTCCAAAATTAATTTTAAAAAATAGTCTTTTAATTTATCGATCTTTTTCAAATTTACTCCATTTTCAAAAATAGTTTTTTGGTTTTATCGATCTTTTTAAAATTTAGTCCTTAATGATTAACTTTCAAACAATACTTAACACCACACACTCGCAGTAACGCACGGGTTTCCCGGCTCGTAAAATTAAAACAGTGGTACTAAAAATCTCACATGCTCGTACCCATAATCTGACAACCCATGTTCAAGAAACGACAATCTTCTGCTTCAGTACCATGCCAATTTGACCACAATAATAATAATAGGGCTGTGTTAACCGGACGGGCTCTAGAGCCAAACTGACAAACCCTCCCTAGTGGCTAGGGAGCATTTTTGTCTTCTTCTTTTTTTTTTTTTTTTTTTTTTTTTTTTTTTTTTTTTTATTTGTCGGAATTTTGTCCTCATTTTTATTTTTGTCCAAGTGCACAAGAAATTTTTTTTTTCCAGTGCACACACAAGCTAGTCCAAGTGCAAACACTAAGCAATTTTTTTGTCCAAGTGCAAACACAACACAAGCAGGTCCAAGTACAAATACAAGCAATTTTTTTGTCCAAGTGCAAACACAAGCAGGTTATTCCACACAAAGGCTCGAATTAACACGTAATCGTCATCGCCTTATTTTCTCAAAATAATGAACTCACAAAATATGTTAGGCTCGGATATGAAGGTTGCAAAGTGAGAAAAATATCACTTTGCCATCCTTTCGGTTTTTAGAAAACCATTCGTCATCGCCTATTAGTAAACCATTTGTCCAAGTGCCAACTGCAGATACACAAGCTGGTTGCACACTAAGCAATTTTTTTGTCCAAGTGCCAACTGCAGATACACAAGTGCAAACACAAGCAGGTTTTTACACAAGTGCCAACTGCAGATACACAAGCTGGTTGCACACAAGCAGGTTTTTGTCCAAGTGCAAACACAAGCATTTTTTTTGTCCAAGTGCAAACACAAGCAGGTTTACTACCCAAGTGCATATTCCACACAAAGGCTCAGATTAACACGTAATCATCATCGCCTTATAGTCTCAAGCTCAAAAGGTAACAAGGTCACATAATCATCAACAGTAAGATTCTCACAAGGTAACAAGGTCACAATCTCAAAAGTGCAGATTGCACAAAAGAAGATTGGACACAAAGCTTAACATAATCAACAGTAAGATTCTCCGCAGGTAACATGGTCTGCAAAAGTGCCAATTGCACACAAGAAGATTGGACACAAAGTTCAACAGTTAGATTCTCACAAGGTCACAAGCTCAACAGTGAGATTATCACAAAGGCAGCTTTGCCCAATTATATAAGGGAGGGGTTATACTCACGGTCCCCATTAACTTTCAATCACAAACAAAGCAAAACTTCAAAGAAGCAGATTTCACAACAAAGCAGACCACAAAGAAGCCAAGTGAAACACAAGCCGCAAGTAACACAAGCCGCAAGTAACAACAAAGCATACCACAAAGAAGCCAACTGGTTAACATAAAGTAGCCAAGTGAAACACAAGCCGCAATGTCTCAATCACAATTTTACACACGAGAGGTAATCTCCATTTTACACATTAAAAAGGCATCGAGATTACAATAGGCTCAGATTATAATAGTTTCGCATAAGCAAGATTTATCATATATGGCTGCAACTTCAAAGGTTGCAAAATTAAGATTTTTTTTGCCGTCCATTCGGAAATGCCAAGCCAAAATCATTTTTTTTAAATCATCATCGCCGTATCTCGGTTATTTTAAAAAAAAAAAAAAAAAACAAGTTTTAGAGAGGGTTGGACTAACAATTATAGGTACCGTTAGTATAACACATGCTTGTGTTGTTTGCACTTGGGGACTAATTGAAGTAATGAGCCTCCCAACGTGTTAACCGGACGGGTCTAGATAACACATGCCTTATTATAACACGCCTTAGTAAGCACATAAGCACGTAAGCACCTATAATAACAACGACAACAACATCGATCATAAAAATATAGCCACGGACAGTCCGTGAATCGACTCACTGAGTCGACTCGGTAACATACAAACAAACACTCGTTTCACAAATCTAACATCACCAAAAAACCATCACCACAAGCACAAAAAAAAAAATACGAGTTTACCAACACTTACCCACCATCACAGATGGTTAAAAACAAATCCGAGCCATCACCAACGATCCAACACTATCCACCATCACAGATGGTTAAAAAAAACCATCTATATGGTTTTTATCATAAACCATATTCAAACCACCACCAAAAACCATCACAGATCTACTTTTTTTTGTAGATCTAGATAGTTTAGTGAGCGAGAGAGAAAGAAGTGGTGTGAGAGAGAGAGAGAAGTATCGACACAAATGGCAGAGAAAGTGAGTATAACACATGGGGGGTGGGGGCGGGTAGTAATAAAACCGTGGGCTGGTATCCCGGTTTTTCATTATTATAATAAGTTATTTGTAAAAAAAAAAAAAAAAAAAAAGTTATTTGTAAACAAAAAAAAAAGTTGTAAAAAAAGTTGTAAAAAAAAAGTATAAATTGTAAAAAAAAAAAAAAGAGTTGAGTTTGTAAAAAAAAGTATCATTTGTAAAAAGTTGTGAAGTATCATTTGTAAAAAGTTGTGAAATAAGTTATAAAGTTGTGAAATAAGTTATAAATGTAATGTAAGTTGTAAAAAAAAGTTGTAAAAAAAAAAAAGTTGTATTTTCAGGAGTTTGGTTCTGACGAGCAAGTAACGGAATGGGTTCAAAATATAGCTCGGAGGCTCGGTTTTGTCATTGTTAAAGACAGAACCAAAGCATACAAGAGTTATTTGTACGAAATCAATTATAGGTGTTCAAAGGGTGGGAACTATAAACCTGAAGGTGCCAGAAAACGGAAAACCAGTACCTTTAAAACAAATTGTCCATTCAGATTGGTGGCGAAATATCAATATACAAAAAAATTTTGGATTCTGAGGGTGAAGGATGATACGCATAATCATGATTTGCTAGAGTCGTTGCACGGTTTGCCATATGCAATGCGATTAAAGGGTGATGAGTTCGGTTTGGTCAAAGAATTGACAGATTATAGCGTGAAACCACGTAATATACTTTCGACAATACAGGGTCGTAATCCGGATAACGTGTCTAGCGTTAGAACTATATATAACGCACGAAATAAGATCCGGAGAGCCAGAGAAGGTGATAGAACTCCAATTCAAGTCCTTTACGAGCATTTGATGGAATCAGGGTATACATGGTACCCGAGGGTAAATGAGCATACCAGCGAGCTTGAGGAGATATTTTTTGTGCACCCCACGTCGTATGCTCTATGGTGTACATTCCCTGAAATCATGCTGATGGACTCCACGTACAATACCACGATGTTTAAATTGCCGTTGTTGGAAATTGTTGGAGTAACTTCAACAAATAAAACATTTTCAATGGCGTATAGCTTTTTAAACAGTGAACAAGGGCATAATTTTCGATGGGTATTGCAACGTGTGAAGGATGTCATAGACGAAACATATTACCCACGTGTTATCGTCACTGACAGAGATTTAGCGTTGGTTGGGGCATGCGGAGCAGAATTTCCTAACGCTCACCACTTACTCTGTCGATGGCATATAGAACAAAATCTGATTAAGTATTGCAAAAATAGATGCAGTGACTCAGATGAGTATGAGTCCATTAAACGCAGATGGGATTTGATGGTAAAAGCTCCGACATTCAAAATGTACAATCAACATTATCAACGCCTACAACAGCGATTGGTCAACCATGCGGGTACTTAATTATTAATTCATTGGTTTTTATTATTTTAATAAAAAAGCACCCGAATGACCTTCTATTAATTCATTGTTTTTTTTTTCCAGATATCGCTGAGTATTTGTATAACAACTGGCTGCGACAATACTCACACATGTTTGTCTCGTATATTACCGACCAATATCGCTCCTACGGCCAGACAACAACTTGCAGAGTTCAGGCTCACCACGCGTTGTTGAAATTATATTTGGACGGCACACAGTCCAAATTAGACAGGTTGTTGAGGTCGGTCGATAAGATTCTCATTTCGCAAGAAAATGCGATAAAAGAGAGTTTTATGGAGCAGATTCCAGTGATTTTCCATCCATACATAATAAGTATTGATGAAGCGAAAAGTGTACCGCTTTTAGGGGGTCATTTAAGCCCTAAATCGTATTTATTTGATCAAATATTGCCCTAAATCGTTCCTTTTGTCATTTTAGGTACTTTGGAGAAGAAATTTGGAAAAGGAAGCATTTTGGACGTTTTTGGAGCATAAAAGTGAAGAAAACAACTAAGTCTCAAAATCGGCTGGAAAAGTACCTTTGACGGCGTCAGGGATTGTTCCTGACGGCGTCATGGCTTGGCAAAAGAGGTGGATATGAAAAATATACGAGACGCGCCAGAGAGTTTTGCAATGGAAAGTCTGACGGCGTCACCCTTTAAGATGATCAAGGCTATCACGGTTTAACTTAAAGAGAGACGGCGTCAAGCCCATTTCTGACGGCGTCAACCTTTGATAAGCCAGAGCGGATTTTGGAGCACTAAAAAGGGACGGCGTCAAGAAGGCCATCCGGGAACCCTAGACACGGCGAGGTGACGGCGTCAAGATCTACAACGTGACGCCGTCAGCCCCTAAACTCTATATATAGTTTTGCAATTTTTTGTCATTGTGTACAACTTTGTGAGGAGAAAACCCTAAGATGAATTTCTGCCATTTTTACGGGTTTTTATACCCTTGGATCTCCCATGTTTAATTGAAGATAAGTATTCATTTAATCAATCAATATGTCTATGTGTTGTTTGATTATATCTTGTTCTTGTCTTTTAATTAACATGCTAGGCTAGATTTATCTTGTGTTTGCTTAGATCTAATGAAACCTAACTATTGATTATTGGTTATTAGTGTGTTATTTATTGTATTGGATGATTGTTTATCGATGTTAGGCTTAAGAAAACTGGCTAACTTCCTATACGGTAACTTGCTTGAACGTCTTAAGAAACATGAACCAATGCGTACTAAGGTTTTTATGGTTGTATTTAATGCATGAGCGAATTCTAGTGATCCCATGTTAGGAGCTTCTTAGCCGGCTCGACATAGGAGTGAAGTAGGAGCTTGTAGAGTTGGGGAAGTACGTACGCCACCCCACGATTGGTATTAAGGAATACACCAGTCATTCACGCAATTAATACACACTAATCAACCGGTAAAAGATAGTTAGGGAGTAAGGAAATCTAAGTAAACACATTTCTCTCCATATAAGTTACACAACCTTTTCATTTTCAGTTATTTTATTTTATTTGCATTTGTAGTTATTTGGGTTAGTTGACTAGCAACTAATTCCGCCCACTCTTTCAAACCCGAGATTTTACTTGCTTTCATAAATTATAAAAATACAAAAAGAATCTTCCCTCACCCTTAGACCTATTAGAGTAATTTTTCAATCCTAACGACACTATTCCCTATGGAGAACGATCAATCCCCCGTACTTACCACTACACTATACTACATCGGTCAGGTACACTGCCTGGTGGGGTTGTAAGCCTCTTGAGATCCCTCGAGGGGTAAAACCTGTTGTAAGGTCGCAAAACCACGCATCAAGTATATATAACGTGGTAGGTGATGGAAATTGTGGGTTTCGGTGCGTTGCCCATGGTATTTGTGAAGATCAAGATAGGTGGCGCCAAGTTAGACACATGTTATTGCGAGAGTTAGACCTACATAGGGAGCTTTACATGATGATGTTTACGCAATATGGCTTTAACAATATTTGGTATTCAATAAACTGGTTCGAAAATGGAGATGCACCGATAGATCGCTATATGGAGATGCCAGACACGGGGTTGGTTATTGCAACACTAATTAACCGACCAGTTGTACATATATCCTTGCGGGGTTGGAATACGTGTTTTCCGCTTGTTCACGGTCCAAACTTCTCACAAAGAACTGACCCCCTTGTGATAGCCCGTGTGGGGCCAGACCGATGTGGTCACTACATTTATCTTACGCTAGACAGCAATACTCCACTTCCGCATCTCCACCCACAATGGAGGAGGCACAGATCCCAAGAAGCATCCCAATGGGAAACATTATATCACGATCGACTAAATTTATTGTAAATAATTATACAGACAAAACATTGTAAATGATTATTGATTTATGTTGTAAATAATTATACCGACAAAACATTGTAAATAATTATTGATTTATGTTGTAAATAATTATACCGACAAAACATTGTAAATAATTATTGATTTATGTTGTAAATAATTATACCGACAAAAATTGTGAATGATTACTGATTTATGTTGTAAAGAACTGTTTTTATTATATCGTAAATGATTGAAAATTTATTTAAATTAATAATAACATTATTGATTGATGTTGTAAATTATTATGCAAATTCTTTGGCCAGGTGGAACGAAGAAATCCTTTCTGGTGTCGATGTGATAGAGGATTCATTATAGAACGGAAATCCAGGAAAGAAGGTGGCCGTGGGCGACTGTATTATGCATGTCCTCTTTCAGTGGTAAATAATCATACGTTTTGCTTAGTTATGTAAATAATTTGTCTGTTAAAAATACATTTCTTATAATTTTCTTAACATGTAACAGCCAGGTACAAAAGACTATGGGTGTCGATACTTCATGTGGAAAGATGATTTTGAAAACCAGTACTTTAATCAAGCCTCATCTTCAACGCAGTGCTCAAACTGCGTTGCTAAAGATAATAAGATTGGCGAGCTTGAAGCAAGAAACAAGCTGTTGATGACAAGAATAAAGACGCTGGAGATGGAGTTAGAATTTGGCAAGGAATCCTGAGGATCACGCTTGTCAGTCGGGTGCAAGGCTCCATGATCTTTTAAATGAAATGAATAATCTTCGTATGTCGTAGATGTTGTTGTTTTTAAATAATGTATTAACGTTGTTGTTTAATTGAATAATAACATTTGTTGTTATAGTCGTTTAATGTGATAACGTTTAACGTGCTATTGTTGTTGTTGTTAATTAAATAAAAACGCATTAGACGTTAATTATATAAACGTAACAAATAAACAAAAAAAAAAAAACATTACAAAAAATATACTATACAAAATAAAATACAAATACACAAAACATTACAAAAAAAAAAAAAAAAAAAAAAAAAAAAAAAAAAAAAAAAGTGAGCTAAAAATAGAGAGGGTTGGACTAACAAATATAGGTACCGTTCGTATAACCCCTCCCTAATAATAATATAATCAATCACCGGACCCACGATTAGCAAATTATTACCACCGACCTATTATCAAAATTCAGTGCGAGATATTTGAATTCCAAGAATAGCATGCACTAACGACAATTTTTTTCTTTCCACACCGACCCATTATTGCGAACAACAATTGACCAATTAATGCGAACAGTTACAATTGACCACTTGCATAAGACGATAAACGAATTATATAGAATAAGGGTTATACTATATAAGCCCCCCCTATGATGTCAAATCATAGGGGACAAAGGGCATCTTTTTTTTATTTTGCAGTATTACACAGTTTTCTGTCAGTTTCTGCTCCGTATTTCTGACAGTTTTAATCGTTTGACTTATTAAACTTTATATTTTATGTTCCGCATTTTCAGGTTTATAGTTTTTTGATATAAACAAAATTATAAAAATAAAAAAAAAATAAAAAAAAAAATAAAAAAAAAGTCAAAAAACAAGGGGGGGCTTGGATAACATTTTTTGGGGGGGCTTGAATAACATGTGCCATAGAATAACTATCATCCCACCTTAGCGATTTTAATAATCAGCAATAATCGCTAGGCCCATGCTGTCGCATATGACAAATCAAAGCAGTACGATGTGTAATTAATTGAAAGCATATGACAACAGAAAAATGAATTTAATGAGTTACCATGCTGTCGCATCACATCTTCAAATAGGTTGATACCAAAAAAAAAAAAAAAAACCGATTATACCTTTTCCGAGCAGTATTCTGTTGGTTGGTTTACGTTTAGTTGTTGTTGTGTTCCCAGATAAGGGTAAAGATAATCAATGTACCGGATATTCATTTGAAATCGTGTAATCACTTTCCAATAGAAACTATTCGACCCTATGCCTGAGTTACACGAATATCTCTATGGGATAAGACCAAGTGATATTCTTGTTTTAGGCACAAATCAAGAACCGAATTGCTTTCAAGTGTTTAGGTTTTCTATATCTCTTCTCATGCGGATGGATGATCTGTATATATATTAGAGATATACTCAAAACCCTTGTCAAAGGAGTTATGAGAAAATATTGGCCAAATATTCTCCATATACATTCCTTAATTCTAGATATAGTGCTTACAAGACCAGAAGATCATGGTCTTAATTTCGAATTTGAACCTTCCCAATATAGAGCAAAGTTAGTTACAAATTCTATCCTGCGTTACCAGCAGCAGAATCTATGCCCAGCAGCACAATAAATTGCACTAGCAGTAGAATCTTTTGCCTAGCAGTCCAGCAGCACTATTATTGTACTAGCAGTATAAACTGCTGATTCAGCAGTACTAATATTAACACTAGCAGTAGTAATATTAATACTAGCAGTAGAAACTGCTAACCACTATTTGAGTCAGGGTATTCAGGGACCAAATGGGTGTACACTCCGTACCTCCATGCCCATTACCAGGTGTGAATTAATCCCTCAAGTGCACTAAATTTTCCAACAATCCTCCCCAAAATTTAGTTCACTTCCTTTGCATGAAAATAAATATTAAACAAACATGTGCATAAATGAAAATATCTTGAAGATTGAATTCTCATCTTAGTACATTACACGTTCAAATATTCGAGAATCAGGGTGTTCTAAGAATTGAACCCTTCAACCCATTTGAATACCTGAAGATAAAATACACACAAGTTTCAAACACTTAAAAGTTCCTGACACTATACAAGCCATGTGTCCATATCTAATTCATAAATGTTGTAAAAGCTAAAAGTCCAAAGCTTCCTGAAGCGGCAAAACTTCAACATTTACATAGGTGGTTCCTCTTTATTCATGCTCCTGCTTAGCACTTTTTCAAAGAAAATAACCATTGAGAAGTAAAGACTTCATCCTCTTTTCTAGCAGGTTCTGAGCACAACCTTGGGATGATAATAAAACATGTGCTCCAGTCCACTAAATGTTCAGCTTTCCACATTGAACTCAACTCCCAAGTTTCCTCAGGAGGGAGTTGGGTGTCTTAGCATTCAGTGACTATGTTGGACTTCAAACCCATCCCTTTAGCAGACTTTAAAACCAAGTCTCTAGCCAAACCCTTCGTCAAGTGATCAGCTAAGTTATGTTGAGATCTGACAAACTCTATAGATACCACCCCATTCATGATAAGCTCACGAATCATGCTATGCCTGACACCTAAGTGTCTAGACTTCCCATTGTACATTTGACTATAAGCCTTTGCCAATGTAGCAGCACTATCACAACGGATAGAAATAGGTGCTATAGGTTTAGGCCACAATGAAATCTCAAGAAGCAAGTTTTTTAACCACTTAGCTTCTTTACCAGCAGCTAGTAAGGCCACAAATTCAGATTCCATGGTTGAACTGGTGATGCAAGTTTGCTTCTTGGATGCCCAAGAAATTGCACCTCCACCAAGTAAGAATACCCAGCCACTAGCAGGCGAATTGTCTTCAGTGTTACTGATCCAACTTGCATCAGTGTATCCTTCTAATACTGATGGATAACCAGTATATGAGAGACTATAGTCCATAGTTCTCTTCAAATACTTCAGTACCCTCTGAATTGCTTGCCAATGATGAGTACTAGGATTACTAGTATACCTACTCAATTTTCCCACAACAAATGCAATATCAGGCCTTGTACAAGTCATGGAATACATTAAGCAGCCAATCACCCTAGAATACTAAAGTTGAGATACAGCCTTACCAGTATTAGGCATGAGCTTCTCACTTGTATCCATAGGAGTACTCACTGGAGTACAATCAAAGTAATTAAATTTCCTCAACACTTTCTCAATGTAATGAGACTGAGATATAGAAATTTTGTTACTTTCATGTTTAATCCTTATTCCAAGGATAACATCAGCCTCCCCCATATCCTTCATGAAGAACCTTGATGACAAAAATTCCTTTGTGAGGTCAACTTGATTTTGGTCAGTACCAAAGATCAACATGTCATCAACATATAGACAAATGATGACTCCTTTACCAGATTCATCAAATTTGCTATATACACATTTGTCAGATTGGTTAAGTGAATAACCACTAGACAAAACCACTTCATCAAATTTTTGATGTCATTGCTTAGGTGCCTGCTTGAGTCCATATAAGGACTTAATTAGTTTACACACCTTGTTTTCATTGCCAGGCATGATGAAGCCTTGAGGTTGGTTCATATAAACCTCCTCATCCAATTCACCATTCAAGAAAGCTATTTTCACATCCATCTGATGAATAATCAGATTGTGAATTGATGCCAAAGCAATTAGCAATCTTATGGTACTGATACGAGCCACAAGGGCATAAGTATCAAAATAGTCTATCCCTGACCTTTGTTTAAAGCCCTGAATGACTAGTCTAGCCTTGAACTTTTCAACAGTTCCATCTACCTTCATTTTCTTTTTGAAAATCCATTTGCAACCCAAAGGTTTGCAACCAGGTGGTAGATCAGCCAACACCCAAGTGTTGTTGCCCATGATGGAATCCATTTCATCATTTATTGCTTCTTTCCAGAAAGCAACATCCTGGGACTTCATTGCTTCTTCAAATGTTTTGGGATCATCCTCAACATTAAAGCAATAGGAGTGTTGGTCAGAGACCTCATCCCTTGTTCCTTTAATTAAGTATAATTGGAACTCAGGTCCAAATGACTTTGGAGTCCTAACCCTTTTGCTCCTTCTGAGCTCAGGTTCAGGTTGTTGAACTACAGCCTCATCAGGGACCTCATCAGAGATCTCAGATACACCAACATCATTAGTTCCATTAGGAATCCTCTGACTTGGTCTAGGGACTGATGAGAATCTATTCTCATCAAAGATGGCATCCCTTGATTCAATTATAGAGTTAATTGAAACAGATTCATTAGGTTCAATAACATAGAACCTATATGCCTTGGAATGCTCAGCATATCCAACAAAGATGCATTCAATGCCTCTTTCACCCAAAGTCTTTAGCTTTGGATCATGGATTCTTACAACTGCCCTACAACCCCAAACCCTGAGATAATTCAGGTTGGGTTTCTTTTTAGTCCAGAGTTCATAAGGGGTTGTCTTGTTCCTTTTGTTGGGAACTCTATTTAATAAATAGCAAGCTGTTAACATAGCTTCACCCCAGAAACCTTGACTCAGCCCAGAATAGGACAACATGGAATTAACCATCTCCTTCAGCACCCTGATTTTCCTTTCAGAAATACCATTTTGATGAGGAGTATAGGGAGCATTCGTTTCATGGATTATACCAACAGACTGAAAATACAGAGTATCCATGTACTCGCCTCCCCTATTAGTCCTCAATCTCTTGATCAGGGACTCTTGTTGCAATTCAACCTCAGTTTTAAATACTTTAAATTTATCTAATGCCTCATCCTTAGTATGTAATAAATAAACATAACAAAACCTAGAAGCATCATCAATAAAAGTCACAAAGTATTTCTTATTCCCCAAAGAGGGAGTAGCATGTAAATCACATAAGTCACTGTGAACCAGTTCCAATATTTTAGTTTCACGTTTCACACTTTGAAATGGTTTCTTAGTTATCTTGTTCATCATACAAGTTTTACACCTTTCAGTGTCCATGTCAAATGCTGGGATTAACCCATCCTTAGACATATCTTGCATTCTTTTAAAGTGTACATGGCCAAGTCCAGCATGCCAAAGGGTTGAATCATTTAAATTAGAAGTCGACATGAAAGCATAATTAACCATATCATGAACAATATTAAGTCTGAACATACGATGACATAAATAACCAAAGCCAATAAACACACCATGTTTAGACAAAACAAACTTATCAGATTCAATAACTTGTTTATAACCTCAATTATTCAAAATACTACTAGAAACCAAGTTTTTTCTAATAACAGGAACATGTAAAACATTAAACAAAGAAACAATCTTTCCAGAACTAAACTTCAAATCCACACATCCTATTCCATGCACCAGGGCAGTTGACTCATTTCCCATATGAAGAATAGAACCATCATTCATTGACTCGTAGGTCTTGAACCAGCTTCTATCTTTACACATATGAGTTGTTGCTCCAGAGTCAACCCACCACGCAACATCATCATCCTGCACAAAGTACACATCAGATATATATGTAACATAATAAATCTCAAAAGACTTATCAAATATATTCTGACCTTTCAGGGAATTACCACTCCCAGATCCACTCGTGCCTGATCCATTGGTTTTATTGCCAATTTTAACACCTTTACAATCCTTCCTGAAGTGTCCAGATTTACCACATTTCCAACAAGTAGCTTTTGACTTCTTGTTAGGATCAGTTTTGGTGTTATCCTGATGCTTACGTTTGCCCTTGTTGTCATTGTTCCTGGAGGAGTTGTTATGCTCCACCAAATTGACTACTGATGGACCAGCAGCATTTCTGCTCTTTGGCTTGTCACTTTCATGTGCTTTGAGTGATTCCTCAATGCGCAAATAACTACCCAACTCAACAAGAGTTAATTCCTCCTTCTTATGCTTTAGCATATGCTTGAAATCTTTCCAAGAAGGAGGTAATTTATCGATGATACAAGAGACTGAAATAGCCTCATCCATGTTCATCTTGTGTTGTGTGAATCGACCAAGTATACTAAGAAGTTCATTATATTGTTCCATGACAAGTCTAGAATCGACCATTTTGTAATTGTTAAAATTACTTACAAGGAACTTCTTACTTGATGCATCCTCAGCCATGTATTTGGCTTCCAAGGAATCCCACAGTTCTTGAGAAGATTCAACATTTTGATAAAGATCAAACAAAGAATCAGACATACCATTGAGGATTAACCCTATGCAAACATAGTCATCATTCTCCCATTTGCTCCTGTTCCTTATCTGTTCCATAGTAGCATCATCCCCATGATCTTCAGGAATGGATGTGGTCAACACATACACCACAGTCATGCTTGAAAACAAGAAGTGCATCTTCTTTTGCCACCTTCTGAAATCGATACCTTCAAACTTTTCCAGTTTGGAAAAGTTAGCAGCCATATGCCTCATCGCAGCAGCCATTGATTATCACTAGAATAGTTTCTATTGATTGTTGGTTGGTTTACATTTGGTTGTTGCTGTGTTCCCAGATAAGGGCAAAGATAATCAATGTACCGGATATTCACTTGAAATCGTGTAATCACTTTCCAATTGAAACTATTCGACCCTATGCCTGGGTTACACGAATATCTCTATGGGATAAGACCAAGTGATGTTCTTGTTTTTGGCACAAATCAAGAACAGAATTGCTTTCAAGTGTTTAGGTTTTCTATATCTCTTCTCATGCGGATGGATGATCTCTATATATATTAGAGATATACTCAAAACCCTAGTCAAAGGAGTTATGAGAAAATATTGGCCAAATATTCTCCATATACATTCCTTAATTCTAGATATAGTGGTTACAAGACCAGAAGATCATGGTCTTAATTTCGATTTTGAACCTTCCCAATATAGAGCAAAGTTGGATGATCTCTATCCTGCATTACCAGCAGCAGAATCTATGCCCAGCAGCACAATAAATTTCACTAGCAGTAGAATCTTTTGCCTAGCAGTCCAGCAGCACTATTATTGTACTGGCAGTATAAACCGCTGATTCAGCAGTACTAATATTAACACTAGCAGTAGAGACTGCTGCTTCAACAGTAGTAATATTAATACTAGCAGTAGAAACTGCTAACCACTATTTGAGTCAGGGTATTCAGGGACCAAATGGGTGTACACTCCGTACCTCCATGCCCATTACCAGGTGTGAATTAATCCCTCAAGTGCACTAAATTTTCCAACATATTCTTTGACAACAAAACCTTGTAACATCCCTAGATCGAGAGCCCCCCTCTCTGATACCACCTGTAGAATCATTTTAACTCGAGGTTGTTTAGACCTCATATTATCTAGGACACATAATATTGATACGCAGCAGAATAAACAATAAGAACATCAATATTTTCAACAAGGTTTTTCATTCAAAACGTTTCACATAATCACCACAATTCTAGACGATCAACTCTAGAACGGTTACTCAACAATAACAAGAATCCTAAGATCCTTGTAGTGACCAACAACTAACTATAGTCTAGGCGTTTACAAGACAATATGCCCTAGACACACACACACACACACCTTTTCTAGACTACATTGTGGAAGACATATCATGAAAACCTATACCCTTGATCTCTTTATATAATAGAGATGTTAGGGTTTACAAAAGATATATAATAAAAATAAAAGATTACTACGAAATATTTTCTTTCTTTTGAACTTTTATCTTTTGTCACTTTAAGCCCCTTTTGTTTCATTCTTATATTTATTTTGTCTCATCAAATCAAGAATCCCAACGCCCAGAATAGCTGCTACATGATCATTTCCAAACCGAACAGTTTCCCTGAACTTCCATACAAAGTTGATCAGCAGCTTCAGATTCCCGGTCATGTGCTTGGAGCAACCCGAGTCGACGATCCAAAGACATATTTTGATAACCTGCCAATAACAGATGATTGTGCGTTTGGAAACCGTTTATCATTTGGTTCCATAGGGTTAGGGGTAACAGACGAATCACATTCATAGACGGTTTTTACTGGTACTTTCTTAGCCTTTTTTATTCTACCATTTTCTAGAATGAATTCTCTACCCATTGGAATCCATACGCACAACTTAAGATAGTTCCTAGGTAGTATGCTACTAGTGGTGGACCTAGCTGCTTTAATGATTCTTTTAACATATCTAGATTTAGCACTAGTTCCCGGAAGAACATCTTTCTGTTTAGGCATGGTATTCACATTCACAGATTTAGAAACAATATCATCACAAACATTTTCAGACAAATATTTCTCGCACATTAAACAAACAGATTCATTACATGCACTAGAATCAGTACTTTTAACATAACATTCAGATGACATATGTTTCTTATTTGAAAGCGGTAAATTCCTAGGGTGTTCTTCTACTTCTTCAGTTTTATTCTTGCATTCACTCTTAGAGGCAGGCGAGACTCTATTCTTCCTTGTATTGCTCCTAGGCTTTAGTCTGCTGCTCCTAAAGGTGCTTTCTATTCCTGTAGAAGGTAAGGCACACATATTAGGATTTATCTTGTTGTCCTTTGAGGTTTTTTTAGCAATCCTAGACTCTTTTAGATTATCTTTTACACTCTTGTCTATCGTCTTATATGTTTTAGATGTAGAGACAGACGCAGTAGTGGGACTAATCCTATAAAGGCCAGGTGCTATCACATTTGATGTTTCGACATCTGCTTTCCCTTTATCAACACTTGTTGACTTTTCACTTTCCTTAGGCAAGGGTGTTGGAACACTTTGAGAAATAGACATTTTTGGTTTAACAACCTTAGTTTCCTCACCCTTCTTTTTTTGACTATCAAGCTGAGACTTCAAGAGATCAATTTGTTCTTGCATGTTTTTGTAAGAACGCTCATACGATAATTTGTCATACTTGCATTCTTCTTTTTTCCGATCAAGTTGTTTAAAATATGTGACATTTTATTTTTCAAGCTTAGCAAGCGCATTTTCATATTTTAACACAATTTTAGAAGTCTCAACTCGAAGTCTTTCATCGTCTTCCACAGAATATGTTTGGTAAATTATGGACACAATTTCGGTCGATAGAATTGCCTCAAAGAGAGTATCATTGTGGGTTTCCAAAACTTTGATGCGTTCAATGTTTTCATTAGCTTCCTTCACCAGGGATTTGTGATCCTTGACAAAGTCGGCTGTTTTTTTTTAAATTGCATTTTCAACATGGATTACTCTTGCATGAATTGCAGTTAATGTAGGAGTAATTTCTGTTTCAAACATCTTTTTCTGTTCAGTATGAAAACTTGAATACCAGTCGTTGAATTTCATTTCTGTTTTGGATGCCACAATCATTTGAAGCGTTTCAACTCTCTTTTTAAGATCATCCAAATATCGTCTAGCGTCACTTGTGTTAAAATGGCAACTAGAGGACATTTGTTCAATGTTAGAAAGATGTTTTGAAACAACTTTTTTTTTGTAACAACAACTGGTTTTTTGAAAAACATTGGTGACTCTTTTTGAACAAGATGTACTCCAGAAATTGTGTTAAGCTTATTATAATCAATTGGTTTAATTTATGGGTTCATTTGTCGCATTTTGATTCTACTCTCTTCGGCGAGCTCAATCGTTTCAAAAGAATCCCGAACTTCGGGAGGATCATGTTTATCAATTAGCACACTACCATTATATAACACACTCTGTTCTTTCTGAGCTTTCTTGAGATAATAAGGGTTTTCACAATCGATAGCCATTTTCTTCATTGTATGTAAAAGCGGGTTTGGATCTTTAATTAGCATATTAATTATTTGAGTAGACTGACCCATTTTCACAAGCAACTCTCCTAATTTTTTAATGGTTTATTGTTTATCAATGATTTCGTCAAGAATATCATTTTCTCATTTTGAAAACCTTGCATTCAACTCTTTCTTTTCTTTTTCAAGATCCGAACAAGTTGAGTTTTGTTTAGAAAGTTGGTTGGTTAATTCAGAAATTTTCGTATTTAAGGATTTTATTTTCATGTTCAAATTAACATCGAGTTCGTCATATTTGATTTGCAAATGTTTTTCTCTTAAAACGGAATCTCTATAACCAATTTCTAGTTCCGACTGTCGTTTGTTATTAAATTCAATAGCTTGTTCATTCACCTTATATCTCTCAAGCTCAGCGGTCAATTTTTCGTTCACGGCCTTAACATCGCGATTGATCTTTTTGACCTTTTCAATTTCAATACTACAATTTTGAAATAATGATTCAAATAATGCACGTGTTTCCTCATCATTCTCAGTATGCTGTGACTCGAAACCTCCATTAGGATCCATTTATGGAGTTGCCAGATTAATATTGCTACAACTTGGCGTGTCCATATATGTATCGTAAGTGAGATTAGGAGTCGCAGGATGCTATTAATTTTGAGGTGACATATCAAATATTTCATTATTGTGACATGTAGCATATGGTGGTACCTCAGAAATTCCATTGACATCATAAGTAGGAGGTGCATCAGAATCCGTGTCGTACTTTGCCTCCTGAAGATTTGCCATGAAAATGCAGTTGGCATCAATGTCTTCAAGGTCTTCCATATCATCCATAAGAGCCATGAAGTCATGTTCTTCTGCATTCAACTTTAACCCTGCCTTTTCCTTCTGAGCCAACAGCAATGCTTTCTGTAGATACTCAAGATCTTTCTTTTTCGGCCTACTGGGATAGTTTCTTGCCATATGACCGACTCCTTGACAGTTGAAACACTTTAGCAAATTACCCATATGATTAACCTGATTCACATTTCCAATATTCCCAGCAATTGGAGCAGCAACATTCCCAAACTGATTTCCAACATTCTGACCCCTTTGATTTCCAACAACTTGACCCATCTGATTCCCTGCATACTCACCCATTTGATTTCCTGCATACTGACCCATCTGATTTGCATACTGCCCTTGATTACCCATCTAAAACCTTGTAGCATAACCTTGCTGATTCCCATAAGCTCCAACCATTTGTCCTTGATTACCCATGTTGAAACTCGGCTGTGCAATCTGCCTGTTGCGAGTGTTCGATGAGATTCTTTGATTGTTGTTGGTAGGTGTGGAATAGCGTCCTTGGAATGCTTTCGACATTAGAGCAAATGCATGTGTCATAGCAGCAATAGCTTCATCCTGGTCATTAACTTCTGGTTCTTGGAATGGTGGATACTGTTGTTGTAGAATGACTTCTTGTTGTTGTGGGTAGGATGGTTGTTGTGGAACATATTGTTGTTGCATGAAGTTCTGAGTGGAAGTTGATAATGATGGTTGTGTATTTACTGTTGTAGGTGTTGGTGTCTAAGCAATCAATGCAAGAGGATCATGTTGCTTGGCTAGTTTTTCTTTCCTTACCTCATCTGCCTCTTTCTGGTTTTGCTTTAAGAAATCATAGAGCTGATCATAGTTCACCTCATGAAGGTTCTTTGTTTGGTTAACCATTGTGACATACCGTCCCCATTCTTCTGGTAAATTGTTGATGAACTTGACGTTTTGAACAATTGGAGTTAGTGTCAACTTGTTTCTGATCAGCTAATTCATTAAGGTACAAAACCTGGTGTAGTAAGATTCAATAGGTTCAGCTCGAGTAGATGTGAATTTCTCCCATTCGGTTAGAAGCTTGTTTTCAATATCTTGTTGTCCAATTTCTGTGCCATGAAAAAGCCTTCTAACTCGTTCCCACATATCATAAGCAGTTTCACAACTGTCAACAACAGAAAAGATCTCACGTGGTAAACCAAGTTGAATTAAATGCATTGCTAAATCATCAGCTTCAATTTGCTTCCAATCCTCTGCTGTGTATTCCTCTTCTTTTTGGTCACGAAAGGATGGTGGAATGGGAGGTGTTTGATTTGGATCACTAGCTACTTAAATCTGACGAGGCTTGAATGGTCCTTTCTTGATGGAGTTAATCAGGAGTTTACCTTGACCATTGGGTTTGGTTTTGATATATCGAATCATACGACTTGTCCATGGAAGATAACCACCCTTTTCAAGCATTGGAGGACGGTTTTCTGCACCGGCTGCATGGATGTCTTGTTGAGTAGTCATTGATAAAGTTGTATGGTTAAGATGATGTTGGATCGGTTAAAGAACTAGGAGTGGGTTCGTTATGGTTCACGAGTTATGTTTGGTTTAAAGTTACGTCCTTTGTCGGTGTCCTTGAAGAGTCGATGAGAAACTTGAACATGTGAGAAACTTGATGATCCTTGAGAAACTTGATGACTATTGAAACTTGATGACTATAGAAACTTGATGACTATAGAAACATGGTTATCTCACAAACTCGGTTATCTCACAAACTAGGTTATCTCACAAACTAGGTTATCTCACAAACTCGGTTATCTCACAAACTCGGTTAAGTCACAAACTCGGTTAGACTTTCAGAAACTCGACTAGACTTTCAGAAACTCGACTAGAACCAGAGAAACTCGACTTTCAGAAACTTGAAGAATACTTGAGAAACTCGAGCAAACCTAGAAACTTGAGCAAATCTAGAAACTCGAGCAAACCAAGAAACTTGAGCAAACCTAGAAACTCGAGCAAACCAAGAAACTCGAGTAACTCGACTAACTTGCCAGAAACTCGAGAGCTATGCAGAAACTCAATTGAACCTTGAGAAACTCGACTAAGCTGTCCAGAAACTCGAGAAAGAACACAGAAAGTCAAGTAGATCTGGGAAACTCGATGAATTTCACAGAATGTCGAGACAACTTTTAGAAACTCGAGGAAACTGATAAAAACTCGAGATTTTCTAGCCACAGACTTTCTAACTCGAGAGAAAGTGACAGAAACTCGGTTAAATCTCCTGATAAACAGTAACGGCGCCCCAAAAAATTCCTAGAACTTTGCATTTTGCTCTTGATACCACTTGTTATTTTCTAATATCAAACCTAACCTATAACTAAATCACTAGATATAATCAAAGAAGAAGAGTGGATTATGAAACTAAAGAACTTTTATTCACACAAATCTCTTTGATACAATACCTAGAGATGAGACTACCACCAATGACCAACCTTCCAAATGAGGAGGAAGGTCCTATTTATAGTTTTCTTGTTGGACTTGGGTGGGCTTTGGGCTTTTCATTTCACTTAACATTAACCTATTAGATTAAAAGCCCAAAGCCTATTCTAGTTAAATACACAACGACACACTTAAATAAAATATTACAAAGACGCATGACCATCACTTTTTATAAATCCTAACAGATAATTAAGGAAACAAAAACATAAAAACAAGATAATATTATATATAATATTATTTTTTAACTTTAAGCATTTTAAGTATATCAAACTCACACATCACAAACCAAACCATTGTCCGTTACTCATTTTCACACACATCATTCATATTAAACCAAAACTGTCAGAAACTCAGACTTCACTATTATTCAGGCCGTGTGTTGGAGCCGTTCCCATAACTTACTTGATTTTACATTTCACCTTGCCAGTTATACTCAAGGTGAGTCATAGCCCCACATTTACTTTTAATACTTGTTTTAAACTACTTGGGGTGAGAAACATTGCTTACTTCTATGGATCATTGAAACAAGGCTTCTGTTTGATAAAACTATTACCTGCTGGCCTAAGTACTATATCTTTTGCACCCTTCGCATGTTTATTACTACATGGACTCTACCCATGTTATTATATTGTACACTACGCAATGTTTAGTACTACATGGACTCTACCCATGTTATTATATGCACTCTACGCATGCAAACTGTCGTAACTTCGGAAACATGAAACTTAGCGTAGCGTAATAGCCTTTCGTATAACATTTTGCACATCGTTATGTAAATTCATGAACTTATGATCGAACTTTACTACTTTATATAAACTCTATGAACTCACCAACCTTTGTGTTGACACTTTTTAGCATGTTTTTCTCTGGTGTTTATTTGTTTAATGTATGATGATGCAAGGCAGCGCTTGGCAGGGGCATAGGCATACTTTTGGAGTGTACGCATAACACTCATGACCAAAGTTTTTGTACAATGGGACAACTTAAAACTATTATGGGCCTTGTTTTCCGCATTTCAATTATGTAAGACCGATGTTTTATTTACTAAAGCTTTTAAAATGAATTTGATAAATTCATTCTCTATTACTTGTGTTATGATCCAATTAAGTAGCACCCCAGATGTTATTTCCGATGCGATATGATTTTAGGGGTGTTACAGATTGGTATCAGAGCTTTGGTTATAGAGAACTGGGTATTTTTTTTAAACCTAGAGTATAACCGCTTTTTACAAAAACTCACCCTATGACCGCCAGTGCCAGCCTGCCTTACTTGCCACTTTACTTGCTACTCTACTTATTGTTTCAGCAAGCATAGCATATACTTTTGTGCTACTTTAATAACTTATACTTAGTGATAATGCTTAGCATATGCTTACGTGCTACTTTTATAATACATGCTTTCGTGTTAATTATATACATATACATATGTACTTATATTATGGCTTATACTTTCTAGCCTTACACTAAAGATTTTAAGTATTCTCTACATATTATATACGTATACCATATTGGTCACAAACTATGTCTCCCAAATCATTTGATATTCCCAAAAACATTCACTTTAAAATGTCTATGATTCTAACCTGTGTAGACTATCACAAGAGACAGACATACCACGAGAATACCTAATTTAGGTATTTGAAAAATTTATCGAACCTCGGCTAAATATAGTCTAGTCACCTATATTTAACCTAGGGATAGTTGAACATAGATTGACTACCTATGTTTAACTTAAAATTTTCAAATACTGAGAATAGTTGTACTAGAGTTATGTCCAGGATGATTCTCTACTTGACTTTTCGAAAATCTCAAAATTTTGTGAGTATAAACAATTCATGTGTATCCAACAGATTAAACACACGAAGGGATTCAGAACAATGACAAATTGCACTCTATTTCAAAAATGATAAATTGAAATACATCACTAGTTATCTCATAAATAAATCAACCTAAGGAACCCCATTTATTCGTCAACATCGCTTCAACATCTAACATAGACTGAATCTCGGGACGAGATTCAAAAATAAGGGGTAGGTACTGTAACAACTCGTAAAATTCCCTAGTCATTAATAAACGTTAATCTGGAATTAACGTGCCGTTACTATTCACTTAACCATTTTTACGAGCAATGTTGAACTTTTGTTTATTTTTATAATTCACGATACGTCGGAGCAAGCTCACACGTAGACCACGAATATCTCTTATACTCATAAATAACCAAATGGACCGTTTCACTATTCCTAGCCCACAAATATGGCCTGTTACTATTCATGGTCCAACCCATTACCTTGATTTCTTTTATTTCACATCCGATTGAAACCCCTAAGCTTTGCCTCGTTTTCTTTTAAACTCGATATATATATATATATATATATATATATATATATATATATATATATATATATATATATATATTTTACATATCTCGATTCTTTGCGCATCAAGGAATCAAGAGTGATCAATCTCATATCATAATTCAATCATTTAAACCGTATACGAGACCTAAAGTAAGCCGCATTTGAAACAGTTACAAATTATTCATTTATTTCCCATTTTCACCCAATTCGATCAAGACTTATTTTATCTAGTTCTTATGATTTTCTAGGATCAAATAAACATTTACAAACATGTTTCTCACTTTCTTACTCGACTTGACAAGTTAAACATCAAATTGGACCCTTTAAATTTGCCATTCGATACATATATAATATACATAAATCGTCCCATAGCCGAACCTACATAAACCCTCCCCATTGGACATCATAGAACTCGAATATAGCATATCTTATCTCCTGCAAATCATCAAGTCTCAACTAGGAGGGAATATATTCCCACAAGTGGCATTTTAAAACAATATCACAAGTATACACACTTGCATATACTTCGGTACACATACACACATTTTCCCCTTCATTCTTAAACCCTTATTCACTCACTTCTCTCAAGCCTTGCCCTTTTCGAATCCTTTTGAAACCAAAACCAAGTCGAAAACATTTATCCCGAACTCTTGGTGAACGTACAACACATCACTTTTGATTCTAAGCCATTTAAACGTATAACAACCCATCCAAAGAGTTGTAAGCCTCTTTTATTCATTTCCTATTCGTATACATCATTATAACACATCATGCATCATTTTTCATTATTGTTCGAACGTATATTTTATTTTGTACATAATTACGCTTTGTTTTTATTTATTTACGTTTCGTACATAATGCCTCCTTCATGGAATGGATAGGAATTTCGTATTTACACCTTCGTATTTCATTTATACGTTCAATACATTCATATCGTATCTCATTTCCATTTATTTTAAATCGCATTTCAATTCATATGTCATATTATTTATTTATTGGTTCATGTTAATGTCACGTAGAAAAGACCATATTAAAACTAATCTTTATACGCGACACACCCTTTTTATTGTCCCTACTGTTTCTTCATAAGCTCATAAATCAAATTCATGTTTTGAGATTTCTCTCACAAGCCATTATAAGCCCTTTAAAATTCCTAAAGTGATCGCTACTCGAACCGTTTTCAAATCTCATATATATATATATATATCGGATTGGGCTTAATTCGAAGGATAAGCCCAATAAGCTATTTCATATAAGCAGATTAATGAGCAGTTTGATTATCTTTTTAACTTCATTTAATAAGCTCAATCATGAGCCCAAAACATTCGAACACCCTATAGCTCGTTATCTCTTAATGGGCTTTGATATGTCTCGTTAAAAGCCCATTAAGCTTAAAAATAAGCTCTTTGACCAATAAGCAGTTAAGTATGACTTAAATAAGCTTTATAAACATAGTGAAACTTTCGGAAAACTTTTCCTAGACTTTTTGTGATTTTTGGACTAAAACTGCAAAATGTTTCAACCTTAGGGACTAAATCTGCCAACTTCGTAAACTTGTGTTCAAAACTGTCAAAACAGTAAATTTAGGGTAAACATGTTAAAACATGAGACTTAATTCATAAAATTGTAATACTTGACCTTTATTAGACCTAAAATGTAAAATATCACTAACGGAGGACTAACGGTGCAAAACTTACACTGTTAGGGTAGGAAATGTAAATTTTGTATAAAACAATGGCTGATCAGTGACATTTCTTATAATCATTTCCATTTCATGTTTTACTCATTTCATATGCATTTCGTCATTCGTTTCAGTAAATTTAATTTCATAACGTTTATATTTATATAACGACTTTTAACGATTTACTTAACGTACTAATTTGAAGACTTTAGAGAAACCATATTTAAGGAAACAAAAGCATAAAAACAAGATAATATTATATATAATATTATTTTTGAACTTTAAGCATTTTATGCATATCAAACTCACACATCACAAACCAAACCGTTGTCCGTTACTCATTTTCACACACATCATTCATATTAAACCAAAACTGTCAAAAACTCAGACTTCACTATTATTCAGGTCGTGTGTTGGAGCCGTTCCCATAACTTACTTGATTTTACATTTCACCTTGCCAGTTATACTCAAGGTGAGTCATAGCCCCACATTTACTTTTAATACTTGTTTTAAACTACTTGGGGTGAGAAACATTGCTTACTTTTATGGATCATTGAAACAATGCTTCTGTTTGATAAAACTATTACCTGCTGGCCTAAGTACTGTATCTTATGCACCCTTTGCATGTTTATTACTACATGGACTCTACCCATGTTATTATATTGTACACTACACAATGTTTAGTACTACATGGACTCTACCCATGTTATTATATGCACTCTACGCATGCAAACTGTCGTAACTTTGGAAACATGAAACTCAGCGTAGTGTAATAGCCTTTCGTATAACATTTTGCACATCGTTATGTAAATTCATGAACTTATGATCCAACTTTACTGCTGTATATAAACTCTATGAACTCACCAACCTTTGTGTTGACACTTTTTAGCATGTTTTTCTCAAGTGTTTATTTGTTTAGTGTATGATGATGCAAGGCAGCGCTTGACAGGGGCATAGGCATACTTTTGGAGTGTACGCATAACACTCATGACCAAAGTTTTTGTACAATGGGACAACTTAAAACTATTATGGGCCTTGTTTTCCGCATTTCAATTATGTAAAACTGATGTTTTATTTACTAAAGCTTTTAAAACGAATTTGATATAAACGTTCTCTATTACTTGTGTTATGATCCAATTAAGTAGCACCCCAGATGTTATTTCCGCTGCGATCTGATTTTGGGGGTGTTACACAAGCAGAGTGCGGGAGATTGAGGTTGGAGGAAGCAAATGTAGCTGGCTACAAAGCGCAAGTTATCACTCTTGAATCCAAATGTGCAGGTCTTGAAGCCAAGAGGGCTAGGCTTGGAGAACAGGAGATCAAGCTTCGTGAGGAGTTAGATGGTTTGAAGCTCCGTTGCAAGAGCTTGAAGAAAGATAGAGCTGATGTGGTGTCAAAGGTTGTTCCATATATAGCCATGGAATTATACCATAGTGATGAGGTGGGAGAGATTGTGGGAAAGCTTGTGAATGCTGCCATCTTTTATGGAAAGTGCACAATGTTGGAAGAGATTGCCGAGACCAAGAAGCATGTGGTATTGTCGGAAGTGCCCTACTACCGTCCAACATCTGAGCAATAATACAATGATACTGACAACACATACACTACAACAGAGTACCCATTTCTCACCGAAGCGACCAAGAACCCATCAGCACCCATAGAAGATCTCCTTTCCAAGAATCCTCAGAAGATTCAACCTCCTTCTCTGACCAAAAAGACCCCATCTGTGAAGCCTTCATCCCCCCATCAGCAAGAGGATCCCTTGTCATCGAAGAATGCTTGAAGACTTCCATGTTGGCAGTTATTTGGCCCCAAGGGTGGTATGTACCCTTTAGAAAATTTCACTTGATGCGTAATAGGCTGGTGCCTATTTGTTAAATAATTTGACTTCTTTGCTTCCTGGGCTTCGGCCCGTATCTCAAACAATGTTTGAATATTTTGTTGGTTTTGGCCATCTTTTATCTATGAATGCAGGTAGGGGACAATGTCCCGCTTTTAATAACTTGCTTTTCTTCCCTTACGTCATTCATAAACGTAAATATACAACCTAAGGTTATAGTAGATAGATAGCCTTATTGTGTGTACTTTGAACCAAAATTTTAGCAATCGTATAATTTGATTGTTGACAGAGAGTCGCGACCCACTCCGTCTTTGTCCTTAAGATATAAAGGGCTTAGAATACCCTAAGACTTTTAGGAAAGTTAATGTGAATTGCAATGGATGTTATGTGTATACAATACATATGTGTCCTGAATCATCCTTCGACATTGAAACTTGTAAATTACTTGGCTGAACAAATCTTTGTTGTATAGAACGAAATAAGAGATTTGAGGAAAATGCGTTATATCATTAATTGGGTATGGAGGATTACATCATTTTAAGAAATGAAAACTAGGACGCCTACCATTAATGCTTCTTTCCCCAAATGAGAAGAATGCGATACATGAATTTAAAAACAAACTGAGTGTTTTGAAAGTAGTAAGTTTTATATGTAAAACTTACGGAGGTTAGTACCATTCCAAGTCCTATCCATGACATCTCCAAAGAGCGTTTTGAGCTTGTATGCTCCATTGCCGTAGGCTTCAGATATGACGTAGGTTCCTTCCCATGTGGGCCCTAGCTTTCCTTCATACTTAGCTTTGCTTGCGCTATTTAGCCGAAGGACATATTCACCCAGCTTAAACGTTGAAGGTTTGACTCGGTTATTGTAGTACTTTTCAAACTTTTGTTTGTAGATAGCCTCTCTGATTAAGGCTATTTCTCTTCGTTCTTCAAGTAGATCAAGGTTTTCACGAAGCCTATCTTCATTCATTGTTGCCTCGAAGTTCACAATGCGTTCCGTTTCAACGCTTATTTCTGAGGGTATAATGGCCTCTGTTCCATAAGTTTGGCTAAAAGGAGTCTCCCCATGACTTGACTTGGGGTGTGTCCTATGCGCCCATAGAACTTGGGGTAGTTCATCTACCCAACCATGATGGCTTCAACCTAACCTTTTCTCGATTCCATTGACAACGTCCCTGTTGGTTACTTCTACTCGTCCGTTACTTTGAAGATGATACACGGAAGTGAACGATTGTTTGATCTTTAGACCTTTGCAGAAAGTTGGGAATACCCCTTCGGCGAATTGTTTCCCATTGTCAGAAATGATGATGTGGGGGACTCCAAATCGGCATATTATGTGTTCCCACACAAACTTTTCCATGTGCCTTCCTGTTACAGATGCCAAAGGTTTGGCTTTAACCCATTTAGTAAAGTAGTCAATGGCTACGACCAAGAACTTTACTCCTCCTGGGGCTACTGGTAGGGTGATGACGTATAGTCCATACCCGGGTCACGAACCCGATTAGTAAACAATACTAACAGTTAAGCCCACCACGTATGGGCCGCAACTGGACTACCAGTTATGCGACTTGGGTCGACAAGGCCCAAGCCCAAAGTTATTTCCGGATAATATATGGAGTATCTTCTAAATAAAGAGGATATATACCAAATATCCGATGTCGGCTAACAGGCCGAGGAGTAGGGAACACGAAACCTACTAGGGTTTCGTGCATATATAAAGGGCATTCCAGCCCTCGGTAAAGGTACGATCTTCAATAAACCCTAACCCTTTACTAAACCCTACATTCGATTACTTACTCTCACGCCGGAGGATAATCGGGGGAGACAATCCCTCGATAAGCCTAACGGTGTTTGTTCTCTTTTCTTAGTGCGCAGGTTCCATCGAGCATTAAGATTCAATTGGTACGAGAATAGAAGTCCTATCAAGGAACGCCCAACTTTTGTATCAACAAGTGGCGCCATTCGTGGGACCCTACACTAAGAATTTTACCAAGAACTAGAATGACGAAACACGAAAGTCACAAGAGTCCGCATGGGAAGAAAGCGCATGATGACTCACTAGGGAAGAAGCATCAAACGGATGCGCCCCCTAAGCAGGCCACTGGGACAACCAGCACGCCTAGAAGCTTAGGAGCGTATTCAGATCTGGTCTTTCCTGCGGTAGAATCACTTACCAAAACTACCCCCGCTATTACAACAAGTACTAGCGCGGTAGAACTGGAGCGCACTCCTCTTGCCATGCCAGAGGTGAACTTCACTGAACCTCCCAACGCGCCTATCCGAAACAAGGATCCTACCTTGGAAATAGACTCCATCGCGCTAGAAGGAGTCACTTCCGAATTAGCGCCAAGCGACTTTGTATCCCAAAACTACGAAGCCTTGACTGCGCTCATGCGAGAGGAGGCAAAGAAGAGGTCAAGCCAAAGTCTGCACGCCAGACTCAACTTCGACCCTGAGCACGAAGCATCCCCACCGCGCTACCAAAAGGAAAGACGCGAAAGGGATAGCCGCAAACAACCAGTGTTTGCCAGGATTGGAAGGAAGGTTGTGGACGATGAAACAGCCGACCTTCAACATATGGAAGAGCCTGAAGAGGGGGAGCGGCGCGCCAATGTCCACGCTAGGCTTGGCAGACGCAGGATCCAAGATAGGCTTGGGCGACAATGTTCCCCAAGTGAAAGCCCCTCAAGCTCCGATTCTGAGGATAGTCGGCGCAAGCGCCGCAGAGGAGCAAGCTCGGACTCTGATGATAGTCGACGCAAGCGTCACAAAAGAGTCCGCTCATCTTCAAGAGATTCCTCGGACAGCGAGACTGGACACTGGCAATCAAGAGGAAAATACCGCGACCAGGAAGACGAAGATATGTCTCTTCCCTGGCGTCGCCAAAAGGTTGATGCGTTCACTAGGCGCATCAGCGACTTTTCGGAGAATAAGAAAAGGCGCATGCCTGCTAACGTCAAAACATATGATGGGACAGGTGATCCTGATGATCACCTAAAAATTTTCGAATCAGCAGCTACTATCGAAAATTGGCCACAACCTGTGTGGTGCCATATGTTCAACTCTACGTTAGTAGGGAATGCGCGCAACTGGTTTAGCAAGCTTCCACGTAGAAGCATCGATGGGTTTGAAGAGTTGCGCAAGGCGTTTCGTCTAAACTTTACTCAAAGGATGAAGTGCGCTAAAAACCCTGTCGAACTTGCTAGGGTTAAACAGCGACAAGGGGAACCCACAAGTGCTTTCATGGAACGCTTTAAGGACGAATGTATGAAAGTTAAAGCGTGTCCAGAGATACTAAAAATATCGGGTTTTATGAATGCGATCAATAACCCAGATTTGATAAAAAAGTTAAACGATAAGGTTCCCTTAACTTTCGACGAACTCATGAAGCGCACGAGGTCTTTCGTCCAAGGAGAAGAAGCCGCCGCGGATAGCAAGAAAAGCTATTCGAACCATAGGTCGCAAGAAGAGTCAAGGAGACAATCCAATGACCAGAGCGGCAATCGTAATAGGAGTTACCGCAATCAAGGCGGTGGAAGGGGAAACGACAAGTATACCCCATTAACAAAAACTCCAAAGGAGATATTCGCAACAGAAGGGGCGAACTTCCCGAAACCGCCACCAATCCGCACCCCAGAGGATAAGCGCATAGGGAATGGTTATTGCGAATACCATGGACAGAAGGGCCACACAACTAACGATTGCGTCCAACTGCGCCAATTGATTGAAAAATTGGTAAAGGAAGGAAAGATGGACCACCTCGTAAAAAACATCAGAGAAGGGAAAGACAAACCAAAACCAGTGGCCAAGAAAGAGACGCCAAGAGAAAAGGCAGATATCATCTACATGATACAGCCATGGCCGCGCGCGACAAGACAGAAAGTTAGTCAGCGTTTCTCTAAGGGAAACGAAATTTCTTTCCCCCCCCCCCTGACCGCGAACAACGCAGTAGTGGATCCACTTACCATCGAAATACATACGGGGGGTCACGACATCCGTCGCATGTATATAGATGGAGGTGCATCCGCCGATATTATATATGAACACTGTTTCAAGAAGCTGCGACCTGAGATACAGAGCCAGCTAATCCCAGCCACAACGCCGCTCACCGGCTTCACAGGGGAAAAAATATGGCCCATGGGGCAATTACGTCTATTCGTAGAAGTTGGTGACAAACCACACTCTACAGTCACCTGGATGAACTTCATGATAATCAAATCCCCCTCTCCGTACAACGGTATCATTGGGAGACCAGGAATATCATCCATTCGCGCCGTGCCATCCACAGCGCATGGGATGCTCAAGTTCCCAGTGGAAGGAGGTATTGTCACCCTTTACAATACCACCATACCACCCAAAGAATGCAACGCAGTGACAAGTGACGTAAGCGTTGTTCCAGAACAGCGCGCAATTAAAGTCCCAAACCTAACGGTCGCCATTCACCCTGAATACCCGGATCAACAGGTATCTATTGGCGGGTCTCTGTCTGACAAAGGCAGATCAGCTATATGCGCACTCTTGCAAAATAATTTGGATATTTTTGCATGGGAACCAAAGCATATGACAGGAGTGCCACGCCCCATCACGGAACATAAGCTGCAAATCCGACAAGGATATCCTCCAATACGACAGAAAAAGCGCGGACAAGCTCCAGACCGCGCAAAAGCCATCCTGGAAGAAGTACATAAACTAGTAGACGCAGGCATCATGCGTGAAGTCTACTACCATGACTGGCTCTCTAACCCAGTGATGGTAAAGAAGAGCGACGGCAGTTGGAGGATGTGCGTAGACTTCACAGATCTCAATAAAGCATGTCCACAGGACTGCTATCCTCTACCGGAGATAGACTGGAAGATCGAGTCTCTGTGTGGATATCCCTTCAAATGCTTCCTGGACGCATATAAGGGATACCACCAAATTCAAATGGCGGAGGAAGACAAAGAAAAGACGGCCTTCCACACAAGTCAAGGGGTCTACTGCTACACAAAGATGCCCTTCGGCCTAAAAAACGCAGGAGCAACATACCAAAGATTGGTGGACACTGCGTTCGAGAAGCAAGTGGGACGCAACTTGGAAGTCTACGTCGATGATCTCGTCATCAAAAGCCATACAGAGGAAGAGCTAGTGCGCGACATGGAGGAAACGTTCAAAACACTCAGGAGAATCAACATGAAATTGAACCCCAAGAAGTGTACGTTTGGCGCTACGGAAGGCATGTTTCTCGGGTATTTGATAGAACCCGATGGGATCAAGCCTTGCCCAGAGAAGACTCAAGCAGTCATTGACCTCCCCTCACCGCGCACACTGAAAGAAGTTCAGTCACTAAACGGCAAGCTAGCCGGACTGAACCGATTTTTATCCAAATCAGCAGACAAGTCACTTCCCCTATTCAAGACACTCAAGAAGTGCACCAAAAAGGGAGACTTCAGGTGGACTGCGGAAGCAGAAGAAGCCTTCCAACAGCTCAAACAACACATAGCAGCACTCCCAAAACTTGTCGCACCCAGACCAGGGGAAGAGCTGATCATGTATCTATCTGCGACCCAAGGAGCAGTCAGCGCAGTGCTATTGACAGACAGGAACTCCGTCCAAACACCCATCTATTTTGTTAGTAAGGCGCTGAAGAAAACGAAGATTAACTACACTGCAATGGAGAAATTGGTCCTAGCCTTAGTGTTTTCAGCGAAAAGACTGCGCAGGTACTTCCAGGCGCATCCAATCGCTGTTATCACAGACCAACCCATCAAACAGGTTATATCGAAACCCGACGCATCGGGACACCTACAAAAATGGAGTGTGTTACTGGGTGAGCATAACATATCATACAGACCGCGCACTGCAATTAAAGGGCATATATTGGCCGACTTCATCATTGAGAAGCCGGATACAGACACTCCACCTGCGACAAGCAAGGAGGAACTTCAAGAACCATGGATTCTATTTACTGATGGATCCTCATGCGTAGATGGATCAGGAGGTGGCCTTATTCTCACCAACCCAGAAGGAGTTGAATTCACCTACGCACTGCGTTTCGAATTCACAGCCACGAACAACGAGGCAGAATACAAAGCACTCCTAGCTGGGTTACGCATCGCAACTCAAATGGGTGCACGCAACTTAGAAGTAAACGTCGATTCGCGGCTAGTGGCTAACCACGTGTCAGGAGAATATATAGCAAAGGAGGAACACATGATCCAATACCTCAGAAAGACCAAATCTCTGATCCAAAACTTCGATAGATTTATCATCAAGCAGGTTCCCAGGAGTGAAAATAGGAAAGCAGATGCGCTGAGCAAGATTGCATCCACCAGTTTTGCGCATCTATCAAAACAAGTTTTGGTGGAAACCTTGAAAAACAAGTCAATCACAGAGATGGAAATATCCACGGTGATAGAAGAGGAAAATCCTACGTGGATGACACCGATCATTGACTTCATCAGCAAGGGCATACTTCCCCAAGAGCAGAAGGAAGCTCGAAGAATCCGACGCACAGCGCAGCGATTCGAGCTCAGAGACGACGTCTTATATAGACGCTCATTCCTACAACCATGGCTTAGGTGTGTTGGACCTCTCCAGGCAGACTATGTACTTCGAGAGATCCACGCAGGCTCATGCAGCATGCACTCAGGACCACGGTCCATTGTAGCGCGCGCCCTAAGGTCTGGATACTATTGGCCAACTATGCACCGTGACGCACGTGACTTGGTACGGAAGTGCAATGATTGCCAAGTTCACATACCTATTTCGCGCCGACCACAACATGAACTAACACCTATTACATCGCCATGGCCCTTCTACAAATGGGGTATCGACATCGCTGGACCTTTCCCCATTGCCGCAGGAGGATTGAAATTCCTCATTGTGGCAATAGATTACTTTACCAAGTGGATCGAAGCAAAGGCAGTAGCGACTATAACAGGTAACCAGGTGAAACGATTCGTGTGGGACAACATAGTATGTCGCTTTGGATTACCTGGAGAAATTATTTCTGATAACGGAAAACAATTCCGTGATAACCCGTTCAAAGATTGGTGCGAACAGCTGAACATCACGCAACACTTTGCATCAGTAACTCATCCACAAACCAATGGTCTGGTTGAGCGCGCAAATAGAAGCCTAGGCGAAGGAATCAAAGCGCGCCTGGATAGACACAAAGGTAGATGGGTAGAAGAACTATCACATGTTCTCTGGGCGCACCGAACAACCATCAAGGTTAGCAACGGGGACACCCCCTTCTCTTTGGTCTATGGGACAGAAGCTGTTATACCAGCTAAAATTGGAATGCCAACCATCCGTACTGCGGAAGTTAACGTGGCAACCAATGACGATGAGCGGCGCATAGACTTAGATCTGTTAGAAGGGCGACGTGAACGCGCAGCAATACGCGAAGAAAAAGCCAAGTCGAGAATGAAAAAATACTATGATACCAAAGTACGCAGCACTTCATTCAGACCAGGCGACTTCGTATATCGCGACAATGACTCAAGCCGCGCAGAAGACACTGGTAAGCTAGGACCAAAGTGGGAAGGACCTTACGAGGTCATAGAAGCACTTGGCAATGGAGCGTACAAGCTACGCGACAAGGACGGACGTGAGCTACAGCGAACATGGAACGTCCGCAACCTTAAACGGTGCTATCTCTGAAGAAGGCTACGGCCCAACATGGACACTCATGCGCTTTAGAAAGTGCCCCCAATAAAGATCCATGTAATTTTATTTTTTAAGTATTATCTAGATAAGTATTCTTTTTCAAAACTTGCAAGTATTAATAAAACGTTATGGTTTCTAGCTAACTCCATAACACATTTAACTTTATTGTTTGCATCTTTTATCATCGTGTTTCAATATTGTTATAATCTTGCCTACATGGCGTGCATGCACACACTAAGACCCACGATGGCAGAAAGGATGAGTTAACCTAATAAACAACTCGTTGAGTAAGAGGGTTGCAAACCCATCAACATTGGATCACGAATCCTTGTTAAACACCTTGCGCTCAAGACGTTGGCGCAAGTTCCTTACGCACCCCACGACGGATGCGCAAAAAGGCACACTGTGCGCGTTTAACAACTCAGGAAGTCAAGACTTTTGACTCCTTAAAGTAAAATACGACAAGTAAAATTACAAAAATACATAGACGACTATGATTTCTTTCTTTACAATAAGTTAGACATATTCAATACACGACTACGGTCATTATTTAAGGAAATTCATACACGATTATGATTCTTCTCTTTCTAAATACGCTTAGGCAGTTAAAGATATCTTCACGCAAAGATACATAAGTCATACAAGATCTACGAGGTCAAAAGCATAAGTATTTAGAAGTTACAAAAACACTAAGTACAAAAAGCAACCTTTTATCTATAGAATACGTTTCTGCAAAAAGACTTGTACAAAAAAGTTAAATACTATATGTACGCCTTAACTAGCTGGAGCCCCCACTCAAAGCCGCTTCCTTTGCATCCTCGAGCCTCTTCAACAGCTCTGCATCATCAAGGGAAACAGTGGCCACACAGACAGGCATGCCATCGGATCTAGGCTGATGCGCAGCGCCTATGCCGCACAAAATGGCCTTTCCTTTCGCGCCTTTCTTCCTTGCGACTCTGGAAACATGAGCATTTAGAGACCTTTGCAAAGAAATCTCTTTCTCAAGACGGAAAGGATTCAGAATGTCACGAGGCTGGGCAAAAATGGGTACCTTCAGCTGCGCTACGTCAGGCTTCAATTAGAAGTCCAACTGCTGATCTGCACCATCCTGCAGGTGCCTGGGAAGAGTGAGCCCCGCCATGATCACGCTGATAGGCTGATCCTGATCACGCTCCAAGGTAGCGATATGCGGAAGCTCAATCTTCTTTAGCTCTTCCATGGCAGCAACAAGCTCAGCACGGGCATTCGCCTTATACCTAGGCACCTCGGCAACTGGCACAGTCAACAACTTGGCCTCATCAAGCTTGTCTGCGGCTAAAGTCTCCCCATGCGCAATAGCGCAATCCACAACCTTTCCGAAGGACGTGGTGTCCTCGGGATGCTCCAAAGTACACATGGCAGCCAGGCGAAGACCATGACTCATCAACCACCTACCAAAATAACACAAGTGTTAATACGAGAGAGGATACAAATATATACAAGTTATATGGAAATACAACAGGATGTACCTGCGCTCAGCCACAAACTGAACCAAATGAGGGTATAGCTCCTCATCATACTCGACGCTGAGCTTCCGGAGCTTCTCCTCCTGCATCTTCAGCGCAAGCTCCACTTTGCTACGGAACTCTTCAATATTGGCAAAGTGCTTGCTCCTATTCTGTTGCAAGTACTTCAGCGCCCATAAAGAATTTCGCCTCTGAAGATCCGCAGCAGCACGCTCCTTCTCCAGCTCAGCCATCACAAACATCTTCCCCTCCCCCAACCTTTGCGCAGACGCCTCTGCGCGCTCCAGTTTAGCCTTGGAGCTCAGCTGCTCAGCTTTAGAGCTTGCTAATTCAGCCTGCACAGACGCTAATTGCGCCTGCAGTCTGGAAATTTCCTCAGACTTGTGCACCCTTGCCTGCGCCACCAGCTCAGACTGGCGCACAGCGATGGAGGCCAGCTCCTCCATCGTAGAGTCAAATGGACTTGACTCCACTTCAACATCCTTCGGTGAACGCGCCCCGTCCAGAGCATGACTCACCTCGGGTGGCGCACTCCCATCTAGGACGCCAGCGTCCTCCACAGGCTGTTCACTGCACAAAACATCAAGAGACAAGGTTAGTGCACAATCAAGCATACACAAAATCCTAAGGAATTGCTACAAAATACTTACATAGGGGGAGGAGTTGAGAACACGTCCCTCTCGGTCTCAGTCTCAGCCGTGGACGCACCTCCACCAGACTTCTCAGCATCCACACTGAGGACACGAAGGAACAAAGTTAGCACAAAATATAACTTGACAAAAGTTTATAACTAGTAACCAAGGTACTTACTTCATCTGCACCTCAGTAAAAGACGAGCTTCCCCCAGCCTCAGTCCGCGGCCTCTTGGAAGGACCTTCACCATCACCACTAAGCACTCTCTTGCGCGTCAGTGGGGAGCTCTCCTCCATCTCACTATCGGTCTCCTCTAAATGGATCACCATCTCGGGGGGAGGAGTCTGCGCAATGTCAGGACCCTGCTGCACAGGAGGAGCCACCTCCTGCAACGGCTCAGCTACCACCACATCAGGGGAGCCTTCGGGATCTGGGATAACCAAATCCACGACGCGCCCTGCCGTCGCCTGCAGAATAGTCTGCTCACCATCCCCCAAAGGACGCACTCCCACTGCCACGGAACGCGGATTCTCCAGACGTACAACCGAAAAAAGATCCATCTCTGCGCATAAAATAGACAAAAAGAAGCAAGTTACATAAAGTATGGAAAACGAAGAAACGCTTACACTAATAACGACAGTAAGGCGACAGAAGGAGCACCCACCCGTGCCATCCGCATTCAAGAATGTGGGAACTTCTGTCTCATGCTCAAAGTAGTTGCGACTGATGCCCATGTGCACCAGAAACGCTTCCGGATATGGTTTGATCGGAAGGCGGTTCTTATCTATGATCGCCGCATGATCCACGTTATACCACGTCTCAGGGGGGCGCTCATCCTTGGGCAGATTGGCACGGGTGTAAAACGGAAAGTGGGAAGGAAAGACGGCGGCGTCAATCCAAAAGAACTTCTCCCTCCAGTCCTTGAGTTTATCCACCTTCTGCACATAGCACTGTAACTTGCCTACACGCTTGGAGAAGGTAACCCACCCATTTGACCACGTCGCGTGATAGAACGCGCGGAATAAGTGGAGGGACGGGTGAACCGCTAACAAGCGACAGTTCACCTCAAAATTAGCAATCTTCCCAGCACCAATACAATGCAACTGGGAGATGTGGAGGTCGTAATAATGGAGTATGTCACTCAATAACACGGAGATGGGGACGCGCTGATTCGCCCACTCGAAAAAGCGCGTATATAACCCCACCTTCCCGGCAGGGAAATCCGCGATGGTGTCATTCGGACCTGGTACCTCGGGGCGCAGGCCCATAGGGATGAAGTAATCCGAGGTGAACTGAATCAGTTCATCCTCGGTTATGTTAGAATGGAAATCATGAAGTTGCGCTACCATTTTGTGACTCAGATTATGGGCAATTACCTTTGAATTATCTTTTTTGGAAGAAGATTTGAAGATGTAAAAATGGTGGAATTGCGATTTTTTAACTGTGGACGTCACAGTGAATGAGTGGCGGCAGTTTATATACTTTTCCTATCCACCACAGATGAGTGACACGTGTGTCCTACTAACTCAAATCGTGTGGCTAGGATAAAGGACGGTACAAGACAAGTGGGCAACCTCTCCATTTCCCAAGGTACCCAAATTGCACTTTTTTGGACTAGATACATGATACGTGTATTTTTTAGGCGGTATATTTTTGAAAGCTTCCCGCGTACGCGTGAGGAATTAATTCGACACGATTTTAGTCTAGCATCCGCAGGTTTTACCCTGCGCATACTAGACTGGGGGGACATGATGACGTATAGTCCATACCCGGGTCACGAACCCGATTAGTAAACAATACTAACAGTTAAGCCCACCACGTATGGGCCGCAACTGGACTACCAGTTATGCGACTTGGGTCGACAAGGCCCAAGCCCAAAGTTATTTCCGGATAATATATGGAGTATCTTCTAAATAAAGAGGATATATACCAAATATCCGATGTCGGCTAACAGGCCGAGGAGTAGGGAACACGAAACCTACTAGGGTTTCGTGCATATATAAAGGGCATTCCAGCCCTCGGTAAAGGTACGATCTTCAATAAACCCTAACCCTTTACTAAACCCTACATTCGATTACTTACTCTCACGCCGGAGGATAATCGGGGGAGACAATCCCTCGATAAGCCTAACGGTGTTTGTTCTCTTTTCTTAGTGCGCAGGTTCCATCGAGCATTAAGATTCAATTGGTACGAGAATAGAAGTCCTATCAAGGAACGCCCAACTTTTGTATCAACATAGGGGTCCGACTATATCAATTCCCCATTGACAGAAAGGCCATGCGGAAGTTACGGAGGTCATGTCCTATTTTGGCAGTCGTGGAACTCTAGAGTGAATCTGACATGCTTCACACTTTTGTATTATTTTTGTTGCGTCCCTGTGCATCGATGGCCAATAATATCCTAGCTTTGTTATCTTTGAAACAACGGAGCGAGGACCTGCGTGTAAGTTGCAGGATCCCTCATGAACTTCGTAGATGATGTTCGAAGCTTGTTTTGGCCCCACACAACGAAGCCATGGAGACAAGAAAGACCTTCTGTAGAGATTATCCCCAATGATCCTATATTGGGGAGCCTTGATCCTAACTTTTCGTGCTAGTTTTGGATCTTCTGGCAAAATACCACTTATCAAGTATTCTCTTATCGGAGTCATCCAATTGGAACCTTCTTCAAGTATGACATCGGACACTTCACTCCGTTTGATTGACCTTTTGGCTAAAACTTCAACCAAGACTTCCTTTGTTAGGTGAGCAAATGCCATTAAAGCTAGCTTGCTTAATGCATCTGCTTTCTTGTGGTTCCTATGAACATGTTCTATAGCATAGGACTCGAATCAATGGAGGATTTCTTTAGCTTTTTCCAAATATTGCTTGATGGTAGGCGGCCTTGTCTCATAAGACCCTTTAATTTGGTTTGCTACTAACTGTGAATCAACAAAAATGGAGAGATTATGAACTTCCATGTCCTTTGCCAGTCGAAGGCCTGCTAATAAAGCCATCATACTCAGCTTCGTTGTTCTTAGCTTCGAACTCAAAACGTAATGCATAAGTATACTCCTTTCCCTCCGGGCTGACCAGCATTAGACCTGCTCCCGAACCATTAGAACTTGAGGCTCCGTCTGTGTACAATTTCCACCCCTCCTTAGTCTGTGGGGGTTCTTTCTTTGGAATTTCTTTATCTTGACTGGGTCCAGAGGGTGTTTCAGCAAGAAATTCTACAAGTATCTGGCCTTTGACGGAGTTTCGGCCTTTGTACTCTATCTCATGCTCTCCCAGTTCAATAACCCATTTGGCTATCCTTCCTGACTTTTCAGGCTTCGACAGTATTTGTTTGATTGGCTTATGATTCAATACTGTGATGGGATGAGCTTGGAAGTACCTTCGAAGACACCTTGCGGCATGAACTAAAGCTAGAATTAGCTTTTCCAACTCTGGCTAGTTCAATTCAGCTCCTTGCAGGACTCTGCTAACGAAGTAAATTGGGAATTGTTTCTTTTCCCTTTCAGCCAAGAGTACAACACTGATGCTTTCGAAGGATGCAGCAATGTACATGAATAACACTTCGCCTTTGATTGGGGCTGTAAGTATTGGTAAAATCTCCATAAACTCTTTCAATTTTTGGAAAGCAGCTTATGCTTCTGAGCTCCATTGAAAAGTCTTCTTATCCACACACCCCTTGAGTGTCTTGGAAAATGGCAAAGATCGGTCTGCACCCTTCGACAAGAACCTGCTAAGTACTGCGAGCTTCCCATTTAGGCTTTGTACATCTTTCAGTGACTTCGGAGCCTGTAGATCGGTGAAGGCTTTGACCTTCGCAGGGTTAGCTTTAATCCCTTGCTTTGTAATCAAATGTCCCAAAAATTGTCCTTCTTCTACACCAAAAGAACATTTCTTCGGGTTGAGCTTCATGTTGATTGCCCTTAATTGATCGAAGGTTTCCTGGATGTCAGAGAGTAAATCTTCCACGCTTCTGCTTTTGATTACCATATCATCAACTTAGGATTCTGATGTGTTTCAAGGGATATACCCGTTAGGAGTCCAAGTTTTAAAAATTTTAACACGATTTACCAATGATTCAAACGAAACACATACGAGCAAGTATACTCGTCCGTGTGTAGTAAGAGATAATTGAGGTAAGCCGAGGTCGTTCACTAGGATTTGTTTTGTTTGTATGATGTAAGTTTTTGTGAATAAAGAGCAATCCAACTTATCGATTCTAATTAGCAAGCAAATGAAAATGATGTAAATTCAATAATTAAAAGACTACACTTGCCTAGACTAGTTTGCACAATTCCTTTGACATGATTATGACATTGGTTCCATTTGATTATGATCAACAAATTAGATGGTGTTCCAATTCGATTAGTGGTGTACTAATTATATTGTTTCCAACACTTTCAATCCTCGTCAAGATTTAGAGATTATAAAAAACAATATTTCAAAATTGATCAATCCAAGATTAACACAACTCAATTACCCGATTCGCTTTTGTTTCACAAATAATTAATAACCACACTATTTAGTTTTCCAAGTTAAATTAAGTTTCTTATGAAATGGTCAATACATAAGGTAAAACCCTCATAGACAAAGGTTTACAACTAATTTACTATCAATGTCTTTTTCAACCCAATACATCATTAGAAATTACCCAAACTTAACAACCCTTTGGTGGAGAAAACTCAAGATAGCACAATTCGTTCTTAGTGTTAACTTTTCTTTTGTGTTAGAACCAATAAGTCATAATCAATCAAATGAATCATAAATAAAACATCACCTAGGCAAGTTCATAAGGCACTTAGCCACTCATGGTAAACAAAGTAATAACCATAAGAAATTGATCACTAGTAAACATGATTGAATAGTCTTACAAAATATTGTAATGATGATTACAAGTAATGAAGAACACTTGTGAAATGATCAACAATGATCCTTGCGTTATTGAAGTTATGATTGGTACGATTTTTAGCTTCCTTTTCCTGTGTTTTTCTTCCTCTTGTCGCCCCAAATATAAGAGAAAATTGTGAAAGATTTTTGTTGTAGTTTTGTATATTCTCCTCCCTCTCTTTGTTTTTCTATCCTTATGTAGGGAGATTACCCTTAGCCAACAAGCATACATCTTGGGCTCCAAGTGTCATAATCATGGAGTTGAGTTAATAGATGAATAATGGCACTTAACTCTTCCTTTTAATGTAACTTAGAAGTCTTTAATATTGCTGGACCTAAGGTTTGGATACTAAACCTTAGGCATGGAAGTGACTTCTTAAACCTTAGGCATGAGATAGAAACCTAGTGTTTAGAATATGATCTTTAACATTTATCTTTTCATGAACTTTTCTTCAACTTAAAAACCATTGTAATCTTGATTCTCCATCTTAATCAATCCTTCCAAAGCTTGTATTGTGAGACGATTCCTACATTTGTGCACAGGCTCTTGATTTGACAACTTTTCCACATCTTTTAAGCTTTTCCTTGAACTTGATTGAACCTGAACTAAAATACATCTTTTGCACTTTTTAAGCATAATATGTTCATAAATTCAACCAAATACAATGCATAAATATAGAAATAACGCGACTAAAACATGTTAGATTTAAGCGTTATCAAATCCCCCACACTTACACTTTGCTTGCCCCCAAGCAAATCTAGCTTTTAAGAAATAAATCCATATGATAAAAATGAGATGCTAATCTATCAAGCATAAATACAAGATAAGATCCATCTATTTAGGCTTATAAATGAAAAGATGAGATGTTTGACAATACCTTAATGATTCTCTTGCCTGATAACATATTAAGACACCTCACGAAAGGAAAATGAAGTATGATTCACTCAACACTCATTTGTTTAGTGATTGGATATAGAAGAAAATCACACTTATTGCTCAGACATGATCTAAATATTACCATAGGCTTGTACAAGAAACAAAACTCAACCGATGTGGCGTAAGCACCAAGCGTAAACATCAAAGAGGACTTTTATTTGAGTTTAAGGTTTCAAGGGTTATATAAGACTGATGTGAAACTATCTCATGAAAAACATAATAGCTCGCTAACAACGAAGTCTCGAATTATTAAATAACGGATGGTCACCAAGGATAACCTTAGATCGCTAACAACGCTATCTCATTCCTCAAGAAATCGGATGGTCACTACATGTCATTACACTTGATAACTTCACAAAGTCAAAAGGGTAGGGATAAAACATGGGATATATATATGATTGGTTTTAATATTGAAAAACTTTACAAATAGCCAAAGTCTACAACCAAGTGCTACTAGCTACATCAACCACTTTCCTTGATATTGAGATTCTTCCTTGAATGATATCATACTTTCATAGCTCATTGGCAATCCATGTCATCAAATAATGACGATGACTTATTCTATTTTTTTTATTTTTTTTATTTTTTTTCATAAGAAACCAATAGATCATCCACGAGATTATCAGGGAGTTTGCAACTTTCTCATTTTCAAGGATTCCCACGTAACAACCATCTTTCCAAGTAGCTAGCAACCAACCAAGACTTGACTATGGGTAAGGTTAAGGCTAAAGGTGAGAAATATTTTTATATTTTTCTGGTGTAACAAAATAAAAAGGCTGGCTCGGAGGGTGAACTAATGGAATCTAGCACTAAAAATGAGTGCTAACAAATGGGTCCATGGAAGGTTAACTAACCAATTTGGCTAGCTAATATATCAATATATGTAAAATGGGAGGCCATTTGGTTTAATTCCTAAGGTAGCCTCTTATCATGCGAATACACTTATATCACACGAGTATGATCTCACTACGGTCTGGTAATGATTTGCATGTACAAGTTCTAGAATAAATATGATCACTGGCACACTCATAGCAAAAAGATTAGAGCATAAAAGATATATGCTATATAAGAATAGGCTTCAAATCCTCACAATTTAGTGGACTGGGTTATGGTTGTGCTGTCAATGTTATCAATCCAAAAATGGATTGCAATGCCAATCAGGACACATCTCAAATTTTCAAAAATTACATGTTTTATTAGTGGATTAATCTAGTTATTCTTTATCAATTATTCTCAACGTGCGAAAACAACTAGATAAAAGGGCAAACAAATTAAAAATAGGCTCAAATTATAGAAAAATTTAAAAGTCTAGATCATTTCCTATTTCCTCCCCCCACACTTAAGTTTGACATTGTCCTCAATGTTAAGAACGATAAATCATAAAAATAGGGAAATGAAACATAAGAGAAATGATAATGCCTGAGCTTTGGAATAGGAGGATTCCATTTGATTTGAAGATCAAGCATCCTAACCTGCATAATCATCAAAACAAAAACACACAAAAATGCTAAATATTTTTGTATTTTATTATTCATAATATTAAGGCCCCTACACTTATGGTGAAACCATCGGGGCATAAAAAAAAAACACACGGGTTGCCTCCCGAGAAGCGCTAAATTATTAATGAGTCATCAGCCCGACTCAATCTCTCTTTACTTTGGTGGTTTGTATTTAGGATTCTTTCCTGACGTCTTTGGAATATACACCACATTTCCTTTTACTATTCCTTTTCCAGTTTTATCAATATCATGTAACTTTGCGGTATTGTAAGTTCTAGGGAGAACATCCTAGATGTAACCAGTTTCCGCAGCCCATTGTATTACTTTTTTATAATCTGCTGGAAAAGGTGCCATGAATGGAATAACAGTATATTTCTTTTTATCGAGCAGTTCAAGTGGAATTTCCTCACTTGACATTTCATTTAATTGCTCCTCATCATGGTATAATTTGATTCGATGTCCATTAACAATGAAAGTTCCACCCTTCTTATCATATAGTTCAACATATCCGGATGGAAAACCATGTTTTACCACGAATGGACCAAACCATTTGGTTCTGAGTTTAGGAGCTTTGAATTTATACTTTGAATTGAACAAAAGAACTTTGTCTCCAGCCTTGAATTCTTTACGGATTCTTAGGTTTCTATCATGATAAGCTTTTGTTCGAGCTTTGTATAGTTTTGAGTTTTCATATGCTTGGAGTCTCAATTCATCGAGTTCATGCAATTGCAAGAATCGTTTTTCTCCAGCGATTTTTAAATCAGGATTACATTGTCTCAATGCCCAATAAGCACGATGTTCAATTTCAAATGGCAAATGACAAGTCTTTCCATATATGAGTCTGTACGGGGTTGTACCAATTGGAGTTTTATATGCGGTTCTAAACGCCCATAGAGCATCATCGAGTTTCCTTGACCAAACAGAAGGATTATCCTTAACTATTTTTTCAAGTATTCTTTTTAAAGCTCTATTGGTGTTTTCGACTTGACAACTTGTCTGAGGATGGTATGCTGTTGAGAAACGATGGTGGACCCCATATCGTTTCATAGCTTTTTCCATTTGATGGTTGCAGAAATGAGTTCCTCTATCGCTTATCAAAGCTTTTCGAATTCCGAATCGAGAGAAAAGCTTTTTCAGAAAATTCACAACTACTCGTGCATCGTTAGTGGGTAAAGCTTCTGCTTCCGCCCATTTGGAAACATAATCTATTGCAACGAGGATGTATTCGAATTTATGAGATTTAGGAAAAGGACCCATGAAGTCAATTCCCCAAATATCAAATATTTCAGAAACTTGGATACTTTTTTGTGGCATTTCGTCTCTACGAGAAAGATTACCAGATTTTTAGCATGCGTCACAATTCCGCACAAGTGTATGGGCTTCTTTAAAAATTGTTGGCCAATAAAATCCCGCATCAAAAACTTTTTTAGCGGTGGTGGATGGTCCATAATGTCCTCCGGTTGGGCCGTGATGACATTCATCAAGAATTTTTCGAGTTTCGGAACCATACACGCATCTTCTTATTATACCATCAGGGCACATTTTGAATAGATACGGTTCATCCCAAAAATAATATTTTAAGTCTGCAAAAAATTTACTACGCTCAGCATGATACAGACCTTTTTGTAATATTCCTCCAACTAAATAATTTGCATAATCAGCAAACCATGGAACTTCTTCATTTTCAATTTCCATAAGAGTTTCGTCGGGAAAGTAATCATCAATCTCGTTTTCACCGAGTTCCTCCAAATTTGGATTTTCTAATCTGGATAAATGATCTGCCGCCATATTTTCTGCACCTTTCTTATTCTGGATTTCTATGTCAAACTCTTGAAGCAATAAAATCCATCGAATAAGACGTGGTTTTGCATCTTGTTTAGCAAACAGATATTTCAGAGCTGAATGATTGGTGAATACAATTGTTTTTGACAAAACAAGATAGGAACGAAACTTGTCGAATGCAAAAACTACAGCTAACAATTCTTTTTCAGTCACTGTATAGTTTTTTTGGGCACTATTCAAGGTTTTGCTAGCGAAATATATAGGACGAAAATGTTTACCATCTCGCTTTCCTAATACTGCTCCTACAGCATAATCACTTGCATCGCACATAAGTTCAAACGGCAGCGACCAATTTGGTGAAACCATAATTGGTGCATTTGTTAACTTGTTTTTTAGTGTTTCGAATGCCATGATGCACTCTTCATTGAAGTCAAAGACTGAATCTTTTTCAAGCAATTTCGTCATTGGACGAGATATTTTTGAAAAATCTTTAATGAATCGACGGTAAAATCCCGCGTGTCCTAAAAAACTTCTAACGCCTTTAACGTTAGTTGGGGGTGGTAACTTAGCAATAGCATCAATTTTTTGCTTTGTCAACTTTGATTCCTTTACTCGAAATCTTGTGACCAAGAATAATTCCTTCTGTCACCATAAAATGACATTTTTCCCAATTAAGTATGAGATGAGAAGTTTTGCATCTTTCAAGCATTTTATCAAGATTGGAAAGGCACGACTCAAATGAGTCTCCAAATACTGAAAAATCATCCATGAATACTTCCATGGAGGTTTCAAGCATATCTTGAAAAATAACAATCATGCATCTTTGAAATGTTGCTGGTGCGTTACAAAGACCAAAAGGCATACGCCTATAAGCATATGTGCCGAACGGGCACGTGAATGTGGTTTTTTCTTGATCAGCTGGATCAATTGGAATTTGAAAGTAACCGGAAAATCCATCGAGAAAACAAAAGTATTTGTTCCCCGCAAGTCTTTCCAACATTTGATCCATGAACGGTAATGGAAAATGATCTTTTCTGGTGGCATCATTTAATTTTCTATAATCAATGCATACCCGCCAACCAGTGATAGTTCTTGTAGGAACAAGTTCATTATGTTCATTAGTTACGACAGTTGTTCCTCCTGTCTTAGGAACACAGTGAGCCGGACTCACCCATGAGCTATCCTCAATAGGATAAATAATTCCAGCGTTAAGAAGTTTGATTATTTCTTTCTTAACTACTTCCTTCATATTTGGATTGAGTCTTCGTTGTCTTTGAACAACTGGTTTAGAATCAGTTTCAAGATTTATTTTATGTTTGCAAAAGTTTGGACTTATTCCAGGAATATCAGAAGTTTTCCAAGCAAAAACTTCTTTATGCTTTTTGAGTATAGAAACTAGTCGTTCCTTTTCATCTGGTTTAAGTACTGAAGATATGACAACTGGAAGAAGAGAATTTCCTTCCAAAAATGCATATTCCACATGATCAGGAAGAGGTTTCAAGACTAGATCTACTGGCGGTTCATCAATTGAGGTTGTGATTCTCATATCATCATTGAATTCCAACTCTTCAAAGTTGGTATTTTCTTCCTCTGAAATTTCTTCAGTGTCAATCTGCATAAATTCAGCGAATTCTCTATCGAGATCTTCATCACTGATTTGTCCAGATGTTTTATGAGTCTTAATTCTTTCATCAAGCAACTCATCGAATGTTTCTTCTGTTATATCATCGAGAACATCAACGCTATAACAAGTGTCATCATTCGCATGAGAATACTTCATCGCTTGATTAATCGAGAAAGAAATTCTTTCATCCCCAACTCCAAGGTTGAGTTCTTTGTTTTTTACTCGGATGATAGCATCTGCAGTATTTAGGAAAGGTCTTCCTAGAATTAATGGAACTTTGCTATCTTCCTCCATCTCAAGGATCACAAAATCAATAGGAAAAACAAATTTCCCAACTTGAACAAGCATATTTTCAGCTACTCCAACAGGATACTGGATAGTATGGTTGGCTAATCGTATACTCATTCTTGTTGGTTTTAATGTTTTGATTGAAAGTTTCGTATACAACGAGTATGGCATAAGATTTATACTTGCACCAAGGTCGGCTAAAGCATCACAAGTGATTGAATTTCCCAAGGTACATGGAATAAGAAAACTTCCTGGATCACCGAGTTTCTTTGGTAATTTATTCTCAATTATTGCAGAGCAATCTTCATTTAAGAAAGTAGCGGAAATGTTTTCCATTTTGCTTTTATTATTAACAAGTTCTTTCAAAAACTTCCCGTTATTGGGCATTCCAGCTAGAACATCAACAAGAGGAACGTTGATTCTAACTTCTTTTAGTAAATCAATGAACTTTCCATATTGTTCTTCCATCGTTTCCTTCCTCAAACGTTGAGGATATGGAATTCTTGGTTTATATTGTTTGAGTGTTGGAGTAGGTTTAACAACTGGTGTAGAAACTGGTTCATTTTCTTTAGATTCTTCTTCTACTTCATCCTTACTATCATTTTGGACAACAGGCGTTGTTTGGGTTGGGTTGGGTGGTGGATTATAAGATAGACCACTACGAGTATATATAGCATTCACATGCTCATTTCTTGTTTGAGGTGGACGATAACTTCCAGATGATGATGGTTTTGGATTGGTTTGAGTATTGCTTGGCAAGGTACCGGATGGTCTTGCACCGAGTTGATCAGAAAGACGACCAAATTTGGTCTCAAGATCTTGGATAGAAGCTTTATGATTATTTTGACCTTGCTCAACCTTGCTTTTGAGCATAAAGAATTGATTTTTCATGAATTCGTTCGTTTGTTTTTAAGCATGCACAAATTCACGCATGGTTTTTTCGAATTATGATTCTTCGTTTTTTGTTTCACGAGAACGATTTTCATCATGAAAAGATGTCTGACGGTTTTCATCACGAGTTTGTGAACGATTATCATCCCTTTTTGGACGATCTTGCCAATCCCGAGAATTCCTACCATAGTAGTTTCCACGATATCCACCTCCTCGATATCCTCCAGAAACATAATTAGCTTCTGCTTCGGGACCTCCCATGGGTTTATCATCACACTCGGATGAGGAGTGATTTCCACCACAATGAGTACATCGCTCACGCATTTCTTTGATTTCTTTTTGGATACTTTCGAATTTGGAATCAATTTTAGAGGTAAAATCTTTCATCATATCCAGGATTTTGGAATTTTCATTTGTTGCTTCGGAAAATGCAACCGATTTTCGATGAGGTTTAATTTTTGCATCTTTAGACCAATCAAGCTTAAGAAGTACATGGTCTTCTAGTAAATTGTAAGCTTCATTAGGAGTTTTATAAAGGAAAATTCCTCCGGCATCAAGTATGCCTTGAGTTGCGTCATCTAGACCATGGTAAAAGATTTGGATAATATTACCACGAGACAATCCATGCCCATGACAACTACGGAGCATGTTTTTCATTCGAAGCCAAGCTTCAACAATATTTTCTCCTTCTTTTTGAGTAAAACTACGAATTTCACCTAAGAGACGATCAAACATGGCTGGTGGAAAGAAACGTCCAACAAACGCTCTTCTCATTTGGTCCCAAGTTGTGATCACTCCGGGGCTTAATTCATTATACCAAATTTTCGCTTCTCCAGTGAGAGACGATGGAAAAAGTTTAAGTCGGATTGAATTTGGATCGGTAGTTCCATAACGAAACATGTCACAAATTTCAAGGAAATCGGCGATATGTTTATGTGGATCAGATTTAACTCTACCATCAAATTGGTTGTCTTTAATCATCGAGAGATGATGACCTTTGATAGTAAAATTTTCTCCTAGATTCACGGGAATAATTGCGGCTTTGGGTGTAGGAGCTACAACCCTATTGGTACCCCACATGGGTTGATCGTCAGCCATTGGAAATGGTAATTCTTGAAAAAGATTGACGATTGGATGAACTTCGGAAAGGTTTTCAAATGGTGGATTAACGGTTTTTGGAATTCTTTGATCGGGTGGAATGAATGGATTTTTCTTTTTGCGAAATAAACGTTCGGGATTAGACAAAGGTGAACTTAATTCTTCGTTAGAAGAACGAGTGGTCATACACGAGAAAAACGAGCCTATCGAAAAGGATTAAAAAAAAGGGGGCCAAGCCGGCGGTTTGAAAGTGAAACCAGCGGTTTGGTCGAGTTGCGAAAAAGAAATTTGGGACAGAAAGTTCAAACCGGCCGGTTTGGATTTATACCGGCGGTTTGGGACTTAAGAATTTTTTTTTAATACGAACAATACCGGCGGTTAGGGCAAACAGAAGGTTTCAAACCGCCCGGTTTGTGTTTATACCGGCGGTTTGGGAGTGAAAGTATTTTTTTTAAAGAATCTGAAGAATACGCTAAAGAGTATCAATACTAGTAGAATTAAAGCTAATGAATTATAAGCAAAAACTAACACAAACGAGATCAAATCCCCGGCAGCGGCGCCAAAAACTTGATGTGTTTCAAGGGATATACCCGTTAGGAGTCCAAGTTTTAAAATTTTTAACACGATTTACCAATGATTCAAACGAAACACATACGAGCAAGTATACTCGTCCGTGTGTAGTAAGAGATAATTGAGGTAAGCCGAGGTCGTTCACTAGGATTTGTTTTGTTTGTATGATGTAAGTTTTTGTGAATAAAGAGCAATCCAACTTATCGATTCTAATTAGCAAGCAAATGAAAATGATGTAAATTCAATAATTAAAAGACTACACTTGCCTAGACTAGTTTGCACAATTCCTTTGACATGATTATGACATTGGTTCCATTTGATTATGATCAACAAATTAGATGGTGTTCCAATTCGATTAGTGGTGTACTAATTATATTGTTTCCAACACTTTCAATCCTCGTCAAGATTTAGAGATTATAAAAAACAATATTTCAAAATTGATCAATCCAAGATTAACACAACTCAATTACCCGATTCGCTTTTGTTTCACAAATAATTAATAACCACACTATTTAGTTTTCCAAGTTAAATTAAGTTTCTTATGAAATGGTCAATACATAAGGTAAAACCCTCATAGACAAAGGTTTACAACTAATTTACTAACAATGTCTTTTTCAACCCAATACATCATTAGAAATTACCCAAACTTAACAACCCTTTGGTGGAGAAAACTCAAGATAGCACAATTCGTTCTTAGTGTTAACTTTTCTTTTGTGTTAGAACCAATAAGTCATAATCAATCAAATGAATCATAAATCAAACATCATCTAGGCAAGTGCATAAGGCACTTAGCCACTCATGGTAAACAAAGTAATAACCATAAGAAATTGATCACTAGTAAACATGATTGAATAGTCTTACAAAATATTGTAATGATGATTACAAGTAATGAAGAACACTTGTGAAATGATCAACAATGATCCTTGCGTAATTGAAGTTATGATTGGTACGATTTTTAGCTTCCTTTTCCTGTGTTTTTCTTCCTCTTGTCGCCCCAAATATAAGAGAAAATTGTGACAGATTTTTGTTGTAGTTTTGTATATTCTCCTCCCTCTCTTTGTTTTTCTATCCTTATGTAGGGAGATTACCCTTGGCCAACAAGCATACATCTTGGGCTCCAAGTGTCATAATGATGGAGTTGAGTTAATAGATGAATAATGGCACTTAACTCTTCCTTTTAATGTAACTTAGAAGTCTTTAATATTGCTGGACCTAAGGTTTGGATACTTAAACCTTAGGCATGGAAGTGACTTCTTAAACCTTAGGCATGAGATAGAAACCTAGGGTTTAGAATATGATCTTTAACATTTATCTTTTCATGAACTTTTCTTCAACTTAAAAACCATTGTAATCTTGATTCTCCATCTTAAGCAATCCTTCCAAAGCTTGTATTGTGAGACGATTCGTACATTTGTGCACAGGCTCTTGATTTGACAAACTTTTCCACATCTTTTGCACTTTTTAAGCATAATATGTTCATAAATTCAACCAAATACAATGCATAAATATAGAAATAACGTGACTAAAACATGTTAGATTTGAGCGTTATCAGATTCCAAATTTCTTCCTATCTGCTTGTTGAAAGCTTTCTCTACCAATCAATGATAGGTTGCCCCTGCGTTCTTTAGACCGAAGGGCATTTTCTTCTAACAATAGACACCCTTTCCTGTGTAGAAAGTTGTCTTCTCTTCATCTTCCTCCGCCATTTGTATCTGATGATACCCTTTGTAAGCATCCAAAAAGCACTTCAAACGGAACCCCGAGAGGGATTCGACCTTTCAGTCAATTTCTGGCAAAGGGTAGCAGTCCTTTGAGCAAGCTTTGTTGATTTCGGTGAAGTCGACACACATACGCCACCCTCCATCACTCTTTTTTACCATAACTGGATTTGCTACACAGGTTTGGTATTTCACTTCTCTAAGTATTCCTGCTCGTACAAGTTCTTCCACCACTTTGCAAGCGGCTGTGTTCCTTTCAGGTGCTAGGCTTCGTTGCTTTTGCTTAATTGGTTCAATGTGTTTGAACTCATTAAGCTTTTTCTCTGTGCCGAAGGGCTTGCCATCGATCATAAGTGTCCTAGGAACCCCTGTCATGTATGAGTATGTCCATGCAAAGACATCCTTGTTGGCTTTGAGTAGCTTCTCCAAGTCTGCCTTGAAGTTAGCAGGGAGTTGCTTCCCGATTACCACCGTTTGCTCCGGATAGAGCTCATTTACCACAATGCGCTCTTCAGCATCTATACAACTTAGAATGACTTTCGAAGGCTCCTTAGGACTTTCTTTGATCTTCTTACCAATGACTCCTGCCTTTCCCTAGTTGTAGCTGGAATGCACGGTTCCTATTCCGTTTAGTGTATGGAATTTTACCGCTGCGTGTATGGTGGAGACTACGATACCCATATTTTGCATGGTGGTCCTTCCTATTAACAAGTTGTAGGGAGAATCGGACCTTACGATTGCAAAAGTGAGGGTTTTTGTTCTTGCGAGCTTTCCTTCTCCAATCGTTATGTCTAACGGTACTTCTCCCAGAGGCCACGAATGCTCGCCTGAGAATCCTACCAGAGGTATCTTTGAATCAACTCACTGCGACCTGATCGAAGGCTTGAGTTTTAAGGAACAATGCTCATATATGATCTCGCAGGAGCTTCCGCAGTCCATGTAGGCCCTATTAACTTCTCAGTTGGAAATTAAGACTTTGATGACTACGGGATTGTTCGAAGGGACTTGACCTGTAATAAAGGGAAACGTTACTTCCCCTACTTCGTTTATCTCCTTCTCCGTCACTTTTCTTTTCAAGCTTGCTTCGCCCCAATGAACCATGAGTATTGGGGCTTCGGGAGGAGTGGTGTCTTTAGCCAATTGAGTGTCAGAGATTTTTTCCTTGCCCTTCTTTATGCCTTTCACCAGATGTGCCAACTGTCTAGACTTTACGGCTTCCTCTAACCGCCTCTTTAATTCTCTACAACTATTCGTATCATGTCCATAATCTTCATGAAAATAACAATGCTTGGTTGTATCTCTGTTTGTACCCTTGCTTGTCATGCGAGGGGGTGGTTCGAAAGCCTTAGCAGCCCTCTCCGTTGCGTGTATTTCCTTCGGAGATTTAGTCAGGCTTCCTAGCAACCCATGGTTAGGACCTTTGTTGTACGGGGTGAACTTGTCCCTGTTTTTTTTTGTTTTTCGATCCTTCCCACGCAGAGTGCTTCGAGAACTTGATGTGGCTTTCTTTGTCGATCGGAGCACCATTGGTAGATACTTCCTTTGCTTCTATCCAAGTATACGTCTTTTCCATTAACCCCTTGTAAGTTGCCGGGAGGTCAGTGGTCAAGAATTCCACCAAGCTTCAATTTTGTAGGCCATGTACGAAGCCAGAGATGCACTGATCTTCATGTAGACCCAAGATCTATAGAGTTTCATCGGTGTACCTTGTGACGAAAGCCCTTGTGCTTTCGTTCTCCTTTTGCTTAATGTTGTGCACCGTTAGATGGGTCCTTGTGAACTTCTTTTGCTGGCTGAAGTGCGATCGGAACTTAGCCTTTAAATCATCAAGGTTGACAATGCTACCAGGCTTTTGTCCATTCCACAAGATACGAGCAGAATCTCGCAGGGTGTATGTAAACATGTGACAGGCTACAGGCATGACCCACTTTTGCATCCTAATGGCCCCTTCGAACAAATGTAGAAAATTGTCCGGATCCCCCTTCCCATCATAAGTACCAATGTGTGTAGGCATTTTCAACCCATCGGGTAAAGGGTAGTCTTCTATCTACCTTACGAAGGGTGTAGCAGAACCCATGGGCTCCGAATATAGGCAATTATAAGGTGGTGCATACATAGGTATGACATTATATGGATTATGGTTTGGGGGTACTCCCATAGGAGTTTGGCTAAGGTAAGATTGGTAGGATGTATTCATACCAAAAGGATAACCATTTCCCATGGCATACGGAGGGTATATCGTAAGGTGCCCGAAGGGTATGTTCCCATAATGTTGAGGGAGACTAGGGTTGTTGGACTGCCCATTTACCAGAGGATACAAACCCTGAGAATAAGACTGAGTTTGGAACGAGGGTTACATACCATTGGGAGGAAGGTGTAACACCCCAACCCGACAAGGGTAAAGATATCACAACAATGGACACATATTAGATCAAAACAAAGCATACTAATACAGTAATACAAAAATTCAAGGATTTCAAATGAAATATGGAATCTAAATGTTTACAATTAAAACTTCCAAAACTAATTCTAAAACATAATGTCTTCAATCCAACTCTAACCCAGCATGGCTATCCAATCTTCTAAGTCCAAGGTACACTCTTCACTCATTCCCAGCTTCCTACTAATACCTGCCGCGTGAAAAAAGAAAACGCGGCTGAGCTACGAGAGCACAGTGAACAGATATATAGATAACAAGAAGCGATAACGAATAGTAGTACAAAGGAGATCAGGAAATACATACCATACAGGAATAAAATCACATGAAGGAATAGGAATAAGGAATGGAATTCAATGAAACAAAATAAGACTAAAATAAATAAGGTTCAAGAATAAGGAAAACAGGAATCTATCACGAGCCCAGATAACAAATAATATCATAGCATACCAATATAATAAAACAAACCTGTGTAGAGTGATCAGCTCTCAGACAAAGTGAAAGACGTGTATCGCACACACAATCAGTCACCAGATATAATAACTATAACATATAACATATACAGATAACAGGTCAAATCTAGAGTGCACCCATACGCCCCACAGACAAATCAATAATCATAATTATAATGGCCATAGCAAATAATAAATAAGGGACGGAACAGGTCATCACTCTCCTGCCCTAGAGTCATGTCAGAGGTGCGTCAATGACATGGACATGAAACCCTCATGCCTAGTGATTGGCTCGTAATATCAAACTGTAGGTCAAAGGTCAGGCGTACTATCAAATAATCAAAAGTCATATCTTAAGGGTACATGGCAAAAGGTTCATGTCAAATAGTTTCAAAAATAAAAGTCAAGGTTCAAATCAAAGCTTATCAAATTGAGTTTTTATATCAAAGTTAAGTTCAGTTCCAAAGGCAATATCAAAAGGTTTTCGGAAAAGAGTTTTCACAAGTTCATAATTAGAGGTCATAGCAAAAGTTCATTTAAAAAGGTTTCTATTTAAAATTCCATTTAAACAATCCTTCAAAAATGGTTTTCATAACAACTGATCTTACAACATAGTTTTCTTCAAAATGGCCTTCCAAAACTTTTAGTAACTTTCATTTAAAAGTAGTGTTGCTTCTTTAAAATAGCTTTTCTCCCACGGTTTCATATGTATTTTAAAGATAGTTCCAAAATCAATTATGTTCAAATAAGGATTTAACAGATTAAGATTTATATCAAAATCAAATCAAGTTTTCTACAAGTATGTCAGATTAAGTTTCAAAACAAGATTTACATATCAGGATTCAGGACAATAGGTCAAAACAAAGAGATTCAATAAAGATTCAGAACAAGGGAACACATCAAGGGTTCACAAATAAACGATCACATGAAAGGTGCACAAACAGGAGGGAACATAGCAATGGCATAGGGAATCCTAAAAGAATCAAAATACGAAGGCAAAAGAAATGAAGGCACCTTACTAGAGAAGGGCAGAATATCTGTACCTTATTATGAATGCAAGAACACAGAGATAAACGCTGATAGAGATTAGATTACTCCTTCCTCGAACCTAAGGGAGTAGAAGACAAAATGACAAGTGGGTTTTTAGTAACTTTCTATTTTTGGCAGGTTTCCCGAATTAACAGCTTTTCACTATTAGCAAGATATTAATATCTCAGATTAAGTTAAGTCCTTATTTAAGGCTTATTATGGTATTAAGGTATCTTCTAGCAGGTTACAAAAGTTTAGGGTTTATTATGACAGATTTTCATAGTTCAGGGTTTTAATTGTAAGTTCATCTAATTCAAAGGCATAAAGTGAAAATACTTTAAGTTACTGACTTAAATACTTATTTTATTCAGAATGACATCTTAATCCTTTTAGTTTCACCATTTACAGATTAAACCCCTTTAGTTATATAGTTTACAAAACAAACCCTACATTTACATAATTCATGTTTTAATCCTTGTAATATTCATATTTTCCCAAACAAGTACCTTATTTTACAAAGTTACAAAAAATAACCTCATACTTATATGAATTACAAATTTGATCCCTCAGAATTTATTAATTGCACATTTGGTCCCTTAACTTTACAAACCTTATAATTAAATCATAATTTTATAACAATTACATATTAAGCCCATAAATACTCAAAATTACACAAAACACTCTTAATATCATTATTTACTCAAAATGACTTCAAGTTTCCAGAATTTACACTTTTAGTCCCTCTATTTTAATTTAATTACAAAACAACCCTTATAAATACACTTAATTCATTATCTTGCAATATTTACACTTAGGACCCTCAAGTTATATTTTTCCTACATTCCTACTGACTTATATGACATTACAAAAATATCCCAGAAGTTTCAAAGTTGACAAAACAAACCCTTGTGAATTAAAACCCACACGTATAACACTTTTTATTCTCAAAATAAAACCCTAACTCATCAAATGATTATACCACTATTACCCAATCATTAGAAACATTAATTACATCAGATCTAGCATGAACAAACCCTAACTCTAATTGTTTAAGGATTTTTCCTATTTTTCCTTGATTTTTCATAAAACCCGATTTAAACAAAATTCAAGAATAATTATTATAGACTTCTAAAAATCACATGGTTATTTTTCTAGGCTTATATGATGATCAAAGAACACGTAAAAATTATGGTCACCACCCAGAAAAATCGTATAACATATTTTAGATTTTATGCATGTTTTTGATACCTAAAATTTCCACGACATATTTAAGCCTTTATAATTCGTAATATTATTTTTCACAGATCATATAAATCATATAAGGTCTAAATAAAATAACCATAGCACCCAGAAAATTCGTATCATATATTTTGGAATTTACGTGTGTTTTCACCAATAAAATTCATAGCGACTTATTTATTCTGCATGATTCGAATTAAACAATTTTTATAAGTCTTATATGATATAAGGATCATTAGAAAAATATTAGATTAATTTTAAAACGTGTGGAATAAGGATCACGAATTTATACCTATCGGATGAGAAAATTCGACAAGAAAACGCCTCACGATCAAACCAACGACTCTACAAACCCAAAATTATTTTTCGTAGCCTCCTTGGATGAAGATCAACACCAGAAAAATACTAGTTCACCTCCATAATTTCGTGTGAAGTGTGGGTGAATTATTATGTGTGTTATGATATATTCGGTAGGGTTTATAGAAAAATAAAAGGAATGTTAACTAAATAAAGGGAGATGCCGACTTTAGGGGGAAGGATAGGACCAATTCACACGGTTTATAGCTGGCCAAAATAAATCTTTTAAATTTTTGATATAGTTTCCTCGTTTAAATTAGTAATTATCCTTAACTAATTCACTTTTAAATATAAATAAATAAGAAAAGATATTTTCGGTTATATCTATACATAAAGATGTAATAATACTTTTTTTGGACTTTTAATAATAATATGATGTTGTCCCAGAAATTAACTTACTTCATATTGAGTTCGTTTTCAGAAGTTTTGGATTAATTCAGAGTGTTTATAAGTGATTTTATTAAGTTTTATGGCTTCAGGGTAATTTAGTCATTTTACGAGTTATCTGAAATTTCAGGTATTACAGAAGGTTTCCTCCCATATTAATCGGAAGTGGATTGCCTTCTACGCCAGATGCGTGAGAAGGCTGCAACAGAACCCCTGCTTTAGTCCTTCCAAGGTGAGCTGCCAACAACGGAGGTAGATTCACCTCCGTCTCTTCCCTTCGTTGGCTTCTCCCATTGGAACCTTCGGCTACCGCTCCTTCTCTTCTGGTCGGAGCCCTCTCCGGGACTCCTTCGAACCCAAAGGACCTTCTGTTTGGCCTTCGACCAACAGGCGACCCTATCCTCAGGGCCGAGTGTGTTGTTCCCTGTGCCGGAGGCCTAGGCTCCATTTCCATCTCTTCATCATAATCATCACTAGAAGATTCCAAATCCCTTCGTATCTCAGCATTCTGAACTTGCCTCTTGCGAGCCCTTAAGAGAGATTCCAATGCCTCATGGTTGGCTTCGACAAAGGCTGGGCTAATGACAGGTTCCGGATTGGCTGATGTCGAAGCATGATGGTTAGGTGTTATTTCTGGGTAAGATCGTGTTGTGAATGTGGAAGCGGTTATTGGGGGGAAGTTGTTGGGGTCGTTAACTGGTATTGGCGCCAATGTCGAGAAACCTAGTGGGGGAGTATCTTCTCTCCCTTGATCCATGCCGGATATGTAGTGAATGTAGTTAGTTGGTTATAAACTTGTAAATAACGAGACCAATTGGAGCGGTCCCACGGAAGGCGCCACTGATTATACAATAAATTGCACGACCATGCCTTCGATGATGATCAAAGGATATAGGGGGTGTTGAGGTTGTGCCAAGCTTGTCTTTCACCTGAAATAAGAAATACGAAGACACTACGTTAAGTGATTGCGCAGGGGTTGGACCCTGCGAACCACCTCCGGTGTGCGAATGAGTATGTGATATGATAAGTTGGTAGTGGAATGAGAGACTCAAGTTTGCATACCATTTTTCTCAGCCCATCTCAGCTATTTATAGGGGAGGACATAGGCCTTAGAGAGCTCTTGCACAAATATCGGAGATCATGGGGGTGTCCCATGATTTGTGGTAACCGCTAGGGCTTAGTTACCCACTATCTCTTTCTTGGCGGGAAAGCTCAAGGAAAAAGGGGATGTGGGTTTGACCATGTCAAGGTGTTCTCCTTTCTAGTATCCTCGAAGGGTGTATCCCGAAGGGCTTAAGGCTTCGATTGGCGAGTTCCCAACTGGTAACCATGTCACAGATGAATGGTTTTACGCCAATGAGGATTTTAGGAGGTTGACCTGGACCTTCGAGAAGAAGGCTTCGTGCAGGCTCGAAGGGGTGTCCTTCGACCCGTTTGGAGGGTACATCATCAGTGTAGATGTTGTTCTCTTTCAACTTGGTTACAAAGGTCTTTGATGTCTTCGACTTTGTAGTGCAATGCATTATATTACCCGGGCCTAAAATAAAAATTAAGCGTTAGCATACACATAGAAGAATCATACATACATGCCACTAATTGAAATTCTTCATAACCCCCCTTTCATTTACTTTCAGGAAAAGTAACTTGCACCTTACCCTCACATCAGATATCAGGAAATCAATGCTTAGGTAATGGCCAGTAACAACATTGACGTCCCATTTTCTGCACACAATGGCAACAATGGGCCCTGCTACGTAAGGTCCGGCTGGTCCAAAAAAAATTGGGCTTCAGCCTGCAAGATTGCCTTTGACATGGTATATGCTTTTGGTAATGCTGATGTAATTGTTGAAAAGGGTAAATTGGTAGCTTTAGCAGCCTTTGGGTTGTAATCTTCTTTATTGTAAATGTAACTGCAACCTTCTTTCTATTCCCGAAACTGCAAAGCTCCATGATTTATATTCCATAGTAATGAGGAATAAGTTCACAGGTTTCAGCAGATGAAGAGTTGTGCAGAAAATTAATGTGTGTCTAACTGTTGAATTACATTCGACTATTACTAAATGTATTCGATTATTAGAGGCCGACTCAATATTAGCACTAAATGTAGGTCATATGTACTTACCACTTAAGCATGAAACTTAAACCAAGGTACTTACACATGAAACCTTCACATTTATAAGGGGACTCAATCTTTTAGTATAATAGATATAGATTCATAAACATAATTTATTTTCTTGTTTCATAGCCATCTATGTAACTGGAAGTAACATAATTTTTGTTTTGTGTTACTAACAAAAAAATGTTTTAGTCACGTTAGCCAAGAAAAAAAAAAGATAAAGATAAATTAAAGTTTAATAATATATTGTGCAAATATTACACATATATGTTTTTTATATTATAATGATGATAAATACATATAAGAAGACATTTAAAATTATTAGTGATAGCTTAAAACCGAAAACTCACGAACCAGAACTGGCATGCCAGACTCACGCACCATAGCTTGGGTATTTTTGACCCACTGGCTAAATCGCATGCAGCAGCAACAACAACAACGACAATCGTGATGGAGCACGGTATAGGAGATATGTTGTAGGCAGTCACACATACACCTAAGAGAGAGTAATGAGATTGCTTCCTCGGCAAGAGTGTGTGTAGGAATATATGTGAGCGTAATATATAACATGTGTGTATTTGTGATATGTGTCTAAATACACATATATTTTATATTGTTTAACCCCACAAAAACGACCAAAAACACACAAATGACCATATAAATGTTACAAATATCATTGAAATGTGTTTTTATGTGATTCAGGTACAAAAAGATTGAAAACAAGTGAAAAGCATGCAAAGTTCACAAAACTGTCAATTTCAGTCCCTGAAGTATCACCAATTTGCAAAACTAGTCCTTGAAGGTTTAAAATGAATGAAAAGTCAACTTAAGTCCTTGGACAATCAAACTTGTTCAAAATAGTCCCTGGATGAAAGTTTTCTACAAATGGCAACTTTTACCCCTCAAAATCCAAAATTGACATAAAAGGTCCTTGGAAGTTTTAAAAATGGAAATTTACAATTATGGTCCTTGTACTAATGTTAATTGGCAGGTGTGATCCCTGGAATGAAGTTTGGAAGTTTGTCACATCAGGCCCCTCAAGTTTCAGAAATTACAACTTTAGTCCTTGGGCTTATCCATTATACAAAACCAAACCGGACCCTTTTATTAATAAACCCACAATCCTTAAATCCAAATCCAGCCCAACATACACAACCCAGCCCAACTTCCTTAATAATAAAACCGGGTTGACCCCAGTCAAACCCACCCTTCTTCTCCTTCCTCTCCCACCCCGCCAAAACCAGAAACCACATCTTCCACATCCCTGGTTTCACCACCACACCTTTCCACCTCACTACCCCAGCTGTCTACCTACTCCACCATACCATCCCTACACTCCTCACACCAGCCTACAATGCCATCAATGCATTCCCACAATCGACACTTCACCTCACTCATAATCCCCTGCTTTTCTTTACCATAGTACCAACTTGGCCTCTGAACCTACCAATCATGTCCCCTCCACCTCTACAAACAACCAAGGTTCATTAATTGCTCTAAAACTGCCCCAAGCAGCCTATAACACTTTTGGCGCCAAAAGTCGTTTAAATGGCTAGGATGATTTTTGCTTATCCAATGGACACAAATTAAAGTGGGATTTGACTGGAATGCTAGTGGGAACTCAGAATGCTATAAAGATCAAGAGGAGGCATGAGAGAAAACCACCTTGGGCTAGCCTTGGTCACGTAGTGTAGTTTTTAAAATCTTTCTTTAAATTCAATGTCTTTTAATGTTTTAATGTTGTACCTTTCTTTAAATTAGTGTAATAGAACTTTAATTCCAGTTTAATTTCAATCTAAATTTCAGTTTCAAGTTTTTGCTTAAATTTCCTTTAATTTTCATGTTCTTTAAATTCATGTTATCTTTAATAGTTTAATGGACTCTTTAAGCTCACATAAACTCCTGACAAAGCTTTAAAGCTTTTAGAAACCTTAAAACATGCCTTAGTCTTTAAAATTCAGAAAATACCAAAAATCAAGAAAATCAATGAAAAATCCAAAATATGGTGTTCTTGATGGAAACTGCATGGAGCAAGGTTAATTGTGGATTTCCTTTGGTTTAGAAGCTTTGTGGAAAGCCTAAGGATGTGTTCTGTGGCCTTGGTTCTCAGTTTCAAGTAGGATGCATTTGTAAGCCCCTTTTTACCATTTTTTGCATTTCATAGTTCAAGTCTTTAATATGCTTTGATTTTCATGTTTTCCTGCTTAATTGTTGTTTGTTAATGATTATCTAGCTTAATCTTAGGTTGTTATGTTTTGGATTTGACTGTGGTTAGAAATTGCATCTTGACTGTCTATGAGCATGTTTTTGACATTCCTAGGCTTGAACCTGTGTGACTACTTGTTTATGCTTAAAAGGGTCCATTTTGACACATTGTGACCCCTAGATTTGATGGAATTAGTTTACACAGTCCTATGCTTTGAAAACCTCAGTTTGGTCCATTAAAGGGTTGTTTGGATTTAATAATGCATCTGTGTTAAAGAGTGTTTAAATGGTGTTGTTCTTGTTTGATGTACACTACATAGAACCTATTTGACTCAGAGAACTATTAACCAAGTGGTTTAGCATGTTAGAAAGTCAAATTGACACTTGACAATCTAGATATGAGAACTGTGAGGTTGTTAGATCTAATAATCCTGCATATGTGTTTAATTGTTGTTTATCTTTGTTTATTTCATGTTATTATTGCTTAATATAACTTATTTAGTCATTAGATTAAGTTCTAAATTCACTTTAGTCAACTTTTTAGTTCTTAGCAAAAAGTCAAATTTTCTTATTTGTCATTTTTGAATAAACTAGATAATTTTCCCTAGGCTTTGTTATTTAGTTTCAGTTTAAATACTTTTAGGGTTTTAAAGTTTTGTTGCTAATCTTGCTTATTCTATTTTTGTTAATTTTTAGTTCCAATGTTTAACTGCTTATTTTAGTGCTTTTTCTTGCCTATTTTTGCCCTGCACCAAGGTTTGGGCTGTCAAAACTATAAGCTTGCAGAAGCTTGTGGAATTGACCCTAGCTTGTGGACTGGGCATATTTGTGTAGCCCATGTGGCTTATTTGTTATGTCTATTCTTGTTTTTCCATTTGTAGCTTAAATAGATAGCTTATTTCACCCACCTTTTTTGTCCCATCTAACTCACTCCACTGAAGCAAACAGTGGAGTTGGAGTTGTTTTCTTAAGCTCATTAAATAGCTCCTCATTGACCCCTAGCTTGTGATAATTGGCTTCATGTGAGGCTAACCAATCATACTCAAAGGTTCAGTTCTTGTTGAGCTTTCTTAAGCTTATTTGATAAGTTAAATTAGAGCTTGTTGTTTGCCCCATTTGCTGAGTATACTGAGTAATCAGTGTACTCATGCTTATTTCATAAGCTCTTAAAAAGCTCATTTGTGGTCATAAGCTTGTGTGGTTTAGTTTTATATGAAGCTTATCCACCCATCCATAAGATCTTGTGCTTAAATTCCCCCTAGCAGCTCATTTACTAGGGCTGCTAGTAGCTTTTTGACTTGTCCATTTTGATAAGTCTGCTGGCTTATCAGTATACCCATAGCATTTTCATAAGCTCACAAAAAGCTCATTACTGGGACTTAGCTTGTGAATTTTGTTTCTTTTAGAAGCTAATCCACTAGATAATAAGTTCCAGTGCTTTAATTCCATGTTCTAGCTTATTTGCTAGGGCTGCATCCAGCTTTTTGTTTGTCCCACTTTTTCAGTATACACTGAATCAGTGAATTGAAGCTTTTTCAAAAGCTCCTCAAAAGCTCATCTGTGGACCAAAATGGTTGAGCTTTGGCTTTTTGGAAAGCCAACCAGACCATCTTGCTACTTCAATTCATACTTTGGCTTTTTCAGCTTATTCTCTTAGCTTAATTTGCCATTCAAAAAAGTTGCAGGCCTGTTTGGTTTAGCTGTGGAATTTGGAATTGCTTATTAGCTTATTACTAGCTTATGAGTGATTGCCAGTACACAAGCTTGTTTATACTTGTTCATATAACTTGTATACATATTATTTTTCCTTTGTTATCTTGTGTGGAGCTTATGCCAAGCTTATTCAAGCTTTCACTCAATCCAAGTTCAGCCAAAAAGCTTAACTGTCTTGGCTCATAAGCTCATGAATCTGCTTATTTCTTAGATTGTAAAGTTTTGTTTTCATTAAACTTGTTTAATATCAGTATATAATAGATCCAGAAAAAGAAAAAACCAAAAAGCTCCACTTTAAAGCTAAGTGATAGCTTCTATTTAAGAAGCTTATTGCTTATTTGCTTATTTTCATAAAGCACATAGTGTTTTTATATTTTTCCTAGGTTCCTTTATTTATTTTAGAAATATGTAAAAAGTTTCAGATTTTTCTTTATTCATTTAATATTTATAATAAATCAATAATAGTTTTTAGTAATTAATAATAATAAATAATTAATAATAAATAGAATCATTGTGTAAAAAAAATTATATTTTCAGTTTCAAAAATTGTTTTATAATATTTTAGATTTTTCAGATTCTTTATTTTATTTATTTAGGTTTATTTTAGATTTTCTTATTATTTAATTCATTATTAAATACATTTTATTCATTTTTAATTTATAATAATTAAGTAAATAGTGTAAAAATTCATTTTAATTTTCTAATAATTTTCTTATCTTTTTAAGATTCCAAAAATATGATTTTCACATTTGTGGGAGTTGTATTGGACTGAATTCACTTTTTATTCTTGTACGTTTACGTAATTGTTACGTAAACGTACGCGTTTTAGGTTTTTAGGTTTTCTTAACATTTATATAAGTTTGTAAATTATAAATAAATATTTTTGTTTAATTTGCATTTAAGCCCCTAAGGCATGCAAATCCCTACTATAGTTATAATCGTTTTGTTTTTGTACGTGATGCGTGGTTTTGCGACCTTACAACAGGTTTTACCCCTCGAGGGATCTCAAGAGGCTTACAACCCCACCAGGCAGTGTACCTGACCGATGTAGTATAGTGTAGTGGTAAGTACGGGGGATTGATCGTTCTCCACAGGGAATAGTGTCGTTAGGATTGAAAAATTACTCTAATAGGTCTAAGGGTGAGGGAAGATTCTTTTTGTATTTTTATAATTTATGAAAGCAAGTAAAATCTCGGGTTTGAAAGAGTGGGCGGAATTAGTTGCTAGTCAACTAACCCAAATAACTACAAATGCAAATAAAATAAAATAACTGAAAATGAAAAGGTTGTGTAACTTATATGGAGAGAAATGTGTTTACTTAGATTTCCTTACTCCCTAACTATCTTTTACCGGTTGATTAGTGTGTATTAATTGCGTGAATGACTGGTGTATTCCTTAATACCAATCGTGGGGTGGCGTACGTACTTCCCCAACTCTACAAGCTCCTACTTCACTCCTATGTCGAGCCGGCTAAGAAGCTCCTAACATGGGATCACTAGAATTCGCTCATGCATTAAATACAACCATAAAAACCTTAGTACGCATTGGTTCATGTTTCTTAAGACGTTCAAGCAAGTTACCGTATAGGAAGTTAGCCAGTTTTCTTAAGCCTAACATCGATAAACAATCATCCAATACAATAAATAACACACTAATAACCAATAATCAATAGTTAGGTTTCATTAGATCTAAGCAAACACAAGATAAATCTAGCCTAGCATGTTAATTAAAAGACAAGAACAAGATATAATCAAACAACACATAGACATATTGATTGATTAAATGAATACTTATCTTCAATTAAACATGGGAGATCCAAGGGTATAAAAACCCGTAAAAATGGCAGAAATTCGTCTTAGGGTTTTCTCCTCACAAAGTTGCACACAATGACAAAAAATTGCAAAACTATATATAGAGTTTAGGGGCTGACGGCGTCACGTTGTAGATCTTGACGCCGTCACCTCGCCGTGTCTAGGGTTCCCGGATGGCCTTCTTGACGCCGTCCCTTTTTAGTGCTCCAAAATCCGCTCTGGCTTATCAAAGGTTGACGCCGTCAGAAATGGGCTTGACGCCGTCTCTCTTTAAGTTAAACCGTGATAGCCTTGATCATCTTAAAGGGTGACGCCGTCAGACTTTCCATTGCAAAACTCTCTGGCGCGTCTCGTGTATTTTTCATATCCACCTCTTTTGCCAAGCCATGACGCCGTCAGGAACAATCCCTGACGCCGTCAAAGGTACTTTTCCAGCCGATTTTGAGACTTAGTTGTTTTCTTCACTTTTATGCTCCAAAAACGTCCAAAATGCTTCCTTTTCCAGATTTCTTCTCCAAAGTACCTAAAATGACAAAAGGAACGATTTAGGGCAATATTTGATCAAATAAATACGATTTAGGGCTTAAATGACCCCCTAAAAGCGGTACACTTTTCGCTTCATCAAATACCCTTACACTTGAGATTTGCTTGTCCTCAAGCAAATGCGCTTTTATTCTAATCAAAATACAAGTTAGGGGTCATTTAACACTAATATAAAAGTAATTACAACAAATAGTCGTTCCACTTTAATCATAATAAGCACGGAGATTACAAACTAGCACCTCACAAGTAGTGTTTAGATACTCACATCTCTCAGGTGTCGTCAAAATAAATCTCATAAATGAAAACGGATAATATCTCTCACTACCTGTCATAGCAAATAGATTACCATAGGCTTGGGAAAGGATCAAAAACCTTCTCCACTAGGCGTAAGCACCTAAGATAAACTATCAAAGAGGGCTTTTACATGGGTGATAACGTGAGGTGTAGGGATATGATAAACACGGATTTGTTGGATAAGGGATATTTTACTGGTGGCGAGTTAAAGATCTTGATTAATTACATGCACAATATGGCGTTGCTAAGCCAAGACTAGACTCGACTTAAGCTAAAAACAAAATAACACAAACATAAAATAAACATAAAATGAAACGGGATGGTAGTCCGTATGTTTTTTCTATTTTTCTTTTTCTAATTTTTTTGTTTTTTTTTTTTTTTTCTTGATTTTTTCGATTTTTTTTTTTTTTTTTTTTTTTTTTTTTTTATACACTCTTGCCCTACCATCCAAAATAATACATCATAGGGGCGTTGCATTCCCCTTACACTTGAACTTTTACATAACTTTACAAATAACTATTCTAATGACTCGAATTAAGATAATCGAAACACTTGGAGTACTTTTAAAATATTTAGCACATATGGGGGTAATAATGTTGTTCTTCCCCATTATTCCATTACACTAGTACTTTACCCATGAGTCCCAATCGTCCCAAAACAATATGTACAAGGATATGACTCGACTTAGCAACCATGTAATCAATTAGATAATTAACTAAGGGTTTAAACAAATGTTGTCACAATAATGCACTAAAGATGAGTGCATACAAGGTAGGCTAAGGCGATTTGGGTGTACATTTAAGTGGGGTGTAAACAAATTCTTCCTTTAAGTAAAATGCTTAAAGGTCGAAACGAAAAGATAGGCTCTGAGGGGTGTACTAGGGGTATCGTGTACTAAAAATGAGTACAACGCAAAGGGTGTGGGAGAATTACTTGACCAATGTAGCCATAGTAATTATAACAAAAACACAGGTGTAAAACAATGGGTTAATCCTAATGCCTCTTATCATGTAGTAAATCTAACTACACGAATGTAGTCTCACTTGTGGCCTCAGAATGGTCCTAACGCAAGTTCTAGAATCTAAGTGCTACCGGTACACACATCATAGCATAAATGCTTTTCCTACCAATTCTAGGGGCGAACCTCACATATTTGGGGGTGGAAAATTTTTTAGTGGTACGGTTTTTGTGCTAGTCATATAACTCCTATCCGTGAGACGCTCATTAAGATCAAAAGTTTCACTCCTATATGTTGTAAAAAATTTTAAATTTGGTACTAAAATTGCCCTAACAGGTATTTATCTCAGTTTTATTACACATCTACCATCAAACAAACAAAAATCAAGCGTAATAGCATTCTCTAAAGTATCGTACTTTACCCCCCTTACACTTAAGATGAACATTGTCCCCAATGTTCAAATAACAAGATGCAAAAGTAAATAAGGTAAAAGAATGAAATCAAATACTCCCCTGATTCGTTTGGTGGATAAAGAGGTAACATGGTTAGATCTTCTTCCAAGAGAAAGTAGAAGCTTCAAGACTAAAGCAATGCCATAAGCTTGATTCCACATACATCTCCTTGTCCAAAATAACCTGTTAAACCTGAGAAAACAAACACGAAAACCTGCATAACATCGGCGGGATAAATTCTATATAAGGATATAATGCTTGTGGAATGATAATTTTGTAGATTCCTGGAGTTTATAAGTTAGAGATTTAATAAAAACTTTTTATGAAAACAAAACTTTCAAAAATTTCAGAAAATTAAAACCTGACGCCGTCAGAAATGATCTGACAGAATTCTCATGTTAAGTTTCCGGAAAATTTCTGGAAAAACCTATACCTTACTTCCTGGAAATCCTGCAAAACATCATTATGACTCGATACAAGCATTTGACTCAAACTATACTAATATGTATGTTAATTTATTATTGTTATGATTCATGTTCATTTGTTCTAACAAACCGATTTGGATTTCCCTTACACTTATCTTTTGCAAAATACCTTTATATGTAGTTAAGACGAAGTTAAAAACAAGATAAAGCATTTTCACAATTTAGTTTTGAACATGAATCAATAATAATAAAAATTAAACACACATACGAAAGCAAATAAAATCAAACAAACAAATAAATAAACACACAAAGCAAATAAAGCTTGGGTTGCCTCCCAAGAAGCGCTTGTTTTTGTTCGAGTCACGAGCCTGACTCTACCCTTATTTAACGGATAAAGTAGAGGTTTTCCCTACACTTAGGATTAAGTGCGGGTGATAGTAGCGATACACACCCTTAGGGTGGAAATATGCCACGTGAGGAAAGAGTGGTGGATAAATTATATACTCAAAGGGGTGTGCTCCTTTCATCATAACCTTACCTAGTTCAATTTGGTCAATGGGTGAATTAAAGTTTTCTCCTAAAAAGGGATCATCTTCTATCAACTTCGAGAGATTCCTAGTTAGGAATCCATCTTGACCTAATAAACCCGGTTTAAACCCATAATGTTTCTTGTGATCAATCATGAATGGGTGATGTAAGTATGAAAGGTTATGGTTCACTCCTATGTTGTCTTCCTCACTACAAGGCTTAGAGTCTATGATGAGTGTCTAAATACTCATCATTTCTGTCACATTTTATCTGCAAAATCATTTAAAAACATGCAGATATGCTTCAAAATACTGAAAATATCATAAAATGTGTTTTTATGTGACTCAGGAACAAAAAGATTGAAAACAAGTGAAAAAACGAACAAAGTTTGCATAATTGTCATTTTTAGTCCCTGAAGTTTCACAAATTGGCAGATTTAGTCCCTGAAGGTTTAAAATGAAAGAAAAGTCAAATTTAGTCCTTGGGATATCAAACATATTCACTTTTAATCCCTGGATGAAAGTTTTCTAAAAATGACAACTTTTACCCCTCAAGTTTCAAAATTGGCAAAACTAGTCCTCGGGTATTTAAAAATTGGAATTTATCAAATATTACCCTTATGCTATTTATAATTGGCAAAATAAACTCTTTTGATAACTTTAGTAAAATTACAGTTTCAATCCTTCAAAAATTCAGTAATTACAACTATGGTCCTTGTGTTTATTATACAAACCAACCGGACCCTTAAATAATAAAAACCAACCCACCCTTTATATTAATAAACCCAATTCTATAACCCAATCCATCCCTTAAATAAAATACCCAGCCCAATCAACAAGCCCAAACCCGACCCTTTTATTTAAATAAAAAAAGTTTGACCCCAGTCAAACTCTTATCCCTTCCCCTAAACCGCCAAAAAAAACCAGTCATCACCACCACCTCACCCCCCAGCTGGCTACTCAATCCACCACCTCATCCCCCCTCCAAACAAGCTACCTAACACTCCCAAAAGCAATTAATGCTTCCTCCCCACTCTCACTAACTAAAACAGATGACCATTCCACTTGTCCTGTTTTCCCGCCAAAAGTAAGATTGGACGATAGAGATGATGTCAGGAGCAATCAAGGGTGCTAAAAGATTCAGGGATGTCGGCTAGGGTTTTCCCATTTCAATTTTGTATATATAGAACAATGTAATAGGAAATAAAGTAGTAGTTAATTTTTATTAAATCGTCTTTTACTTAATTGTCTTTCTTTATTGTAATTTTCATTTCCAGTCATTAATATAAGCAATTTACAGTCATTTTGATCTCATTTTAATATATCTTGCATTAATTTTCAGTCACTTTATAATTTCAAGTTCTATTGTAATTCGTACCAAGTTAAATGGTATTTGGAAAAGCTTATTATCTGTTTACATAAGCTTATATAAGCTAATTATAGCTTACTATAAGCTTATGTTAGTGTAAATCAGTGCTAAACTCAAGATACAAGAAAAGTCAACAAAAGTCAACCTGAGAAGCTAATAAGCTGTTTTGGGGTGAATAAGCTGATTTGGAAGGGTTCTCTGGGTTTTCTAGCTTGTTTCTGACAAGCTAGAGTGGTTCTAGTTCTTTGTTCCTCAGTACCATAGCAATCCAGTTGTAAGCCTTTTTGAATTCTAGGCTTAATTTTGCAATTTACTATTAATCTGCTTATTTATAGCTTATTGTTATTAGTTTATGCTTATTATTAGTTTATAAGTTAATTTCATCAGTTAAAAAAGTTTTAATTAGCTTAGTCTTTATTTTCCTTAAAATCAGTCAAAAAGTCCAAAAATAGCATAATCTAGCATAGCTTATTATCTAGCTTAATTCTGTTCTAAAAGTTGCTTATTATAGTTTATATAAGTTATTCAATCACTAAAAGTCAGTAACCATAAGTTAAAAATGCCATTTTCATTTGAAAACCATGACAGACACCTTGAAAGGGCTGTTTGGTTTAACTTAGTCAAACAGGTCAAACATAGCTTGTACTGTAGATTTGCATCAAGGTCAACTTTGGTTAAGCTTAATTAAGTCAATATAAGCTATTTCTCAGACTTGACAAGTTCATTTCACTGGTTTAGTAGTTTTGAGTAATTTGTGGAATTTTTAGAAACTAAATAGGCCAAATAAGCCATAAGCAGCTATAAGCTCATTTTGTCCTTTTTCATTGCTTGTCTGAGTTCATTTGAGTCCAATTAGAGTATACACAAGAGTTGGTTTGAAGCCCTAAGGCTTGTGCACTTCTGCACAAACTCTGCACATCAGCATACTCAGTGTATACTGAGTTGCTGTGACTGCTGAACTCACCCAATTTGTGGCTTATTTACATAAGCTCAGGCCTAGCTTTTTAGTTTTCTGAATACCCAGTACTACTAACTCAAGTTTTCCCCCATTAGATTGCATCTCAGAAATTTATTGGATTGCTTAAATTGCCTTGCAATTTGGCATTTTTCTGAGTTTTCTGTTTGAGCCTTGCTACTGCTTGTCTTCTTATATTGCTTATTCATAGTGCTTATTTGTGTTTTTAAGTTGTTTTGTGTTTATTTAAGTATATTAAACTTTTTCTGAGCATTTGGTTGAGTTTTGTGCTTATTAGCTTATTTTTAGCTTATTTGCATACTGCTTATCTACCCAAATCTACTTTTTGGGCTTAGATAACTTCTGCTTTTATTTTTCATAGCTTTTAAATATTAATTTTGACTTATCCTGAATTTTTCAGATTTTTCCTAAGTCATTTAATATTTTTAATCTTTTTTATTAGTTTCTATTAGTAATTAAATCATAATAAATAAAATAATAATCAAAAAAATATAAATCTAATTTTCATAATTTTCTTTTGTCATTTTTAATCAAGGAAAAATATAATCACATTTTTAGACCTTAAGAAAACCAAAAATAGAAAAATAGTGATAGCTTCTATTTAATAGAATTTATCTTTTTAAATTTTAATTAAGCAAGTTTCATTTTTATCATTTTCTTAGCTTCTATTTACTTAATAATATTTTTAGAAAAAGTTTTAGAATTTTCTTTGTTCATTTAGTATTTTTTATAAATTTAAATAGTTTAATAAGTAATTAAATAAATAAATAATGAATAATAATTAAATAAATAGGGTAAAAAAATATAATTTAAGTTTTTAAATAAGTTTTAAGTCATTTTACATTTTTAATTTTTAATTTCATAAATTTCAGTTTTTGTCCTATTTTAGATTCCCCGTTACGCATTTTTCTGTTTAGTATAATTCGCGTTTAATTTTCTTGTGCATATTTGTTTTAATTTGTTAGTTAGAATTATTAAAAAAGCAAAATCAATATCTAATCATCAATCACTCTAATCCTAGCTTTTCACAGTTTGCCCATTCACACCTCGTTGGGAAACGATTCGGGTAATTACTTACCTGTCTTCACACTACACACGAACGTGAGTTTTTGCAAGTATCATTTTTCACAAAGAGGTAATTTGTAATTATTCACGAGTATCCGTCGTTGCATAATATTTATATCTATTTAGCACGGATCAAATTTTGGCGCCGCTGCCGGGGAGGTGTGCTGCGACAGTTGTGTAAGTTTTAGCGATTAGTGATTCGAGATCCTTCTTCCAAGAAGTTCCTATTTCCCATAAACAATATAAAATCCAAAAATATTTTTCTTTTCTTTTCTATATATATAATTATTATTATTATCATATAAAAAATTAAAAACCCAAAAACATTTTCCGTTTTCTTTAATAAATAACAAACAAATAAAATTTACCATCGAGAACCAAGACAGAGTACTACCTAACTGGGGGTACGACCATAATAAGTTCCCAAACCAAAGATTTAAAACTTGCCTTTGTATCACTTGCGAATATCGGCTCACCTTTGATTGGTAAACAAACTATAACGGAGGTTTAAGGATAGTCTGGCATTAAATTGTCGGACTGAAAGAAGCGGGTTTTTAAGGAGCATTAATTGCCCACCTCTGCTTCTCCGCCACTCTGTGCGTTTATCTTTTAGAGAGCTACCATACGCTTGTTGATTATTGGTTTAAGTTCACTTGTGTTTTTTCTCGATCTTGATTTTAATTGAAAATTTTTGCTGAAAGTGCATGCGCACTCGTTCTTCTTGGTCATCAAGCCCTTTTCGTGAGCTTGGAAACATACCTCGAAGACATCGTAGACGTTCTGCTCCGTCAGTCGTACCCGAGTTACGTACTGATCCCAAAACCCCTGACATCATGGCAGAAGACCGTCCTATGAATGAGCTTCTCCAAGCTCCCACCATTGGGTACGGAGATGCCATTGTTGTTCCAGCCATCGTGGCTGAGAATTTTGAGCTTAAGACTGGATTGATAAACCTGGTAACCCAACGGCAATTCTATGGTTTTGACAGGGACGATCCTCAAGATCACATTAGATGGTTCAATAAAATCACATCCACCATCAAATGCAAAAATGTCCCTGAGGAATCAATCAAACTTCTTCTTTTCCCGTTTTCCATCGATGGGGCAGCCCGGATTTGGCTTGACAAACAACCCCCTCGATCAATAACAACATGGGAAGATTTGGTTCAGAAATTCGTGAATGAATTCTTTCCTCCTTCTAAAACCACGTATCTCAAAAATGAAATCATGAAATTCTCTCAAAGGTTTGATGAACCATTTGGAGAGGCATGGGAACGTTTCAAAGAATTGCTCCGCAAATGTCCTCATCACGGTTTCACCGATTTAATGCAAATGGACACTTTTTACAATGGGTTAAACCCATCTGACCAAGATTCTCTTAATGCCTCAGCTGGAGGTAATTTTCTGAGCAAATCCACTAAGGAAGCCATTGCACTTATTGAAAATAAGTCAAAGGTCCGCACTGCACGAGCCAGACCATATAATTCTCAGGCTAGTGCTGGACCTTCTACTTCATCTCCCGTGAGTCAGTCTAGTACTGATACTCAGCTTGCTGAACTCACGAAGGTTATTCAAGCTTTGGTTTTCTCCACACAAAAGAAAGAGTCCGCTCCGTAAACTTCTCACACTGCTGAAATCAAAAAGGTAGAAGTTTGTGTTACTTGTGGTGGTCCTCACACTTACTACAATTGTACTGCCACCGATGGCAATGCATTTGAAATCAAAGCTTTAGCCGGATCTTCCAATCAAGGAGGTGGTCAATACCATCCTCAAGTGGAAACAAACTACCGTGCTAGCAATCAACATGGACCACCCGGATTTCCTCCTCCTAACAATCCAAATAGGATTAATCCTAATCAGCAAAGAGGGCAAAACACGCAAAATCAATATCATGCCCCGAACAATCAATACCCACCCCAAAGGGGTAATCAAGGGTATTCAGCTCCTAATTCCCAAAGACCTCTCTCGAGTGAACTTGATAGCTACATCAAGGTTAATGAGACCAATATGAAGGCAATGCAAAATCAAATCTCTAATTTGAAGAATGAATTTCAGTCCTCAATACACAAGCAAGGGATTGAGCTTTCAAACAAAATCGATCATTCTCAAAGCGAAGTTAAGAATATGTTTGCCAGTCTCATGGACCATCTCAATCCACCTTCTACCTCGGGAGGTCTCCCAAGTAACACTGTTGTCAACCCAAGGGGTGAACTCAAAGCTGTCACTACACATAGTGGTAAAGCTCATGATGGACTCAAGGTGATAAAGGACCCGGTACTTCCCACTAACAATGGAAGTGCTAAATACGTCCAACCTTCGGTCATCCAAAATTCCACACCCACAATTACTCCTCAACCGTCAAGAATAGATCCTACTCTATCACGATTTATGGTTAAAAGTTTGTCAACCAAACTTAGTGAGCAAAGAACAGCCAGATATTATTCCGAAATGCTCAATGCTGTTGATGACGAAGATACCACTTTCATCAAAGCTATCACCACTCGGAGTGGTGCTGCTTATGAGGGACCCTCTGGCCCTATTCCTCCTCCGTTGTTTGAAATGGAGAAAGAGACGGAGGATACAACGGACAAAGTGCAAATTCCAATCCCACAAAGTACAGCACAAGTCTATCCTCCGGGTGTCCCTAAAAAGAAATCCAAACCAGGAGTTGTCTTTGAATCTGTTAAGACTCCTGAAGTCATTGCCCCTAAATCCAAACCTTACATTCCTTACCCATCGCGCTTAAATGAGCAAAAGCTCCGTGAAAAGGCTAGTCAACAAATGGACAAATTCCTTCAAATTTTTAAAGAATTACATTTTGACATAAGTTTTGCGGATGCTATCATTCTGATGCCCAAGTTTGCATCAACAATCAAACACTTGTTAAGCAATAAGGAAAAACTGATTGAAATGGCTAAAACTCCATTAAATGAGAACTGCTCAGCGGTTATCTTGAAAAAGCTTCCGGAGAAGCTTGGAGATCCTGGAAAGTTTCTACTACCTTGTGTATTTCCGGGAATGGTTGAATGCTATGCCTTAGCAGATCTAGGTGCAAGCATCAACCTGATGCCTCATTCAGTATGGAAGAAACTTTCTCTTCCGGCTCTTACTCCTACCTGCATGACTCTTGAGCTTGCAGATCGAACCATATCTCATCCATGCGGCATTGCCGAGGATGTGTTTGTGAAAGTAGGAAAGTTCCATTTTCCAGCTGACTTTGTGGTTGTTGAATTTGACGCAGATCAAAAGGTTCCTCTCATTCTTGGAAGAGGATTCCTAAAAACGGGCCATGCTCTTATCGATGTATTTAAGCATGAGATCACATTGCGTGTGGATAAGGAAGCTGTTACCTTTAACCATGATCAAACTTCGAGGTACTCCTCAAATTATAATTCTGCATCGGTTAACCGAATCGATGTCATTGATGTTGCTTCAAAGGAGTACTCTCATGAAAGTATTGGTTATTTTCATAATTCTATGAGTGGTAATCCCACCACATCTTCTCTACCTATCATTTCTGACTCTTCCCCTTCTCTCCCTACGTTTGAGGGAAGTGATTCCAATTTAGAAGAGATCGAGGCTTTTCTCAAGTGTGATTCATTTCTGGAAGGAATTGATAACGCTGAGATTGATCTGGAAGGAGATATTCTTCTTCTTGAGAAATTGTTAAATCAGGACAATTCTCCTCCTCTCCCTCCCGTTGAACTTCATAAAAAGGAAATCAAGTCAGTTGAGAAAACTGATAAATTCTCGGAGATCAAGTTTAAGGACTTGCCTCCTCCACTTGAAAATGCAATTCTTGAGGAGGAAGTTCTTATCTTAATGGCTATTCAGATCTCTCTTCTTCCCTTCACCTACCCGGTGATTTCTCCTATCTTTCACTCATTCGGGAGTGAGGATATTACCTTTGACCCCGGCATTTTCCATCTAACATTGGTTTAAATGCCGAATTTATCTCATCGGTGTGGAACTTTCTTATGCTCAATTGGTTATCCAAGCATCTTGAATGAAAGTCCGATGGAGATGGTTTCTTCCACTTACTTCCCCATGAACCAATGAATTCGGGGTCGAGTCAAGCTAGCAACTCGGTTAATAAAAACAGTAGCAAAATATGGGTTTTCACCCATGTCTCACCTAAGTGTGGGGGAGATGCCCCACATGTTGTATATATGTACAGTAAAAAAAAAAAAAAAAAAAAGTGTATATATAATGGCTATTAGTATTGCCTTTTTACGTTCTAAGTGTTGGTTTAACAACCGGTACTTTGAATATTGAGGGCAATATTCAGTTCTAAGTGTGGGGGGAATTCTAGCGAATTTGATCAAATGTACCATCTAGTACCCCCATTTTAGCCAAAATTTTAAAATTTTTTTTCTCACTTAGAACGCAATAAATGGTTATCAGTCCGCCATGTCTAACCCACATAAGGATTGGCTAATCCGAGAGCAAACGGCTCTTGGTAAAGATAAATTAAATCCGTTTATGGCTTGCAATTTGCCCAAAATTGTATGGTATTCGACTCACCATATCTTTATAAGTGAAGAGTTGGCTAGCCCGCAAGGTTATGGCTTGTGGTAAAGGCAGTGAAAAACCATGATTGGTAATCAGCTCACCAAAGATAAAAGTTGTAATTTATCTAAGAGTTGGCTAGTCCAGAAGCAAACGACTTTTGGTAAAGACAAATCAAAACCGTTGACAGCTGATGGTTTGCTCAAAATCATTTGGTTATCATTGTACCAAAGTATCACATACTAAAACATTGGCTACTCCAGAAGTAATGGCTTTTGGTAAAGAGAAAAATCCATTAAAACTTCATAAAAGATTGCTAGGGACTAGCAATAGTTTAGTGTGGGGGATTGATGAGTGTCTAAATACTCATCATTTCTGTCACATTTTATCTGCAAAATCATTTAAAAACATGCAGATATGCTTCAAAATACTAAAAATATCATAAAATGTGTTTTTATGTGACTCAGAAACAAAAAGATTGAAAACAAGTGAAAAAACGAACAAAGTTTGCATAATTGTCATTTTCAGTCCCTGAAGTTTCACAAATTGGCAGATTTAGTCCCTGAAGGTTTAAAATGAAAGAAAAGTCAACTTTAGTCCTTGGGATATCAAACATATTCACTTTTAATCCCTGGATGAAAGTTTTCTAAAAATGACAACTTTTACCCCTCAAGTTTCAAAATTGGCAAAACTAGTCCTCGGGTATTTAAAAATTGGAATTTATCAAATATTACCCTTGTGCTATTTATAATTGGCAAAATAAACTCTTTTGATAACTTTGGTAAAATTACAGTTTCAATCCTTCAAAAATTCAGTAATTACAACTATGGTCCTTGTATTTATTATACAAACCAACCGGACCCTTAAATAATAAAAACCAACCCACCCTTTATATTAATAAACCCAATTCTATAACCCAATCCATCCCTTAAATAAAATACCCAGCCCAATCAACAAGCCCAAACCCGACCCTTTTATTTAAATAAAAAAAGTTTGACCCCAGTCAAACTTTTATCCCTTCCCCTAAACCGCCAAAAAAAAACCAGTCATCACCACCACCTCACCCCCAGCTGGCTACTCAATCCACCACCTCATCCCCCCTCCAAATAAGCTACCTAACACTCCCAAAAGCAATTAATGCTTCCTCCCCACTCTCACTAACTAAAACAGATGACCATTCCACTTGTCCTGTTTTCCTGCCAAAAGTAAGATTGGACGATAGAGATGATGTCAGGAGCAATCAAGGGTGCTAAAAGATTCAGGGATGTCGGCTAGGGTTTTCCCATTACAATTTTGTATATATAGAACAATGTAACAGGAAATAAAGTAGTAGTTAATTTTTATTAAATCGTCTTTTACTTAATTGTCTTTCTTTATTGTAATTTTCATTTCCAGTCATTAATATAAGCAATTTACAGTCATTTTGATCTCATTTTAATATATCTTGCATTAATTTTCAGTCACTTTATAATTTCAAGTTCTATTGTAATTCGTACCAAGTTAAATGGTATTTGGAAAAGCTTATTATCTGTTTACATAAGCTTATATAAGCTAATTATAGCTTACTATAAGCTTATGTTAGTGTAAATCGGTGCTAAACTCAAGATACAAGAAAAGTCAACAAAAGTCAACCTGAGAAGCTAATAAGCTGTTTTGGGGTGAATAAGCTGATTTGGAAGGGTTCTCTGGGTTTTCTAGCTTGTTTCTGACAAGCTAGAGTGGTTCTAGTTCTTTGTTCCTCAGTACCATAGCAATCCAGTTGTAAGCCTTTTTGAATTCTAGGCTTAATTTTGCAATTTACTATTAATCTGCTTATTTATAGCTTATTGTTATTAGTTTATGCTTATTATTATTTTATAAGTTAATTTCATCAGTTAAAAAAGTTTTAATTAGCTTAGTCTTTATTTTCCTTAAAATCAGTCAAAAAGTCCAAAAATAACATAATCTAGCATAGCTTATTATCTAGCTTAATTCTGTTCTAAAAGTTGCTTATTATAGTTTATATAAGTTATTCAATCAATAAAAGTCAGTAACCATAAGTTAAAAATGCCATTTTCATTTGAAAACCATGACAGACACCTTGAAAGGGCTGTTTGGTTTAACTCAGTCAAACAGGTCAAACATAGCTTGTACTGTAGATTTGCATCAAGGTCAACTTTGGTTAAGCTTAATTAAGTCAATATAAGCTATTTCTCAGACTTGACAAGTTCATTTCACTGGTTTAGTAGTTTTGAGTAATTTGTGGAATTTTTAGAAACTAAATAGGCCAAATAAGCCATAAGCAGCTATAAGCTCATTTTGTCCTTTTTCATTGCTTGTCTGAGTTCATTTGAGTCCAATTAGAGTATACACAAGAGTTGGTTTGAAGCCCTAAGGCTTGTGCACTTCTGCACAAACTCTGCACATCAGCATACTCAGTGTATACTGAGTTGCTGTGACTGCTGAACTCACCCAATTTGTGGCTTATTTACATAAGCTCAGGCCTAGCTTTTTAGTTTTCTGAATACCCAGTACTACTAGCTCAAGTTTTCCCCCATTAGATTTCATCTCAGAAACTTATTGGATTGCTTAAATTGCCTTGCAATTTGGCATTTTTCTGAGTTTTCTGTTTGAGCCATGCTACTGCTTGTCTTCTTATCTTGCTTATTCATAGTGCTTATTTGTGTTTTTAAGTTGTTTTGTGTTTATTTAAGTATATTAAACTTGTTCTGAGCATTTGGTTGAGTTTTGTGCTTATTAGCTTATTTTTAGCTTATTTGCATACTGCTTATCTACCCAAATCTGCTTTTTGGGCTTAGATAACTTCTGCTTTTATTTTTCATAACTTTTAAATATTAATTTTGACTTATCCTGAATTTTTCAGATTTTTCCTAAGTCATTTAATATTTTTAATCTTTTTTATTAGTTTCTATTAGTAATTAAATCATAATAAATAAAATAATAATCAGAAAAATATAAATCTAATTTTCATAATTTTCTTTTGTCATTTTTAATCAAGGAAAAATATAATCACATTTTTATACCTTAAGAAAACCAAAAATAGAAAAATAGTGATAGCTTCTATTTAATAGAATTTATCTTTTTAAATTTAATTAAGCAAGTTTCATTTTTATAATTTTCTTAGCTTCTATTTACTTAATAATATTTTTAGAAAAGGTTTTAGAATTTTCTTTGTTCATTTAGTATTTTTTATAAATTTAAATAGTTTAATAAGTAATTAAATAAATAAATAATTAATAATAATTAAATAAAAAGGGTAAAAAAATATAATTTAATTTTTTAAATAAGTTTTAAGTCATTTTACATTTTTAAGTTTTAATTTCATAAATTTCAGTTTTTGTCCCATTTTAGATTCCCCGTTACGCATTTTTCTGTTTAGTATAATTCGCGTTTAATTTTCTTGTGCATATTTGTTTTAATTTGTTATTTAGAATTATTAAAAAAGCAAAATCAATATCTAATCATCAATCACTCTAATCCTAGCTTTTCACAGTTTGCCCATTCACACCTCGTTGGGAAACGATTCGGGTAATTACTTACCTATCTTCACACTACACACGAACGTGAGTTTTTGCAAGTATCCTTTTTCACAAAGGGGTAATTTGTAATTATTCACGCGTATCCGTCGTTGCATAATATTTATATCTATTTAGCACGGATCAGTCTACTACCTTAATCTTAACATTACCCGGACTACATGGTTTGATGGGTGGATCGGGACCTTTTTCGATTCCTAAATTCACATCTAAGGATGGAAGATTAGGTAACGGTTTTGGCTGAGGCTCCGGTTCATCAAAACTAGGAACTTCCATATAACTAAAAGAAAGGTTATGACTACAAGTATTCAAACCTATTTCTTCTAGTTTTGTTTCTTCCAAAGGTTCTACTTCAATTGGGCTTCCTATTGTCCCTTCTACTTCTTCCGGGTAAGTCACGGGCGGTGTGTATGCCTCGAATGATGGTAGGACTTGTGGGGTACTTTGTAGGTTTGTGATATTTACCTCATCCTTCCTTGTCTCTATATCAATTATATCCACATCATGTGTTTTCTTAGGTAGTGATGATAACAAACCTAGCGCTTCATCCAACTTATGGTTTATTGCTTCGGCTCTATCCACAATTCCTTGGCAAACTAGGTCTCTTTGCTCATACGAATCCACCAATTCGTTCCACTTATGGGTCATGGTTAGGAAGCTTTCCTCAAAATTCATCCAAAGGGCCTGACTAAAAGGAATTGATCCAGATAATGCTCGTCTAATAGAAATCTCACATGCATAGAATTTATTAAACCCATCTAACCTTACCCCTAACTCCTTTTGGAAATCACAAAGATCACACAAAAATTCATAGGAACGATAGGAAACAAATCTATTGGTGAAATATAATTGTTCCTCTATTGTCAATGATCTAAATGGAATTTCATCCATCATAGTGACAAATGAAAATGGTTTTACAAACAAAGGGCACAAAGAAAAAGATAGACTAAAGAAATCTAATAAAAAGAAAAATAAAAATCTCACTAGAAAGGAATCTAGTGAGTAGACCTAATAAAATAAAAATTCAACCTAAACAATAACTATTCCCCGGCAGCGGCGCCAAAAACTTGATGCGTGGTTTTGCGACCTTACAACAGGTTTTACCCCTCGAGGGATCTCAAGAGGCTTACAATCCCACCAAGCAGTGTACCTGACCGATGTAGTATAGTGTAGTGGTAAGTACGGGGGATTGATCGTTCTCCACAGGGAATAGTGTCGTTAGGATTGAAAAATTACTCTAATAGGTCTAAGGGTGAGGGAAGATTCTTTTTGTATTTTTATAATTTATGAAAGCAAGTAAAATCTCGGGTTTGAAAGAGTGGGCGGAATTAGTTGCTAGTCAACTAACCCAAATAACTACAAATGCAAATAAAATAAATTAATTGAAAATGAAAAGGTTGTGTAACTTATATGGGGAGAAATGTGTTTACTTAGATTTCCTTACTCCCTAACTATCTTTTACCGGTTGATTAGTGTGTATTAATTGCGTGGATGACGGGTGTATTCCTTAATACCAATCGTTGGGTGGCGTACGTACTTCCCCAACTCTACAAGCTCCTACTTCACTCCTATGTCGAGCCGGCTAAGAAGCTCCTAACATGGGATCACTAGAATTCGCTCATGCATTAAATACAACCATAAAAACCTTAGTACGCATTGGTTCATGTTTCTTAAGACGTTCAAGAAAGTTACCGTATAGGAAGTTAGCCAGTTTTCTTAAGCCTAACATCGATAAACAATCATCCAATACAATAAATAACACACTAATAACCAATAATCAATAGTTAGGTTTCATTAGATCTAAGCAAACACAAGATAAATCTAGCCTAGCATGTTAATTAAAAGACAAGAACAAGATATAATCAAACAACACATAGACATATTGATTGATTAAATGAATACTTATCTTCAATTAAACATGGGAGATCCAAGGGTATAAAAACCCTTAAAAATGGCAGAAATTCGTCTTAGGGTTTTCTCCTCACAAAGTTGCACACTAATGACAAAAAATTGCAAAACTATATATAGAACTTAGTATCTGACGGCGTCACGTTATAGATCTTGACGCCGTCACCTCGCCGTGTCTAGGGTTCCCGGATGGCCTTCTTGACGCCGTCCCTCTTTAGTGCTCCAAAATCCGCTCTGGCTTATCAAAGGTTGACGCCGTCAGAAATGGGCTTGACGCCGTCTCTCTTTAAGTTAAACCGTGATGGCCTTGATCATCTTAAAGGGTGACGCCGTCAGACTTTCCATTGCAAAACTCTCTGGCGCGTCTCGTGTATTTTTCATATCCACCTCTTTTGCCAAGCCATGACGCCGTCAGGAACAATCCCTGACGCCGTCAAAGGTACTTTTCCAGCCGATTTTGAGACTTAGTCGTTTTCTTCACTTTTATGCTCCAAAAACGTCCAAAATGCTTCCTTTTCCAGATTTCTTCTCCAAAGTACCTAAAATGACAAAAGGAACGATTTAGGGCAATATTTGATCAAATAAATACGATTTAGGGCTTAAATGACCCCCTAAAAGCGGTACACTTTTCGCTTCATCAGTACGTTTACGTTTAATTTAATCTAAACGTACGTTTGTAGTACGTTTACGTTTTTAGGTTTCTGATTGCACGTTTTTAACGATATAGCTATGACATAGCTATCACTATTCACATTCCTAGTGTTAGTCAATCAGATTCCTGTTTTTATATATATTCAATATCATTTCAACACACACATTCGTTGTATTACAGTTTACACACCTCGTTGGGAAATAACGACCCGGGAAAACACTATACTCCCATGGATTTAAATTGCATTTTTCTCCCTTATAGTTTGACCTTTATGGTTGACCATTCACAAGTGGTTGGCTGATATAAAGATGACTGTTCTGGAGAGATCAAATTTTGGCGCCGCTGCCGGGGAGGTGTGCTGCGTATAAAGAATTTGTGTTTTGTTGAAATATCTATCCTTTGTATATATACTATATATAATATCATATTTCAATTCGAAAAACACACAAAAATATTTTCTTTTCCTTTGTATATATATAAAAGATAAAAATCCAAAAACATTTTCCCTTTTCTGTTTATATTATAATAAAATCAAAAACCAAAAATATTCTCCTTACCTTATTATTCATAATTCTGTGAGTGGTCTCCACTCTAATTTCTCATCCAATCATTTCCCCATGAACAATTTAATTCGGGGTCGAGTCAAGCTAGCGACTCGGTTATCAAAAACAGTAGCTTCCTCATGAACAATTTAATTCGGGGTCGAGTCAAGCTAGCGACTCGGTAATCAAAAACAGTAGCACCATATGGGTTTTCACCCGTATTTCTGTCTTCTTACCCCTTTCTACCACCTAAGTGTGGGGGAGATGCCCCACATGTGTATATAGATCTAAAAAAATGAATGAAAATTGTAAATATTAAAAAAGGATAATAATTGTTGTGTTTCCACACTTGGCTAGTAATGTTATCTTTTTACGTTCAAGGATTCGGCATAATAGCCGGGACTTTGAATATTGAGGACAATATTCAATTCTAAGTGTGGGGGGGGGGGAAATTCTGGCGAATTTGATCAAATATTTACCCTTTTATGCCCTTTTTCCCCCATTTTTGACCAGAATTTTTTTTTTATGTGGAAGTGCTTTGCACTAAACACAACAAATGGTAATCAATCCACCATGTCTAACCCACATAAGGACTGGCTAATCCAGGAGCAAACGGCTCTTGGTAAAGATATATCAAATCCGTTTATGGCTTACAATTTGCCCAAAATTGTATGGTATTCGACTCACCATATCCTAAAAAGTGAAGAGTTGGCTAGCCCGCAAGGTTATGGCTTGTGGTAAAGGCAGTGGAAAACCATAATTGGTAATCAGCTCACCAAAGATAATAGTGATAAGTTATCAAAGAGTTGGCTAGTCCAGAAGCAAACGGTTTTTGGTAAAGACAAATCAAAACCGTTGACAGCTGATGGTTTGCTCAAAATCATGTGGTTATCAGTGTACCACAGTTCTTACTTGAACTGAAACATTTGGCTACTCCAGAAGTAATGGCTTTTGGTAAAGAGTTAAAATCCATTAAATTTTCATAAAAGATTGCTAGGGACTAGCAATAGTTTAGTGTGGGGGATTTGATATGTGTCTAAATACACATATATTTTATATTGTTTAACCCCACAAAAACGACCAAAAACACACAAATGACCATATAAATGTTACAAATATCATTGAAATGTGTTTTTATGTGATTCAGGTACAAAAAGATTGAAAACAAGTGAAAAGCATGCAAAGTTCACAAAACTGTCAATTTCAGTCCCTGAAGTATCACCAATTTGCAAAACTAGTCCCTGAAGGTTTAAAATGAATGAAAAGTCAACTTAAGTCCTTGGACAATCAAACTTGTTCAAAATAGTCCCTGGATGAAAGTTTTCTACAAATGGCAACTTTTACCCCTCAAAATCCAAAATTGACATAAAAGGTCCTTGGAAGTTTTAAAAATGGAAATTTACAATTATGGTCCTTGTACTAATGTTAATTGGCAGGTGTGATCCCTGGAATGAAGTTTGGAAGTTTGTCACATCAGGCCCCTCAAGTTTCAGAAATTACAACTTTAGTCCTTGAGCTTATCCATTATACAAAACCAAACCGGACCCTTTTATTAATAAACCCACAATCCTTAAATCCAAATCCAGCCCAACATACACAACCCAACCCAACTTCCTTAATAATAAAACCGGGTTGACCCCGGTCAAACCCACCCTTCTTCTCCTTCCTCTCTCACCCCGCCAAAACCAGACACCACATCTTCCATATCCCTGGTTCACCACCACACCTTTCCACCTCACTACCCCAGCTGTCTACCTACTCCACCATACCATCCCTACACTCCTCACACCAGCCTACAATGCCATTAATGCATTCCCACAATCGACACTTCACCTCACTCACAATCCCCTGCTTTTCTTTACCATAGTACCAACTTGGCCTCTAAACCTACCAATCATGTCCCCTCCACCTCTACAAACAACCAAGGTTCATTAATTGCTCTAAAACTGCCCCAAGCAGCCTATAACACTTTTGGCGCCAAAAGTCGTTTAAATGGCTAGGATGATTTCTGCTTATCCAATGGACACAAATTAAAGTGGGATTTGACTGGAATGCTAGTGGGAACTCAGAATGCTATAAAGATCAAGAGGAGGCAAGAGAGAAAACCACCTTGGGCTAGCCTTGGTCACGTAGTGTAGTTTTTAAAAGCTTTCTTTAAATTCAATGTCTTTTAATGTTTTAATGTTGTACCTTTCTTTAAATTAGTGTAATAGAACTTAAATTCCAGTTTAATTTCAATCTAAATTTCAGTTTCAAGTTTTTGCTTAAATTTCCTTTAATTTTCATGTTCTTTAAATTCATGTTATCTTTAATAGTTTAATGGACTCTTTAAGCTCACATAAGCTCCTGACAAAGCTTTAAAGCTTTTAGAAACCTTAAAACATGCCTTAGTCTTTAAAATTCAGAAAATACCAAAAATCAAGAAAATCAATGAAAAATCCAAAATATGGTGTTCTTGATGGAAACTGCATGGAGCAAGGTTAATTGTGGATTGCCTTTGGTTTAGAAGCTTTGTGGAAAGCCTTAGGATGTGTTCTGTGGCCTTGGTTCTCAGTTTCAAGCAGGATGCATTTGTAAGCCCCTTTTTACCATTTTTTGCATTTCATAGTTCTAGTCTTTAATATGCTTTGATTTTCATGTTTTCCTGCTTAATTGTTGTTTGTTAATGATTATCTAGCTTAATCTTAGGTTGTTATGTTTTGGATTTGACTGTGGTTGGAAATTGAATCTTGACTGTCTATGAGCATGTTTTTGACATTCCTAGGCTTGAACCTGTGTGACTACTTGTTTATGCTTAAAAGGGTCCATTTTGACACATTGTGACCCCTGGATTTGATGGAATTAGTTTACACAGTCCTATGCTTTGAAAACCTCAGTTTGGTCCATTAAAGGGTTGTTTGGATTTAATAATGCATCTGTGTTAAAGAGTGTTTAAATGGTGTTGTTCTTGTTTGATGTACACTACATAGAACCTATTTGACTCAGAGAACTATTAACCAAGTGGTTTAGCATGTTAGAAAGTCAAATTGACACTTGACAATCTAGATATGAGAACTGTGAGGTTGTTAGATCTAATAATCCTGCATATGTGTTTAATTGTTGTTTATCTTTGTTTATTTCATGTTATTATTGCTTAATATAACTTATTTAGTCATTAGATTAAGTTCTAAATTCACTTTAGTCAACTTTTTAGTTCTTAGCAAAAAGTCAAATTTTCTTATTTGTCATTTTTGAATAAACTAGATAATTTTCCCTAGGCTTTGTTATTTAGTTTCAGTTTAAATACTTTTAGGGTTTTAAAGTTTTGTTGCTAATCTTGCTTATTCTATTTTTGTTAATTTTTAGTTCCAATGTTTAACTGCTTATTTTAGTGCTTTTTCTTGCCTATTTTTGCCCTGCACCAAGGTTTGGGCTGTCAAAACTATAAGCTTGCAGAAGCTTGTGGAATTGACCCTAGCTTGTGGACTGGGCATATTTGTGTAGCCCATGTGGCTTATTTGTTATGTCTATTCTTGTTTTTCCATTTGTAGCTTAATTAGATAGCTTATTTCACCCACCTTTTTTGTCCTATCTAAGTCACTCCACTGAAGCAAACAGTGGAGTTGGAGTTGTTTTCTTAAGCTCATTAAATAGCTCCTCATTGACCCCTAGCTTGTGATAATTGGCTTCATGTGAGGCTAACCAATCATACTCAAAGGTTCAGTGCTTGTTGAGCTTTCTTAAGCTTATTTGATAAGTTAAATTAGAGCTTGTTGTTTGCCCCATTTGCTGAGTATACTGAGTAATCAGTGTACTCATGCTTATTTCATAAGCTCTTAAAAAGCTCATTTGTGGTCATAAGCTTGTGTGGTTTAGTTTTATATGAAGCTTATCCACCCATCCATAAGATCTTGTGCTTAAATTCCCCTAGCAGCTCATTTACTAGGGCTGCTAGTAGCTTTTTGACTTGTCCATTTTGATAAGTCTGCTGGCTTATCAGTATACCCATAGCATTTTCATAAGCTCACAAAAAGCTCATTACTGGGACTTAGCTTGTGAATTTTGTTTCTTTTAGAAGCTAATCCACTAGATAATAAGTTCCAGTGCTTTAATTCCATGTTCTAGCTTATTTGCTAGGGCTGCATCCAGCTTTTTGTTTGTCCCACTTTTTCAGTATACACTGAATCAGTGAATTGAAGCTTTTTCAAAAGCTCCTCAAAAGCTCATCTGTGGACCAAAATGGTTGAGCTTTGGCTTTTTGGAAAGCCAACCAGACCATCTTGCTACTTCAATTCATACTTTGGCTTTTTCAGCTTATTCTCTTAGCTTAATTTGCCATTCAAAAAAGTTGCAGGCCTGTTTGGTTTAGCTGTGGAATTTGGAATTGCTTATTAGCTTATTACTAGCTTATGAGTGATTGCCAGTACACAAGCTTGTTTATACTTGTTCATATAACTTGTATACATATTATTTTTCCTTTGTTATCTTGTGTGGAGCTTATGCCAAGCTTATTCAAGCTTTCACTCAATCCAAGTTCAGCCAAAAAGCTTAACTGTCTTGGCTCATAAGCTCATGAATCTGCTTATTTCTTAGATTGTAAAGTTTTGTTTTCATTAAACTTGTTTAATATCAGTATATAATAGATCCAGAAAAAGAAAAAACCAAAAAGCTCCACTTTAAAGCTAAGTGATAGCTTCTATTTAAGAAGCTTATTGCTTATTTGCTTATTTTCATAAAGCACATAGTGTTTTTATATTTTTCCTGGGTTCCTTTATTTATTTTAGAAATATGTAAAAAGTTTCAGATTTTTCTTTATTCATTTAATATTTATAATAAATCAATAATAGTTTTTAGTAATTAATAATAATAAATAATTAATAATAAATAGAATCATTGTGTAAAAAAAATATATTTTCAGTTTCAAAAATTGTTTTATAATATTTTAGATTTTTCAGATTCTTTATTTTATTTATTTAGGTTTATTTTAGATTTTCTTATTATTTAATTCATTATTAAATACATTTAATTCATTTTTAATTTATAATAATTAAGTAAATAGTGTAAAAATTCATTTTAATTTTCTAATAATTTTCTTATCTTTTTAGGATTTCAAAAATATGATTTTCACATTTGTGGGAGTTGTATTGGACTGAATTCACTTTTTATTCTTGTACGTTTACGTAATTGTTACGTAAACGTACGCGTTTTAGGTTTTTAGGTTTTCTTAACTTTTATATAAGTTTGTAAATTATAAATAAATATTTTTGTTTAATTTGCATTTAAGCCCCTAAGGCATGCAAATCCCTACTATAGTTATAATCGTTTTGTTTTTGTACGTTTACGTTTAATTTAATCTAAACGTACGTTTGTAGTACGTTTACGTTTTTAGGTTTCTGATTGCACGTTTTTAACGATATAGTTGTGACAGAGCTATCACTATTCACATTCCTAGTGTTAGTCAATCAGATTCCTGTTTTTATATATATTCAATATCATTTCAACACACACATTCGTTGTATTACAGTTTACACACCTCGTTGGGACATAACGACCCGGGAAAACACTATACTCCCATGGATTTAAATTGCATTTGGTCCTAGATTAGTTTGACTTTTATTGTTGACCATTTACCTGGTCAATATTCGTTGACCGTTTGGGACCGATCAATTTGTGATAGATAAAATTAGCGGCATATGAAATAATAAAAGCATATATAAGTAAAAATGGATTATCATTTGTAAATGTATTTTCTTATTTGAGTAAATTGCAAAAATCATCCTTGTGGTTTGGCCAAATTGCACGTTTTGTCTTTGTGGTTCAATAAGTGCAAAGATCGTCCTTATTTTGCACTGTTACGTGCACTTTTGGTCCTTCAACAGTGAAATTTGGCAAACCACAAGGACGATTTTTGTAATGATGGAGGACCAAAAGTGCATGTAACAGTGCAAAATAAGGACGATCTTTGCACTTAATGACACTAGTACAAAAATGGGATTTAGTCACACATGTTGTTTTTCGAACGGCCACACAGTAACTTTTTTATGTGACTAAATGTACCAGAATAAAAGAAATAGCCACACTTGATCCGACTTGTGTGACCATTTCGTCTTTCCAACTGAGGCTACAGTCACACATTTGAATATTTTCGTGACTAAAGGTATCTTGTAAATTTTTTTTTGATTATTTAGTCACATATAATTTGGGACGTGTGACGGATACAAATAATTTTGAAACATTAGTCACACTATATATATACATATGTGACAAATATATGTCACACAATTGAAAAATGTGACCAAAATCCATATATGGTCACATGAAGTAATTGTGTATGTGACTAAATCATATACTCAAATTTGTCACACATTATTTAAAAGTGACTAAATCATATAATCAAATTTGTCACACATTATTTAAAAGTGACTAAATCATATAATCAAATTTGTCACACATTATTTAAAATATTTAAAAGTGACTACTTAATTTTTCCCAAAATAAAATTTCACTCTTCAGCCCGCCTAAAATTTTCCCAAAAATCAAACTGCCCACCTTCCCAAATATCCCTCTATCCCAAATATCCCTCTCAACTTCTCAACTTTTCACATACATACATCTGGTCTTCTTCTTCTACCACACTATACTCATGTACACCAAAATTCAAGTACTTATTTACCAGCCCCATACCCACCTAATGCAGGCGTTTATCCACCATCCCCGTACCCTCCTCAGGCGGCAACTTATCCTCCTCAGCCGTATGGCTCCAATTATGCTCATAGTAACACCTCTATCACGATTTATCATATTTATTAGAATCACTAGTTTTATTCATCATCTTTATTCTATTTGTATGCAAATGGGTCAATTTGGGTTTAACTGGAGTAAAATAGTCAATTAAAAAGGAAACAAGTAAATTTCGTTATGTTGGTCAAACGCCTCCATTGGGATATGATTTTTGTAAGATTGATGTGTTGATTTTTGTGTTTGGTTTGTAGAGTTTGGTGGTGTGTGAAAGTGTTGTTGAGAGGAATTTTGTTTGCGGATGTTGCGAAAATGGTGTTTGATAAGAATAAGAGGAAAGATGAGATTAGTCAACCACTCTTTCATATGAGATTAGTCAGTGAGTAACTATAGACTTGCAGTTTTTGAAAGAGTAGTGTGCCTGTTGGTGTCATGTAGTTATATGGTGGCTAATTAGCCAATCACATCTTGGCTGAACAGCCGTTATGTTGTATGAATGGCCAGTAAGCTCACCTAGATTAATTTAAATTTTGTTAGCAGCCTTGTTGTTCAACTACACTTTGGACTTTTCTGTAAATAGAGATGAATATTCGTGGGATGTAGTAGTATCACCAACAATAACATTTTGGTGGCTAATTAGCCAATTGTATATCGGCTGAATTCCCGTCATGTTGTGTGAATGGTCAGTGAGCTCACCTAGAGTGTCGTGTTAAAGCAATTGGTTCTTTAAGCTTTATCTTGTTATGCCAAGGCAATTAACTACACATGTTTGACTTATAGCAGCTCTGGATTTGCTGTTAAGTAGGGGTTAGAGTTTGTGGGAACTTTTTTTGGTGGCTAATTAGCCAGTCACATCTTGCCTGAATGGCTATCGAGTTGTGTGAATGGTCAGTAAGCCCACCTAGATAATTGTGTTTAGAAGCCTTTTGCGCTCAATTGTCTATATTGTTTCACTGAGGCAAATACGTTACATGGCTAAGTTTAAATTGGAAAGTCCACAGTCATACCATTACTTGAATCAGTCAAAGTCGTATGAACTTGAGGGTGTAAGTGATGCTCATGAGTATCTGGCTATCAGAAGGGCAATGGACATTGTTGGAATTAGTGAAGAAGAACAGGTTAATATTATATATATGTTTCCTATATATTTGTTATTATTGTCTTTTAGGTTTCTTACAGTGCAGAGATCTTTCAGGATGCAATTTTCAGGGTTGTAGCTACAGTTCTTCATCTTGGTAATATTGAGTTTGCAAAGGGTGAGGAGATAGATTCCTCGGTGCTAAAAGATGAGAAATCTAGGTTCCATCTGAATGTGACAGCTGAGTTGCTTATGTAAGTTTTGACATCTGTTTGTAATAACTATGATCTGCGGCCTCCTAACTTACATTCTGAATGATGGGTTTTGAATATTGATTTCGGTGACCACCATGTCTCGAAATGTGTGATGCTAAGAACTTAGAGGATGCACTGATCAAACGTGTAATGGTGACACCAGAAGAAGTTATCACAAGAACTCTAGATCCTGAAGCTGCACTTGGCAGTAGGGATGCCTTAGCTAAAACTGTCTACTGTCGCTTGTTTGACTGGTAAGAATTTAAGACCGGTGTCATATATAAAAAATGTAAAACATGAATCTCTTATTAATCTTATAAAGATCTAATATCTCATTACTTTTGTAGGATTGTGGAGAAGATAAACAATTCAATTGGACAGGATCCGAACTCAAAATCACTAATTGGTGTCCTTGATATATATGGGTTTGAGAGTTTTAAGCATAACAGGTACATATAAAAACCTGTCCCACCTTAAGGCAATAATGCATGAACTTGAATGCTATAACGCTGACAAAACCTTTTTTTGAAATAGTTTTGAGCAGTTCTGCATCAACTTCACAAACGAAAAACTGCAACAACATTTTAACCAGGTTCGCTTCTATCAATCAGACTAGAAAATCGCAACTATAAAAATTTTCTACTGATGTTTTTGTTGTTGTTGAATTCTTTGTTGAAACATGTGTTTAAAATGGAACAAGAAGAGTACACAAAAGAAGCGATAGATTGGAGCTACATAGAGTTCGTTGACAACCAAGATGTTTTGGATCTTATCAAGAAGGTGTTAAACTAATCTGTGCTTGTTTGTATGCACTTTTCATCCCTATTTTAATTACTTTAATGAACACTAACAAATTTTGTTGCAGAAACCTGGAGGAATCATCTCACTTCTGGATGAAGCCTGGTACGACTCTTTTATAAAATTTTACATATTTTCATTTTTTTAACATTATTAATCCTCATCAAACCAAAGCTTTCTCGTACTAGTTGTAACACCCCAACCCGACAAGGGTAAAGATGTCACAAATACATGGTTTCATATCAGATACAAGCATTCAAGAGATAAAATAGCGGAAGCCTTTACATTAGATTCCAAAGGAAAATAAGTCAACACGACTTATATCAAGTGCAAGACAGAAATAACGAAGTATAAAACAGAAACCAAAATGCCCAAACAATGGCATAACAGAAATAATATCCAAATGGTCACACTAGAATGACAAGGTCTAAACTTCACACAAGTTGCTCTCATCCCAAAGCCAAACCCAGCTTCCTAGCTTAAAACCTGCCGCACACGAAAAGAAAACGTGCGGCTGAGCTTAAAAAGCCCAGTGAACAGATATAACGGAAACAAAGCAGTAATAACGTATAGAGAAGTGAAAGATACAATACCAGAATGACATGAGTCAGGAAGGGATATACAAAAGTATATAGAAATATCAGGAATCATGAAACAGATATCAAAGTCAAAGTAAACAAATAACCCATCACATCCCAAGTCATACCAAGTCTAGTCCAGTATCACGTCCAAAATGCCAAGTCAAGAATCAAAGTAAACAAACCAGAAATCCAGGTCAAATCATGTCAAGTCAAATCTCAAGATAACCAAATCAAAATCTTCCACAAGTCCAGGTCTAATCAGATCAGATCACATGGCAAGTCATATATCAAATTATAGCACATATGGAACAAGTAATGGCAATTAAAGGTTAAGGTGTAGGGTGACAGAAATCCTCTACGAGCCCGAACCAAATCACATATCGAACCAGATCACATATCAGGATACCAAGGTGTATGGAGGGGTGACCTCGTACCAAGAAATGAGGGGATACCTCCAAGGGTTGGAGTCATGAGCTCCCAAGGGTGTGAAAGACGTGTATCACACACACCATCAGTCACCAAGATATACAAGTACAAGCAAATCAAGACACGACTAGGATGCATCCATACGCCCCCGCAGGCCACAAGGTCTTCCACTACATAATAAATCAGAAACAAGAGTCCGGGGACGGGGCAAGACATCACTTCCTTGCCCTAAAGTCAAGCCATCGGTGCATCAATGACAGGGACATGAAACCCTCATGCCTAGTAGATGGCTCGTAGTCTCAAACTGTGGGTTAGGGTCATGTATCAAGTCTAAGGTGTCAAATCACAGGGTTCAGGTCTCAGGGTTCACATAAGGTTCACATTAGACACATATCAGGATCATATCAAGGTTCACATCAAGAATCAAGACAGGAGACAAATACAGGGTTCATAATCAGGAGGTCAAACATCAAGGTTCAAATACTAGAGGTCAATATCAAATATCAGAAAGTCACATATCTGGAGATCAAATATCAGGGGATCAAACATTAGGAGAGCAAGTATCAAAATCAGGAGGTTCATAACAATTTATTCAAGGTTCATAACAAAGGTTTTTTATTTAAAATCTCCTATCTTAGTTTCAAAAGAAATCCTTTAAGATGGTCTTTATAAAAATGATCTCAAAAAGCAGTTTTCATAAGATAAGTCACATGTAATTTGAAAGAGTTTTGAACATTCAGTTATAAAATCTAATGAACCTTCAATGTAGCCTAGAGTCACAACTATCCAGATTACCACGTGATGAATAGGTTGGTCCAAGTATCAAAATAACATAACATGGTTCATGACAAGGTCCAGAACAAAGTAACCTAAGCAAAGTTCAAATCAAAGAATCAAGACAAGAGTTTCAACACAAAATCAGGACAAGAGTTTCAAACAATTTATCAAAACAAAGGTTCAAACAAGGAATCAATTAAGATTCACAATATCATATAAGAACAAACAGGATTCACAAATAAGAACATAACCAAGAGTCAGAAATTAGGAAAGTGAGATGAAGGCTCCAAAACATAACAATGAATCAGAAATCAGAAATGAGACGAAGGCTCTTTACAAGAAGAGCAGAATATCTGTACCTTTATTAGCAAGCTAAAACAAAAGCAATCACTGACAGAAAGCCAAATCAGTTCCTCCCCGAACCTAAAGGAGTAGAAGAATAGAATTACAAACTATTCCTTATAACTTCCATTTTAAGTAACTTTCCATTTTAGTCAGGTTTCCTTCTTTGGCAAGTTCCATACTTTAGGGTTTCAAATGTAATTCTTTCAAAGTTAAAGGTCAAACAGGTAATTACCACATTCATTCTTTTTAATCCTTCATTTATTCAGAATGTAAGACTTCAATACTCCAGGTTTACCAAAAATTACATTTTATACCCCTTAGTCTACAAAATTACCATTTAAACCCCTTAATTCATAATCTTACACCTGAAATCCTTATCTTATCCATAATTACCAAACATGCCTCATATTTTATCACAATACAGTATGACACATCAGATTTACGTATTGCACGAATCCAGCCCCTCAAGTTTCAGAAATTACACATTTAGTCCCTTAAGTTTACAAAACTTATAAGTTAAATCATAATTCCATATTAATTACATATTAAGCCCATAAATACTCAAATTTACCCAAAACACTTTTAATATCATTATTTACTCAGGAAAACCTTAACTTTCCAGAATTTACACTTTTAGTCCCTCTAGTTTAATTAATTACCAATCATACCCTTTAATTACCATTTATTTATTTTCTTGCAATATTTACACATAAGGACCCCATATTATAATTTTTACACATTCTCCCAGATCTAGGATGATTTATAAAAATGACCCACAAGTTTGGAAAATTACAAAACACACCCTTCTTAATTAATTTCCAAATCGTATATACTTTTTAAAATGAAGTTACAAGCCCTAATTAAACCAATCATTAAGCCATCATTTTAACATCATTATAACATCATTAGAAGACCAGAACCAAACCCTAATCAGAAAACCTAGATCGATTGCCTTTTTATTTCTTTTTCTATCTTTATTTTCTAAAACCCGGTTTAACAAACAATTCCCCATAATTCGTATAAGCTTCCTAAATTCAAACCAACATTTTTCCCAGGTTATAAGATGTATATAGAACTCATAAAAATTATAAAACCAACTCAGAAAAATCGCATAGAATATATTTGATTTTAGGTATGTTTTAAACCCCAATAATTACAACGACTCATCTAGGCCTCAATAAATCATTCCATAATTTTTCCCAGATCATACACATCATATTAGGTCTAAATAAAATAAACATGGCACCCAGAAAAATTTGTAACACATATTTGGAATTTACGTGTGCTTTAACCCATATAATTCAAAGCGACCTAAAAACTTTGCATGATTCGAATTAAACAATTTTCTTAAGTCTTATATGATGTAAGTAACCTGTGAAAAATATTAGATTAATTTTAGAACGTATGAAAACAAGGTTCACGAATTATACCTCTCGGATGGGAAAATACGACAAGAAAATGACCACGACCAAACCAGCGACTCTACTACCCCAAGCCCATTTTTCTCAGCCTCCTTAGATGATGAACAACCCCAGAAAAATGCTAGATTGGATCCAGAAATTTGTATGGAGGTGTTGGTGATTTATTTGTGATTGTCGGCTATATTTTTAGGGTTAAAGGGGATTCAAAATCATGGAGTGATTATGTAATGTGATTGACCGAGCTATATGGGGAAGGGAATGACTAGAAAACCGGAATTATTGATTAGGAGAATCAATTTGCTATAATTAAGGAATTTACCTAATTACTTTTGTAATTTAAATTGTTTTTAAATAATTAGTTATTATAACTTATGAAATTAAATCATAAAACTCGGCCCATATATTTTATTTGTGTAATAATACACTTTTGTACATTGCAAAAATATTTGGAGCTTGCCTCAAAATTATCTCGCTTGATTTGTAGTTCGTTTCCAGAGATTCGGGATTAATTCGGTACTTTAATTAAGCTTTAATTAAATTTTAAAATTTCAGGGGTAATTTGTTAATTTTTGCATGTTTTAAATTTTCGGGTTTTACAACTCTTCCCCTCTTAAACAAAAATTTCGTCCTCGAAATTTGCAGAAAGCAGAACGGAAAATAGAGCAGAAAACAAAACAAAGACATACCAGATGCCTTATCTGTATGGTCACGAGAGAACATGAAAACACGACCGGTACTAGGAATAGGAGAAGGAGGACCAAGATATTTCTCAAGTGGTTCCGGATTTCACCTAGGACAGTCTTTCAACTTATGCTCCTTAGAGCCACATTCAAAACACGCGCCCGAAGCCGTACGACAAAATCCCGTATGGTTCTTCCCACATTGAGGACAACCAACTGATCCCTGCTGAGCTTTCGAAGGACAATCTTTCAACCTATGTTCCCTAGAACCACATTCAAAACAAGCACCCGAAGTTGTACGACAGAATCCCGAATGATTCTTCCCACACTGAGGACAACTGGCTGACCCCTGACTGTCGCTGCGCCCCCGACGTTCGCCATCCTGCCTAGAAGCTGACCTTGAATCCCGACCTCGCTGCTCATGACCACGGTCCGTCCGATCTCGTGATTCTAAACCCCTACTAGATTGCCCCTTCCGCTCGAAATTCTGGTTTCGATGACTCTTATAATCCTTACTCTGGTCCAGCTGACTCTGTCCCCTGGAATGTACTCGATTACCGTCCCTATCCCGCTTATTAGAATCCCTGTCCGCATGTAACAACTCGATGTTATGCGCGGCATCCTGAACTCCAGCCACATCCTCAAACGGAGTGTTAACAATCCGGTCTAACACCCACCTCTTTAAAGCCCATTTGAAATGACGAGCCTGCCGCATAGCATCACCAGTGACCTCTGGTCCAACGAAACTGGCCAGACGCAGAAACCGTTGCATAAACTCTCCTGACGACTCCTGATCACCCTGACGAATCGACCCGTATTCCCTTTCATACCTTAGCTGCTCCGACATAGGAATATACTGTCTATAAAACACCTCGATGAAATCCGCCCACGAACAAGTCTCAGCAAAATTATCCCCTTTCGCCTGAACAAGAGCAGTCCACCAATTTTGGGCATCACCTTCAAATTTGAATGTGGCCAACCGAGTTTTAAACTCGTCAGCACATCCCAGAACACGAAACAACTTCTCGATGTGTGTGATCCAGTCCTCCGCTTCATGGGGAGTAGCAGCGGACCTGAAAGAGAGAGGCTTAAGCTTGTTGAACCTCTCGATCCACACGTGGATACCAGCTGGGGGAGCAGCGGGTGGAGCAGTGGGTGGAGTAGGGTGGAGCATCGCCACCACCACCACCAGAAGAACTTGCCCCATTCCTGATGTTATTGGTGACTTGAGTCACCACTTGAGGAATAGCAGCAGCCACAGCAGCGGCTATCATGGCCTGAAAATCTGGAGCATCATACTCGTTAAAGCGCGTGTTCACCATCTGAACGATCACAAAAAGGATTAGCAACTCAGGTAGAATATGACAGAGCAGATCAAGAGTATATGACAGAGCAAAACAGGAAAAGAGAGTGCGCGAAAGGAAACCTAATGTCTACCCAATCCTCACAGGTCACGAGCCTAAGCTCTAAGGGTTTCTGGAGCCTTATCTCTGATACCATATATTGTAACACCCCAACCCGACAAGGGTAAAGATGTCACAAATACATGGTTTCATATCAGATACAAGCATTCAAGAGATAAAATAGCGGAAGCCTTTACATTAGAATCCAAAGGAAAATAAGTCAACACGACTTATATCAAGTGCAAGACAGAAATAACGAAGTATAAAACAGAAACCAAAATGCCCAAACAATGGCATAACAGAAATAATATCCAAATGGTCACACTAGAATGACAAGGTCTAAACTTCACACAAGTTGCTCTCATCCCAAAGCCAAACCCAGCTTCCTAGCTTAAAACCTGCCGCACACGAAAAGAAAACGTGCGGCTGAGCTTAAAAAGCCCAGTGAACAGATATAACGGAAACAAAGCAGTAATAACGTATAGAGAAGTGAAAGATACAATACCAGGATGACATGAGTCAGGAAGGGATATACAAAAGTATATAGAAATATCAGGAATCATGAAACAGATATCAAAGTCAAAGTAAACAAATAACCCATCACATCCTAAGTCATACCAAGTCTAGTCCAGTATCACGTCCAAAATGCCAAGTCAAGAATCAAAGTAAACAAACCAGAAATCCAGGTCAAATCATGTCAAGTCAAATCTCAAGATAACCAAATCAAAATCTTCCACAAGTCCAGGTCTAATCAGATCAGATCACATGGCAAGTCATATATCAAATTATAGCACATATGGAACAAGTAATGGCAATTAAAGGTTAAGGTGTAGGGTGACAGAAATCCTTTACGAGCCCGAACCAAATCACATATCGAACCAGATCACATATCAGGATACCAAGGTGTATTGAGGGGTGACCTCGTACCAAGAAATGAGGGGATACCTCCAAGGGTTGGAGTCATGAGCTCCCAAGGGTGTGAAAGACGTGTATCGCACACACCATCAGTCACCAATATATACAAGTACAAGCAAATCAAGACACGACTAGGATGCATCCATACGCCCCCGCAGGCCACAAGGTCTTCCACTACATAATAAATCAGAAACAAGAGTCCGGGGACGGGGCAAGACATCACTTCCTTGCCCTAAAGTCAAGCCATCGGTGCATCAATGACAGGGACATGAAACCCTCATGCCTAGTAGATGGCTCGTAGTCTCAAACTGTGGGTTAGGGTCATGTATCAAGTCTAAGGTGTCAAATCACAGGGTTCAGGTCTCAGGGTTCACATAAGGTTCACATTAGACACATATCAGGATCATATCAAGGTTCACATCAAGAATCAAGACAGGAGACAAATACAGGGTTCATAATCAAGAGGTCAAACATCAAGGTTCAAATACTAGAGGTCAATATCAAATATCAGAAAGTCACATATCTGGAGATCAAATATCAGGGGATCAAACATTAGGAGAGCAAGTATCAAAATCAGGAGGTTCATAACAATTTATTCAAGGTTCATAACAAAGGTTTTTTATTTAAAAGCTCCTATCATAGTTTCAAAAGAAATCCTTTAAGATGGTCTTTATAAAAATGATCTCAAAAAGCAGTTTTCATAAGATAAGTCACATGTAATTTGAAAGAGTTTTGAACATTCAGTTATAAAATCTAATGAACCTTCAATGTAGCCTAGAGTCACAACTATCCAGATTACCACGTGATGAATAGGTTGGTCCAAGTATCAAAATAACATAACATGGTTCATGACAAGGTCCAGAACAAAGTAACCTAAGCAAAGTTCAAATCAAAGAATCAAGACAAGAGTTTCAACACAAAATCAGGACAAGAGTTTCAAACAATTTATCAAAACAAAGGTTCAAACAAGGAATCAATTAAGATTCACAATATCATATAAGAACAAACAGGATTCACAAATAAGAACATAACCAAGAGTCAGAAATTAGGAAAGTGAGATGAAGGCTCCAAAACATAACAATGAATCAGAAATCAGAAATGAGACGAAGGCTCTTTACAAGAAGAGCAGAATATCTGTACCTTTATTAGCAAGCTAAAACAAAAGCAATCACTGACAGAAAGCCAAATAAGTTCCTCCTCGAACCTAAAGGAGTAGAAGAATAGAATTACAAACTGTTCCTTATAACTTCCATTTTAAGTAACTTTCCAATTTAGTCAGGTTTCCTTCTTTGGCAAGTTCCATACTTTAGGGTTTCAAATGTAATTCTTTCAAAGTTAAAGGTCAAACAGGTAATTACCAAATTCATTCTTTTTAATCCTTCATTTATTCAGAATGTAAGACTTCAATACTCCAGGTTTACCAAAAATTACATTTTATACCCTTAGTCTACAAAATTACCATTTAAACCCCTTAATTCATAATCTTACACCTGAAATCCTTATCTTATCCATAATTACCAAACATGCCTCATATTTTATCACAATACAGTATGACACATCAGATTTACTTATTGCACGAATCCAGCCCCTCAAGTTTCAGAAATTACACATTTAGTCCCTTAAGTTTACAAAACTTATAAGTTAAATCATAATTCCATATTAATTACATATTAAGCCCATAAATACTCAAATTTACCCAAAACACTTTTAATATCATTATTTACTCAGGAAAACCTTAACTTTCCAGAATTTACACTTTTAGTCCCTCTAGTTTAATTAATTACCAATCATACCCTTTAATTACCATTTATTTATTTTCTTGCAATATTTACACATAAGGACCCCATATTATAATTTTTACACATTCTCCCAGATCTAGGATGATTTATAAAAATGACCCACAAGCTTGGAAAATTACAAAACACACCCTTCTTAATTAATTTCCAAATCGTATATACTTTTTAAAATGAAGTTACAAGCCCTAATTAAACCAATCATTAAGCCATCATTTTAACATCATTATAACATCATTAGAAGACCAGAACCAAACCCTAATCAGAAAACCTAGATCGATTGCCTTTTTATTTCTTTTTCTATCTTTATTTTCTAAAACCCGGTTTAACAAACAATTCCCCATAATTCGTATAAGCTTCCTAAATTCAAACCAACATTTTTCCCAGGTTATAAGATGTATAAAGAACTCATAAAAATTATAAAACCAACTCAGAAAAATCGCATAGAATATATTTGATTTTAGGTATGTTTTAAACCCCAATAATTACAACGACTCATCTAGGCCTCAATAAATCATTCCATCATTTTTCCCAGATCATACACATCATATTAGGTCTAAATAAAATAAACATGGCACCCAGAAAAATTCGTAACACATATTTGGAATTTACGTGTGCTTTAACCCATATAATTCAAAGCGACCTAAAAACTTTGCATGATTCGAATTAAACAATTTTCTTAAGTCTTATATGATGTAAGTAACCTGTGAAAAATATTAGATTAATTTTAGAACGTATGAAAACAAGGTTCACGAATTATACCTCTCGGATGGGAAAATACGACAAGAAAATGACCACGACCAAACCAGCGACTCTACTACCCCAAGACCATTTTTATCAGCCTCCTTAGATGATGAACAACCCCAAAAAAATGCTAGATTGGATCCAGAAATTCGTATGGAGGTGTTGGTGATTTATTTGTGATTGTCGGCTATATTTTTAGGGTTAAAGGGGATTCAAAATCATGGAGTGATTATGTAATGTGATTGACCGAGCTATATGGGGAAGGGAATGACTAGAAAACCGGAATTATTGATTAGGAGAATCAATTTGCTATAATTAAGGAATTTACCTAATTACTTTTGTAATTTAAATTGTTTTTAAATAATTAGTTATTATAACTTATGAAATTAAATCATAAAACTCGGCCCATATATTTTATTTGTGTAATAATACACTTTTGTACATTGCAAAAATATTTGGAGCTTGCCTCAAAATTATCTCGCTTGATTTGTAGTTCGTTTCCAGAGATTCGGGATTAATTCGGTACTTTAATTAAGCTTTAATTAAATTTTAAAATTTCAGGGGTAATTTGGTAATTTTTGCATGTTTTAAATTTTCGGGTTTTACACTAGTTTTACAATAGCTCATTATGCTGGAGAGGTATAGATGTATATTCACATGCGATAAATGGTTGCTTTCTTTCTTTGCTTAGTTGCTTGTTTTGCTGATCTATATATGCAATTTTTGCTTTTACTGCAGGTGACTTATTTAGCTGATCAGTTTCTAGACAAATATAAGGATTATGTGGTGGCCGAACATCAGGATTTATTAACCGCCTCAAAATGCTCCTTTGTTGTTGGCTTGTTTCCTCCACTTCCTGTAGAGTCATCCAAGTCTTCCAAATTTTCATCCATTGGTTCCCGCTTCAAGGTATTGCTGTTTTTAATGGTTTTAACCAGATTTTTTTATGTGATGGCACGATACTCTGCTTCTCCACAGCTCCTGCTACAAACTTTTGCTTTTCACATTTACTTATATTCTGATTAAAGATGAACTTGTCTACTAAATGCAGCTGCAACTTCAAGGTATGCGTGGAGGGAGCTATTGGGAACTTGAAGATCACAATTCTTCAAGGTGCAAATCTTGCTATTCGTGATATGTTATCAAGTGTCTGTTAAGGTTTTAATGTTTGGTATCTTAGTGTGCTCTGGTAAGTATCTAATTGTCTTCTAAATTATGCTGACTACTTGCATACTATAATTAAGAGCTTCTTTGAGAGTGTCTGTTAAGGTCAGAGTGTCGAGTGATGAAAAATGTGATTGTTGTATCCCGAAGAAGGCAAGACAACTAGAGTACTAGACAAATCACGTAATGGTTCAAGTAATGTCCTGCAACATTAGGTAGTGAGGGCTTCATAGGGTCAGAGTGGGGATAACTAGACAAATCACGTAAGGGTTCAAGTAATGTCCTGGAACGTAAGGGTTCAAGTAACTGAGTATAAGTTGTTGCATTTCGTGTTCACAGTAGGGTTTAGACCAAGGAAAAATGTACACTTGAGCGACCAAAGTAAACTTGTATACATCAAAATATTGATGTTCTGTATAGTTTTTCAGCTCATGCTTTATAGCTGAGCTCCTCATGATATCCTAGATATGTATTTTTATGATAATAGCATGCAACTTAATACATTCCTGTTTATAGTTTTGTAATCTTTATATTTACTTTGATTGTGCTCAAATGTAGCAGACAACTCACATAAGCATGAAACAAACGAGTCCCCAGACCTGTAGCTGCTATTGGGCTTATGGAGAGTTTGCTTGCGATAGATCCTGGGCAAAGAGGAACTGCTGCTCTTGCTCTCAAGAGTGAGGTAACTCCCTCGTTTTTATAGTCCTAAATGTTTATCTTGTTTTAGTTTTATCAAAAGAAAATTTGAACATTTATTACTGAAAATGCAGATTTTCGTTCACTGGCAGTTGGTGGGCGAGAAACAACAGACACGAGAATCCTGATCGAGAGTTCGAGAGTTCACTGGAATTATCATGCATTAATGGGCATTTTGAATACATTTGGAATATATAGGCAGAAGTCCAAGAGAATCCTGATCGAGTCTTCGGATAGTGAAGTTTTGAAATTATTCAAGGCAAGAAACAACAGACACGAGCTAGTGTATTTTTAATACTGCCAGATATTATAGTATGAGCAGGTGTATTAGTTGTGTTAGTTATAAGTTAGTACTGTTGGTTCATACAGTTAGTAGTGCTATTATATATTATTGTATTTGAAGTTGTTTTGATATATATTTGAATTTGTTTTGATATATATTGATTTCTTAAATGTGACTAAAAGATGTATATAGTTACACTTAATAACACTTTTGGTCACTGTTTGTTTAATTTGTTGTGTGACTAAATACTACAAAAGGCCACACACACAAAAATTCATGTGGCAATTGGATGATCAATAGTCACACAAAATACAAATTTCTTCACTTTAAACAACATATGGTTACACTTATTAACACTTTTGGTCACTTTATGCTTAATTGTATGTGACTAAATACCCAAAACAAACATGCTTTGTGTGACTAAATATTACAAAAGGCCACACACACAAAAAATTCATGTGACCATTGGATGATCAATAGTCACACAAAATACACATTTCTTTCACTTTAAACAGCATATGGTCACACTTATTGACACTTTTAGCCACTTTATGCTTAATTGTATGTGACTAAATACCCAAAACAAACATGTTTTGTGTGACTAAATATTACAAAAGGCCACACAAACATAAAATTCAAGTGACCATTGGATGAACAATAGTCACACAAAATACACATTTCTTCACTTTAAACAGCATATGGTCACACTTATTCACACTTTTGGCCACTATTTTTTAAATTGTATGTGACTAACTCGAAAAAAACAACACACGTTGTGTGACTAAATCATCACAATCGTCACATTTATAATATATTCATGTGGCCATAGGATGGGAAATAGTCACACATACTGATAAATCCAACAAAACTTGTGCCTAATTGGTCACACATATTCGGGTTTTGGTCACTCTTTTTCAATGAAAACGGCCACAAACTAAACAATGTGACCATATGAACCCTATGGTGGCGCGACTTTTCGTCACACACACCCAAAAAAAATGTGTGACTATATGCATATAGTCACACATTTTGTGGTGTGACGATATCCAGTTTTTGTACCAGTATGAACCACAAGGACGAAACGTGCAATTTGGCCAAACCACAAGGACGATTTTTGCAATTTACTCTTCTTATTTTATATATCAATTTTTAGAGTCATTTTATTTTGCATACTCTTATTTTGGTGCTTATCAAGGGATAAATTTCCACCATTCATCTAGTTTGATCTTTTTGTCTTTTTGGAAACATAAGTCCATGTTTTTTTATTTCCTTTTTTCTTTGTCTTTTTGTCTTTCTTATTATTCATTTTTTTTCTTTTTTTCTAATTCACGATTTTTTTTTTCTTTCTTTCTAATTCACGTTTTTTTTATTCACTCTTTTTACTTCAAGTTTTTTTTCCCGCTTTCATACGTTTTCGTCTATTTTTATACGTTTTCATCTGTTTTCATACGTTTTCGTCCATTTTTGTTCGTTTTGGCCCGTTTTCATACGTTTTCGCCCGTTTTTTATGTTTTCGCCCGTTTTCATATGTTTTTGTCCGTTTTCATACGTTTACGTCCGTTTTCTTACATTTTCGCCCGTTTACGTATGTTTTCGTCTGTTTTCTTACGTTTTTGTTTGTTTTCATACGTTTTCGTTCGTTTGCATACGTTTTCGTTCGTTTTAATACGTTTTCATCCGTTTTCTTTCATTTTCGTCCATTTTGTAACATGAAAATCACAAGTGATATTCAGAAAATCACAAGTGATATTCTGAATATCAATTGTGATATTAAAAAACGTATGAAAATAGACGAAAACATAAGAAAATCACAAGTGATATTCAGAAAATCACATGTGATATTCTGAATATCACTTGTAATATTCAGAAACGTAAGAAAACGGACGAAAACGTAAGAAAACAGACGAATACGTATGAAAACGGACAAAAACGTATGAAAGCGTAAAAACACATATGAAAACGGACAAAAACATATGAAAATGGAAGAAAACAAAGAAAACGGATGAAAACGGACGAAAACGTATTAAAACGAACGAAAACGTAAGAAATCAGACGAAAACGTATGAAAATGGACGAAAATGGGCGAAAACATAAGAAAACTGATGAAAACGTAAGAAAACGGACGAAAACAGACAAAAATGTATGAAAGCATAAAAACACGTCTAAAAACGGACGAAAACGTATGAAAAATGGATGAAAACAAAAGAAAACGGAAGAAAATCGACGAAAACCTAATAAAACGAACGAAAACGTACGAAAACGAACGAAAACCTAAGGAAACAGACGAAAACCTATGAAAACAGATGTAGACGGGAAAAAACGGACGAAAACGTATAAAAACGAACGAAAACGTTTGAATACGTATAAAAACGGACGAAATCATTTGAAAAGAGACGAAAACGTAAAAAACGGACGAAAACGTATGAAAACAGGCGAAAACGTGTGAAAATGTGTGGAAAGGTTTGATTGTTGTACAAACACTTGGGATGTGAATCTTAGTAATGTGTTTGAGAGATATTTATGTATGAATGTGTTTAGCATGCGGAATCTACTACAACACACTTAAAAGAACACAAGGTGGTGAGTTTATGTAAACGAGAGTATGCAATGAACAAAGAACACAACTTTGGTTAACACAAAACGATTCAATATTATTGATGAAATAATACGGATGATCTAAATATCACCGGGATTACAAAGTAATCTTGAATCTAAGATTGTAAAAAGGATTTGTGAGTTTAGTAACTAAGTTACTTGAGAGATAGTTCTGTTTTTGGTTAATAGTTGGTAAAGATGCATGCATGAAGTGTGACTAAGGTATCCTTTTATAAGATAAGGACACCTTATTACAAGTTGTTCAAGTGGTTGAATATAATACTATACTTTGACTATTTTAGCGCCTACAATTAAATACAACTACCAATGTACAACTCTGTAATATTCTTCTGTACACCACAGAAGACTAAACTACTTCTACATAACGTATAACAATGTACAAAGACTAATAATTCAACTAAATATCTATTACAAAATATCTAATCGACTTGACATAAGCTTGGCAGGCTCTTCATCAATTAGCAGTACCTTCTACCCAGAAGGTACTGTTAGTACATCTTCATACTTCTTCAAATCAACTAGCAGGCTCTTTGATATCTTTGGCAGGCTCTTTGACTTGAACATTTTATTCCCAGCAATCCTCCATTAAACTTGTTATTTCCGTTAAAATACACAAGTTTCTGATGAATAAAATGCATACCTTGAGGATTTGAGAGAACTCTTCCAAAAACCTTCACTTTCTGTTCTTCCTTTTTCTTTCATATTGCTCAGATATGCTCCTCAGCAAACTCTGAACAATTTCTGATTTCTCATCATCTTTGTCACATCTTAATCTCTTGGAGATCATAGTTTTAAGAACTTCATAACTAAGTGGATACTCTTTCTCAGCCAACATAAAGAGTTCTATCCCACTTTGTGTGTAAAGATGGTGAATATTGCTAAGGCTTAGAAATTCCTATGTTGTTGAAGGATCATAATAGGGAAATTTCCAATGAACATCTTTGGGATCAGGATCAAACATCCTATTGAATTCTACCCATAATTCCTGTTCCTTAGCATCAGTACTAGAATTTGTGTCTAGCCTAATCTGCACTAGATTCCACAATTCTTCCAAATCTGCTCTGTCAGATGCTCTAACTAGATTTTCAAAATTCTTAAAGCTAGCAGATTGACCCCCAACCCTTATTATTTTCCATGATTTTCCTAATCTATCATGGTTTACTTCCCAGTCAATAATAGGGCGTCTACAGCTAATTGGATCAGCATGAATGATAGTTGGAAAAGTAATTAACATCTTACTTACTTGCTCTGTGTCCAATTTTGCTACTTCTTTCTTCTGAGCATCTTTCTTCTTCATAGAGGGCTTTACATCAGATGGAACTTTGTAGTAAAGACTTTTGTAGGCTTGAAGATACAAGTAGTAGATTTCATCAGCAGATTTCTTCTTCAGTTGATAATCAGTCCAATTTGCTTGACCTTTTAGAAATCTCTTCATAAAAATTACTTGATCTTTCTGAGATTGACCTACCTTAAAACCTCTTTTCTGACTTTCTTTCATCTTTTCAAAAATATCAGCTAGAGCTGCTGCCTTATACTTCTTATTGATAAAATATTCAAGCTCTTCTGTCTTCTCATCAGAATTAAGATTCTTGTCATTCACTATTATTGCTGCTTGGCCTCTCACAATTGGATCATTAGCAATAATCCATTGCATCTGTGCATCAAAGGTTTCTTGAGCAATTTGAGTATCAAGAAGAGTCTGAGCAGCATCTTCAGCATCTTTCTGCTCTTTCATTATTGCAAGCATTCTTGAAGCTTCAAGTGCTTTTAGTTCTTCTTCATGAACCCTTTTGGCTTGTTCTTCTCCTAAAGCCATCTGAATTTGCTGTGTTCTTTTCAACTTCTTGGACTTTGGCTCATCTTCAATCATAATGCTCTTGCCCTTATCCTTTGGAGTTGGTTCTTGGGATGGAGCAGTGGATTGCGCATCAGCAATAAATAACCTCCCTTGAACAAATAAATCTCCTTGAGGCTCTAAGTCCCTCTTTCTTTTGTACACTTTCTCAGCAGACCCTTTGTACTCCATTGCCAATAGCCTCTCTATCCTAGCAGGCTCTTGTTCTGGCCTAGCAGGCTCTTGCCCTGCACCAGCAGGCTCTTCATCATAAACTTGAGTTCCTTCATGGAATTCAAATTGAGCCTCCTCCTCATCTTCAGAACTATCCTTCCTCCCCTTTTTGGAAGAGTGACCTATCCTATCAGCATCTGATTTTGAAGAACTAGATAAAACAACCTTTGCAGATCTTTTACCCTTTAGCTTCTTCACTTCACCCTCCAATTTCTTTACCCTCTTGACTAATTTGATGTTGATCTCAGAAAACTTCTTGCTTTGACTTTTAAGAGCAGCTTCTAAGAACTTCACCTTGTCTTTTAGTTCTTGCATTGTTTGAGGTGATTGGGTTTGTGATACATGAGGTGATGATGTTGGTGGTGTTGCTGATGGTACTGGAGATGGTATTGGTGATGTTTGATGTGTTGGTGAAATGTAACCATGTGAAGAACTAGATGATGGTGATTCAGCTGATGGTGTTGGTTCTTCTGGATGTTGTGGTAACATTTCATCAAATAGTGGTATTTCTTCCCCTCTAAAACCAATTCTCATATTTGAAAATACTTTGTGAGAAAGTTTTGGTGTTTCATAAATTGAGTCTGTGGGAAGTAACAAATGTTTTAATTTTGCAATGATGCATCCAATAAATCTTGGATACATCACAAACTTTGTTTCACTTTTCACATTTTTAATCAATCCTTCAAAAATATGTTTTGAAAAATTGTATTTTCTGTTTGTAGCCAAGCAGATGAGAGCAGAAGCCATGTTTCCACTAAATTGCTCCCAAGAGGTTTTCTTCTGGCTCAAACAATGAAGGATTGTGTGAATCAAAAATCTCCATTGTGGAGTAAGATGCTTTTTTCAGAAAAGTGAGTTTGTTAGACTCAGCATGATACCCCATTCTTTGTAAATTTTCAAAAATTTCAGTATCTGGTAACTGACTAATACCATCAGAATCATCCAAATGAAGATGTCTTCTTATGGATGACTCAGTAAGAGTCAAAAGTTTGCCATCCACTTTGGCCTTAATCCTTTGTTCCCCATTTTCAGAAGTTTTAATTTTAGCAGTTTGCCAAAATTGTAAAATTTGAGATTCATAAATAGTGGGATTGACTAGTAAAGCAAACCTGATATAGGAGTTATTTAAAAAGTCCACTACTTGATGAAATGAGGCATTATCCTCTGACTTCTCCAAAAATGCTAATTGATTGTGACGTTGGACAAAGTTTAGAACAACTGTGGAATCCATAATGAAAATTTTGAATATGTTGGTGGGATTTGTTGGTGGTACTGGTAGAAGATGAAAGGTGTATGTGAATTATGATAAGGACTGATGAAAGAAGATATGTGAGAATTACTTTTAACCGACAATAAGAAAGATTATAATAAGTAATTGAAAAGGCGGTTAAAAAGATCTTTTATATGTGAAATATAATATAATATAATCATCAGTAATTTACATAACTACCCTAACGGCTAATTTTAACTACCAGGCCCAACGGCTAAAACTTTTTCTGACAGGCTCAACGGCTATCTAGCAGTACCATTTTACTCTAGCAGTACCAATTTTTGAACTACCAGTACCTTTGAAAGTTTTGTAAAAATCCCTTATAGTTTTTAGCAAACTACCAGCTATCAACGGATTTGAGTTGTCTTTACCAAAAGCCGTTTGCTTAAGGACTAGCTAACTTATTTACAATTAAGTATGGTTAGTTAACAACCATATAGTTTTTGGTAAACTATCAACCATCAACGGATTTGATTTGTCTTTACCAAAAGCCGTTTGCTTAAGGACTAGCTAACTATTTACAATTAAGTATGGTTAGTTAACAACCATATAGTTTTTGGTAAACTATCAACCATCAACGGATTTGATTTGTCTTTACCAAAAGCCGTTTGCTTATGGACTAGCCAACTCTTAAGTTTGTAAAAACTTGGTGAGCTGAATACCAAAAGCCATATTGGCCTAAAGATGGTGCAATTTCCTTGGATGGAGGAAATTTGAAAGACAATGATGCTGTGTATCTTGGATGATTGGTTCAACAAGTGAAATCATCTAATAGCATGCCTTTGAGTTGAAACTTTTCTTAGTTTGATCTAGATAGAACTTTCTCCTTGAGAAATGCTTCATCCCTTCTAGATATGTGATCTAACTCTATCTTTTTCAACCTTTGCATCATCTTGTATGCTCTTGTCTTTTTCATTCATAAATTGGTTTTTCTTCCATTCTGGGTTATCATATCCTCCCCTGAGATTGTTACCTCCCCTGAGATTAATAGAACTTTTGTTTCCCCTTTTTGGTTTGAAAGATCTCTTGTTTTGTTATCAACCTGAAATGTGTTAGTTGCAAACCAAAAGAACAAAGTGCAAAGCACTTGATCTATAGCATTTTAAACATTTTAAGCATCAATATGAACAAAACATAGCAAATTATATATTAGCAGGACCAATTATGAATAGACAGTACCTTTTGACGAACTAGCAGTACCATGTTTAAAAGCCAATACCAGTTAATTTTATATACAAAAACACATATTATTCAAAGATTTATCATTCCAATACCTCCTACAAGATATTTGAATCTACCTAAATCAAAAGCTTTGGTGAGAAGGTCTGCATAATTCTTTTCAGAATCAATTTTAACAACTTGAATTAACCTTTTCTCATTGCAATCCCTTATGAAATGGTGTCTTATTTCAATGTGTTTTGTCTTTGAGTGTTGAACTGGGTTTTTGATGATACATATAGTACTGCTATTGTCAATATAAATAATGGTGTTAAGAAAATTGTACCCATAGTCAAGCATTTGATTTTGGATCCAAAGAACTTGCCCACAACAACTTGCACCAGCAACATATTCTGCTTCAGTTGTAGAGTTGGCCACCATTGTTTGTTTCTTGCATTGCCAAGAAATGAGTCTGCAACCAAGAAATTGACATCCACCAGTTGTGGATTTTCTGTCTAGAGTTGCACCAGCATAGTCACTATCCGAATAAGCCATCAATTCAAAAGATGATTCCCTTGGATACCAAAGACCCAACCTAGGTTGACCCTTGAGATATCTAAAGATTCTTTTGACTGCTGTGAGATGAGAGATTTTGGGATGTATTTGAAACCTTGCACATACACATACTGAGAACATGATATCTGGTCTTGATGATGTAAGGTACATCAAAGACCCAATCATTGACCTATAATTGTGCAAATCCATATCATCTCCTTTAGCATCCTTGAGTAGCCCTTTGTCTGGATCCATTGGTGTACTTGCAACCTTAGAATCAGCAAAATTAAATTTCCTTAGGATCTCTGCTACATACTTATCTTGGCTGATAAATATGCCTTCTTTGGATTGTTTCACTTGGAGACCCAAAAAGAAAGTAAGTTCCCCCATGGAACTCATTTCAAACTTACTATGCATAAGTTTTTCAAATTCTACACACAAGTCTTGGTTTGTTGATCCAAAGATAATGTCATCAACATAAATTTGCACTAGCAAGATGTCTTTCTTTGTTCTTTGGATGAACAAAGTTGGATCAATCCTGCCTCTTTGGAATCTACTTTCTAGTAGAAAACAAGCCAATGTTTCATACCATGCCCTAGGAGCTTGGTGTAGACCATATAGAGCCTTGGTAACCTTATAAACCTTGTCTGGATACTCTGCATCAATGAAGCCTGGAGGTTGAGACACATATACTGGTTCTTCAATTTCACCATATAAAAATGCACTCTTCACATCCATTTGATAGACAGTGAAGCCTATGAATGAAGCATAGGCCAAGAAAAGCCTAATTGCTTCAAGTCTTGCAACTGGAGCAAACACTTCTTCATAATCCACCCCTTCTTCTTGAGTATATCCTTGAGCTACCAATCTTGCTTTATTTCTGATCACTATACCCCTTTCATCTTTCTTGTTTCTGAATACCCATTTGGTTCCAATTGCCCTATGACCTTTGGGCAAATCAACCAATATCCAAACCTTCTGAATCTTGAATTGGAGAAGCTCTTCTTGCATTGCTTCCACCCAACTTGCATCATCTAAAGCTTTGTTTATGTTTTTGGGTTCAGCCTGAGATAGAAAACATGAAAACAGGCATATATTGGAAATATCATTATTCTTTTCTTCATAAATAGAGGAGATAAACCCTTCTTCATCTGAAGACAAGACTTGAGATAAACCAACTTGAGATCTTGTTCTAACACCAGAATTTATGCTACCAATCACATCATCAGTTGAGTGATCTTTGAGAATTCTAGTGTTGGGTGTTTTAGGAACTTCATAGGTAGATGGAAGATTGCTAATCCCCACCTCTTCTGGTAAAGAATCATCTATTTGAACATTCAATGGCTCAGCAGTATCAATACTTGAACTAGCAGGACCATCTGTTGAACTAGCAGTACCATTGTCATTTGTACCACTTTCTTGATTCTCTTGATTCTGAGTTCCATGATCATCTTCCTTGCCTTCATTTGTTGATTTTGAAGGTTCTTCTAGACTTGAAGATAGATCCATTGCTTTCCAAATTGGCATCCAGATGTAATCTTGATCTTTAGGAGTTTCAACATTATCTTCAAAACCTGCATCATCATTAGTATTTGTACCTGAAACATGCACATAATTCATAGATTTTGAAAGCCTATCAATATCAAACATCCAATCTGGTCCAATTCCTTTCACATTTGTTAGTTTCTCTTGAAACTCTATGTGAAGATTCTCTTCTACTAGCCTAGTGCAAGTGTTAAACACTCTATAGGCCTTACTCTGCAAAGAATACCCTATCAAATAGCCTACATCTGCTTTTCCATCAAACTTGCCTAAATGATCTTTGGTATTTAGAATAGTGACATGACAACCAAAAGGTCTCATAAAACTTAAAGATGGTGTTCTACCAAAGAAAAGTTCATAAGGTGTCTTTCTATGTGGCTTTGTCCCAAGAACCCTGTTTTGTACATAACAAGCAGTACCAACTGCTTCAGCCCAAAATGAAATAGGCAACTTAGAGTCTACTAACATAGTTCTAGCAGCCTCTATAAGTGTTCTATTCTTTCTTTCTGCTACTCCATTTTGCTGAGGTGTTCTAGCTACACTAAATTCTCTTTTTATGCCTTTTTCCTTGCAAAAGTCATCCATAACCCTATTCTTGAACTCTGTCCCATTGTCACATCTGATGATTTTGACTTTCTTATCAGATTGGTTTTCTACCTCAGTGATATATGATTTAAGAATCTCACTAGTTTCATGTTTAGATCTTAAGAAGAAAACCCATGAAAATCTGCTATAATCATCAGTAACAACCAGACAATATCTTTTTCCATTCAAGCTGCACACATTAGTAGGACTAAAGAGATCCATATAAAGCATATGTAAAGCCTGAGAAATAGAGTTTTGGGTCTTGGGCTTACAAGAAGCTCTATGTTGTTTGCCTTTTAGACAATCAACACAGGATTGGTCGTTTTGGAAAATCTTTTTGGGTAAACCTCTTACCAAATCATATTTTGCAATAGTGTTGATTGTTTTAAAGTTTACATGACCAAGCCTTCTATGCCAAAGCATAGATTCATCCAATGAGGCTTTTGCTACCAAACAAGTTAGACTCTCCTTAGGATCAATGTTCTTTAAATTAACACTGTACATATTGTTCCTTTTTGGTATTTTAAGAAGGATCTGACTCTCATCAGGCATCTTAAAATCAGAAGAAAGAACCATACATTCATTGTCAGTAAATAGAACATTGTTCTTTTTGTCACACATTTGTGAGACACTAAGAAGATTAAACTGAAGTTCTTTCACAAAATACACATTTTCAAAATCTAGTTTACTGGTTTTGATAGTACCTTTACCAGTGATCTTTCCTTTTATTCCTCCCCCAAAGGTAACATATCCTCCATCAAATGTTTTGAAGTCTGAGAGGAATGACATGTTGCCTGTCATGTGCCTTGAACATCCACTATCAACATATCCTTGATCTCCAATATCAGATGAATGTTCCTGCACATGAATAAACATATTAGTTTCCTTGGGGTACCCAAGCCATGACAGACTTGGGTTTGCCTCTTGCATCAATGAAATCAAACCTTTTCAGGATTGTTGATGCACCTTTTGTTTGGATTGGTTTCCATATCCAACATGGTGAGGACTTAACAGCAATTTCCCTTTTTATCCATTTTGTGGTCTTTGGTCTATCAATACCAATTTTGGCAGTACCATTTGGTCTAGCAGGACCTTTGGTTTTTGGTTTCCAAATTTTTGTTTTGACCACAGATTTCTTTTGAATAGGACTATTCACAACTTTTGGTACATATTTGAAAGTGTTTCTTGTACCCTTATCAGTTGGTTTTGTAATAACAGGCTTATTTTGTCTAACAGTATGTTTAACATTTGTGGTGTTAGACTTAACAAAACTTTTTCTGGGGTGAGTAACATTTGTTTAAGACTTTGATTTACTCCCAGAAACCCATTTATTACAATAAGCATGAAGATGATTAAAGCTACCACAATAATAACAAGCCTTATTGTACATGACAAAGTTATCACCTAGTTGTTGTGACTTAAGGTTGTTCCAATTCCTTTGGCTTCCCCTAGGTTTGTTATTACATTTTTCACAACTTTCAACTGTTTTCAAAACAGCTTTGGTCTTAGCTTTAACTTCTACTCTCTTAGGACTCAATGGTCCTACTTTGTTTCCTTTGATAGGAATAGTCTCATCTTCATCATCATCAGATACCCAATCCTCAATAATTAGAATATCTGGTTTCTTATCAGTGAGCACCTTAGGGAGTGAGGCAATCTTAGCACTCTCAGAAGGTTCACCTTTCTCTACAGATTTAGCTAATGGTTTGTTAATGATTTCATGCAAACCTGATTCAGCAAGATCTGATCCTGGGGGACAAGGAATTCCTCTATAAGGAGGTGCACAATTATTGTATCCTATCCCTGATTTTATTCTCTTATTCATCTGATTTTCTACTATGCTCCTAGTACATTCAGAAGCAATTTCCATTTTAGTAACAGTCAGTTGAATATTATCTCTAGCCAATGTCACTTTAGTACACTCAGTCCTTAACATTTCTATTTCTGAATCTTTAAAAAATATTTGTCTATTAAGAGCAGCTTTAGCATCAGTAAAGGTGAGTTCATTTTCTCTATAGTGAATGATTTGTTTTTCTAGTTTGGCCATTCCACACTTATAGTTGACTAAGGTTTGATTAGTTTTTCTTTCTTCTACTTTTAGCTCATCATAAAGTTTGATATAAGATTTTAATTCATCAAAAGCTTTACAAGTAGTAGAACATTTTGTAATTTGTACCTCAGGTGTGGAGAATGCCATCAAAGCCAATTCATCAGAAGTTGACTCATCTTCACCCATGAAACTCCAATCAAAACCCATGCCATCAATAGCAACCATTGCTTTTGGCTCAGCAACTTCAACAACCTTACTCTTGCTTTCAAAGCTTCCTTTCTTCTCAAAGCTTCCTTTATTCCTGTTGTCGAACCCTCTACCCTTGTCATCCTGCTTCTTAGGTCTTCTACACTCTCTAGAGTAGTGACCCTTCATGTGGCAGTTGTAACACTCCACTTTTGACTTATCATAGCCAGCAGGCTCATTTCCATTTATCATTATCTTCTTGCCAGTCCTCATCAACAACTTCTTAGCTCTAATGCTCAAAAGTGAAAGTTGCCACTTTATGTCCATCTCTTCAAGATCATCAGGATGAATCTCTTGAAGATCTTCAAATGTTAATATGGACCCATTGTGTTGAGATGTAAGAAAAGCACACCCAATTGTTTCATCTAAAATGGATTTGGTACTACTAGAAGTACTAGCAGTACCAAAGGTTGTGTTGGCAGTACCTTCTTCTCTGCCACCTTTTTCTTCATTATCAACCTTTGAGATGCTTGGAGATGAAACAAATGCCATATTTCCTGAGCTTGACCCAGTAGTCTTCTTTACTTCATGCTCTACTATTTTGAAATTGTTGTAGAGATCATTAAGACTCATCTGATCATTCTGAAGGTAAACTCCTAAGAAATTTAGAGTTTAGGTCTTCTTGAGTTATCATCACTTCATGGATGGCTAACTGGCTTGAAAGCTTCTGAAGTCTATTGAACATACTGTCCAAAGACTCATTGGTTGTGGCTGTGAAGTTCTCAAATTGTTGTTTGAGAAGTGTTTTCTGTGTTTTCTTGGTAGCATCATTACCACCAAATCTAGCCACAATAGCTTCAAAAAGGGTTTTGGCATCTTTGTATTTGTTAAAGATCAAAAGCTGATCATTTGGAATAGTCATCAGTAACATACTCCTTGCTTTTAGATCATTTCGCTTCTGAATTCTTTCATCTGCATTTGTTGGTTGGTCTTGTATTTGTGTTACAAGAGCATCATTTACAGTTGTAGTGGTGATTGAGGGTTTAAATGAGTTGCCTCCTTCAATGATCTCCCAAAGTGCATAGTCCTGCACTTGAAAGTATTGTTCTACCCTTAGTCGCCACATTTCAAACTCATTTTGCTTAAGTAATGGAAGTTTAGCTGCAACATTTGTTTGAATATGTTCAACATCCATTGTTCTTTTAAATTAGTAAATATCAAGCCTAGGTCTGATACCACTTGTGGAAAGGTTTGATTGTTGTACAAACACTTGGGATGTGAATCTTAGTAATGTGTTTGAGAGATATTTATGTATGAATGTGTTTAGCATGCGGAATCTACTACAACACACTTAAAAGAACACAAGGTGGTGAGTTTATGTAAACGAGAGTATGCAATGAACAAAGAACACAACTTTGGTTAACACAAAACGATTCAATATTATTGATGAAATAATACGGATGATCTAAATATCACCAGGATTACAAAGTAATCTTGAATCTAAGATTTTAAAAAGGATTTGTGAGTTTAGTAACTAAGTTACTTGAGAGATAGTTCTGTTTTTGGTTAATAGTTGGTAAAGATGCATGCATGAAGTGTGACTAAGGTATCCTTTTATAAGATAAGGACACCTTATTACAAGTTGTTCAAGTGGTTGAATATAATACTATATTTTGACTATTTTAGCGCCTACAATTAAATACAACTACCAATGTACAACTCTGTAATATTCTTCTGTACACCACAGAAGACTAAACTACTTCTACATAACGTACAACAATGTACAAAGACTAATAATTCAACTAAATATCTATTACAAAATATCTAATCGACTTGACATAAGCTTGGCAGGCTCTTCATCAATTAGCAGTACCTTCTACCCAGAAGGTACTGTTAGTACATCTTCATACTTCTTCAAATCAACTAGCAGACTCTTTGACTTCTTTGGCAGGCTCTTTGACTTGAACATTTTATTCCCAACAAAATGGACGAAAACGTATGAAAATAGACGAAAACGTATGAAAGCGAAAAAAAAAAAGAAAAGAAAAAAAATGTATATTTAAAAATAAGAAAAAGAAAAATGAATTAGAAAAAAAGACCAAAAAAAAAAAAAAAAAAAAAAAAAAGAAAAAGAAAAAAAGAAAAAGAACGTGAATTATAAAAAAAGACAAAAAAAAAAAAAAAAAAAAAAAAAAAAAAAAAAAAAGACAAAGAAAAAGGGGAAAAAAAAAAAGAAAAAGACATGGACTTAGGTTTCCATATTTAATTTTAGGTTAATCCCCACCATTAGATCAAAATAGATGGATGGTGGGGATTTGTCCCTTGGTAAGCACCAAAATAAGAGTAAGCATTTGAATTTTTCTCCAATTTGAGTTGCTTTATTTTAGAAACCCAAAAAAAAATTGTTTACCAAGGGACAAGATCTAACCGTCGGATCAAAGTGACAAAATTTAAGAATAAAAAACACGGAGGTACCACTTTTGCCAATTCAGCAAACTTACCCCACCCAACCCCATCCCCAGACCTCTCACGTTCCACAAATTCCCTATTAACAAATCTCACTTTCTCTCTCTAACCAAAGTAAAAAAACTACCATAAAAATTCAAAACAAACTGCTTTTTAACCGTTAAAAAAAAAGATAAAAATGGAAGGATCATCGAGTGCACAAATAGATCCACACAAAAAACCAGTTCAAAATGAACCTACTGAGTCTTGAGATGAAGGTACGATGCTTCCGACTAATTATTTAGTTGTTTTATTAGCATCTCTAGTAATTTTATACTTATTTATGAATGTTATTGCTACTTATGAAGATTTTTGTGTATTTTTGTTAATTTTTGATGTTATACTGTGATGCATGTGATGATTATGTACTTATTTGAGTTTTATAAGACATTTATTAAGATTTTACAGTTTTTGTTGATTTTATATGTTTATTGAGGGATTGTTATAATAATTTGATGAGTGTTGTGATTTTTTTCAGATTTTGGTAGTATATCACCTGTGATAAAACAGTTGTAGTTATTTTATTCGATTTTTGGTAGTATAACATCTGTGATGATGAACAGTGGTAGTGGTTTTCTTCGATTTTTGGTGGTATATCACCTGTGATGAATGTTGTGATTAACAAAATCCGCTGCTAGACGTTTAAGCTTAGAATACACACCAAGAACAAAAACGGAAACAGAAACACCACCAACAAATACTAAAGGAACATATGTGATATCACCTGTGATATAACAGGATCTACAACCACCAACACCACCAACAGTAACTGATGAACAGACAACAGAGACTGCATATAAGAAAGCAAAGACGGTTGTTGAAAAAGAAGAAGAGGAATGAAAAAGAAGATGCTGCAAAAAAAGAATGAAGTGGGAAAGCAGACAAAAGGAGGGGATGCTCATAAAGTTGGCAAGAAGAAAGTTGTAGAAAATAAAAAGACAAAAGCATCAATTAGTAATTTTCTTTGGCTACTTAAATTGTAATTTTCTCTTGCTACTTAAATTGTAAACAATGGTAATTTCTATTCAGTTGTAAACAATGCTTTTGGTTTATCTGAATATAACCTTCTTTTGGTAATTTTATTAGAGTATCACAAGTGATACTAATGAAAAGCCAGTTAAAAATACCATTGACTTCATGAAGAAAACTATGAAAAAAAACTTGACATATTCTCAAAATCAAACAAGAATAGGATTAATTAAGCAATGATTTTGAGTAACATAACGATTCGAAAAAAAGAAGGTCAACATATATATCAATTAAAGAATAATATCACAAGTGATACATGTCAAAAACAAGTAAAAACAAGTAAACTCATAAATGATGTAAACATTTTCATGCTTTATCACAAGTGATAAAGCACATTTTATTGATACAAAACAACATAATTATACAGAGAAATGAAAATATCACAAGTGATACATAACTTCGAATTTATGGCAGTCTAATTAATAAAAAAACTTTTACATTATTTGAAAGCTTTTGCACTGGTACAGAATGTGGCTTTCGTCACACCCAAAATGCGTGACTATATGCATATAGTCACACACGTTTTTTTGGGTGTGTGTGACGAAAAGTCGCGCCACCGTAGGTATCATATGATCACATTGTTTAGTTTGTGGCCGTTTTCATTGAAAAAGAGTGACCAAAACCCGAATATGTACGACAAATTAGGCACAAGTTTTGTTGGATTAATCATTTTTGTGTGACCGTAAACACTTTATAGTCACATGAATATATAATAAATGTGACGTTTGTGATGATTTAGTCACACAACGTGTGTTGTTTTTTTGGAGTTAGTCATATACAATTTAAAAAACAGTGGCCAAAAGTGTGAATAAGTGTGACCATATGTTGTTTAAAGTGAAGAAATGTGTACTTTGTGTGACTATTGTTCATCCAATGGTCACTTGAATTTTATGTTTGTGTGGCCTTTTGTAATATTTAGTCACACAAAACATGTTTGTTTTGAGTATTTAGTCACATATAATTAAGCAAAAAGTGGCCAAAAGTGTTAATAAGTGTGACCATATGCTGTTTAAAGTGAAGAAATGTGTATTTTGTGTGACTATTGATCATCCAACGGCCACATGAATTTTTTGTGTGTGGCCTTTTGTAATATTTAGTCACACAAAGCCTGTTTGTTTCGGGTATTTAGTCACATACAATTAAGCATAAAATGACCAAAAGTGTTAATAAATGTGACCATATGTTGTTTAAAGTGAAGAAATTTGTATTTTGTGTGACTATTGATCATCCAATTGCCACATTAATTTTTTTTTTGTGGCCTTTTGTAATATTTAGTCACACAACGAATTAAACAAACAGTGACCAAAAGTGTTATTAAGTCTGACTATATACATCTTTTAGTCACATTTAAGAGATCAATATATATCAAAACAAATACAAATATATATTAAAAAAATTCAAATACAATAATATCTAACAACAGTAATAACTATATGAACCAACAGTACTAACTTATAACTAACAGTTCTAACTAATACACTAGCAGTATTAAAAATGATCCATCTGCTCATACTATAATATCTAGCAGTATTAAAAATACACTAGCAGCATTAAAAATACACTAGCTCGTGTCTGTTGTTTCTTGCCTTGAATAATTTCAAAACTTCACTATCCGAAGACTCGATCAGGATTCTCTTGGACTTCTGCCTATATATTCCAGATGTATTCAAAATGCCCATTACTGCATCTGTTACACTCAATCCTTGTTTGCCAGCTAAGTAAGCTGCATTCTGCAAGTCGTAAGAACAACAATGAGTGTGCTAAGGTTGGGCGTGATCAGAGTCAAAGAAAATAGACTATCAGGTAGATACAAGGAGCTTTAAGTCCCGAGACACCTATCAAGTTAAGAAACTTAAGATTGGGGAAGCACTTATTCAGCCTTTCTAGGCGCTCGTCATCTAATCTAACAGATTCAAGTGTTAAACTTGTTAGCATTGGCATTGGACTCAAATTTTCCACAGATAACCATGCATTCTTCACCTCAAACTCAACAAGATTATGACCTGCATCAACAAAAACAGAACAATCGGCACTAATGAGGAGCATTTTTACAATATACTACAGTCTCATAACTTAGCATGGTTAAACATCGTGTAAGTCCAAAAGAAGATATGTCATTTCATAATCATCATTAATAAGCCCTTATTTTATATAACTGAGACCTGCTATACGATAGGACAATTAAACTAAGGTTGTCATTATGATTTTTTACCATGTCAATTTTCAGTTTCTTTTCCTCTCTATCAGATATCATATACTGAAACTACACTTTTCTACGTATATCTAACACTCAACTGCTTAAAACATATTAACGCCAATCAACCACCAATCAACACCAGTTAATCATTCTAATAGTTTACGCAAAAATTCACAACTAATGTTAGATAAATGACAACAACTTCACAATTTCAAACAATTTAAAACATGAATATATAAAAATAACAGCAGTAGACCACAAGTTTTATTACTGTATCTAATTATTATCATCATCCTTACTATCAATACCAGTTTATAATCAATTTACAGCATCACAATATACAAAATAAAAGCAAGATTAAGATTAGCATAAATAACAAACTTACAATACGAAGAAACCAACGACAGAAGAACTGATCTACGTCGACAAGACTGAAGCCAAAAATCCGATATCAAAAGCGATTTCATCTCTCCACTCACCCTAGGCAACCACAGCTTAACAAAATCACCATCAGTTAAGTACATATTGGAAGAAAAAATTACCTTAATCCACTGGAGAAGCATCTCCAACTGACTCGAGGTATTTGGTAGTATCTGCTAGAATGAACAAGTTGGAAATTGAAATGTCAAGTATGATGATTCAAAAAATCAGTTGTGCAGGAGTAAGTTCTAAATGTGTTATTTATATGTACAATGCATACCGCTTCAGGTCCACAAATACTGGTGATTTCATCGGATACAAGCTTGTTATTGATCAAGAGTGGCAACGATAAAGAGACCTATTCCGAAAAATCAAACAGTCAAGAAAAGCATACATTGTGCTACATTTGAAAGTAATGTTAAGAACATCATAATCAGTTATTACCTTGTCGGTGCTTGTCTCAGAAATAAATACTGAACTAAGAGGGATATCAAAGGCGGAAGTAGCAATTTGAGCAACCTTTGTATGCAAGCCCTGACCCATCTCAACACCAGCATGTGTGGCCAACACGGTTCCATCTGTATAAACTTGAACAAGTGCACCTGCCTGCAGCCAATGAGCACAAAAAAATTACCTTCAGAAGATGTATCTGAAAAGTTATACATATAAAGTCACATGAATTACAATACTTGAATATACATAAGAATACAATCATAGAAAAATAGTTTAATATCTTACAGATAAACAACTCTTTTAGTCTTTATATCACATGTTACCCCTTATCCACACGGATCAGGAGTGAGACCTTGAACAAGATAGCTGAAAAAGAAAAAGTAGAATAGCATTAAGAAGCAGTTTTAAGGCCTATTACTCTGCATCACCTTTTCATCGTAGAGGGTAATTTCACAAGTAAACTGTACATAAGATGACCCATCCTTTAGTTCCTCTTCAATATAAATACTACATAATCCCAAACACATCCTTAATAAACAATCAAACCTCCCCCTATATATAAACTCATAAAGTAGCAAGTACTAAGGGGGTATTTGTGTTAGCATATCTATCGTGCATCCGTGATTATGTAAGTTTTGAAAAGCTCATAAGCTCACTTTCTTTGGCTTGTGAACTTATCAAGTTGAGCTTAGCTTATTTAAAACCATAAGCTCAACTTGATAAGCTTATAAGCCAAAAAAAAAGTAAGCTTACAATGGCTTTACTGAATTTACATAAGCACAGTAGATAAGCCAACACAAACACGCCGTAAATATCATCCTTGCTCAAATCCACAAAGCTAATTAATCAAAAAACGCTAAGACATCCTAACGCATTCTTAGATTGTACTCATTTCACACAAAAAACGCTAAGACATCCTAAACATTACAAATGAAAAAAATAATTTGGTTATTTTTATGCAATAAACCCGTTAATAAGATCTAAGTTTTAGAACTTGATTATATAGACAATTCCTTACCAGTGTGAAATATCCCTGCTTTTCTGCTTGCATTTTCCTAAAGATTCAATACACCAATTAGTAACTAGAACAAGTGAACAACATAGTGCACGAGAAACAAATGGTGATAATGTCGAGTGAATATGGAAGCAACAGACACATACCAAGCGAGCATGAGTATCCGCACATCCGTGTGATCAACTTGCAGATCAGAACATAGACGCTCTATTCCTTCAGGATTGTTCACAACCCATGATACATATTAAAATTATGAAATTGAACATGTCAAAAACACATTTTTTATAGAATAGGATGGAGATAGATTACACTTACTCAATCATGCCACACAATTTATTCCCATTCATTGTTAACGGCTCTTCCTGAAGCGAGTGCGTGGTGTTGGTACGAGTGTGGTGGTGGGGCGAGCGGTGGTCTTGGTGCGAGTGTGGTGGTGGTGGTGCGAGCGGTGGCGTTGGTGAGGAGAGTGTTGTGGATATAGAAGAAGACCAAATCTACTTTTGGGGTGTAAATGATATTTGGGAAGGAGTATAGAAAAACATGGGCGGGTTAATGAAATATTTGGGAAGGAATTTGATTTGGGGGAAAAATTTAGGCGGGGCTTGTGAAAAGTTGAGAGTGGGAAATTTTATTTTGGCAAAAATTTAAGTGAGGCGTATGATTTAGTCACTTTTAAATAATGTGTGACCAACTTGACTATATGCTTTAGTCACTTTTAAATAATGTGTGACCAACTTGACTATATGATTTAGTCACTTTTAAATAATGTGTGACAAACTTTAGTATATGATTTAGCCACATACACAATTACTTCGTGTGACCATATATGGATTTTGGTCACACTTTTCAATTGTGTGACATATATTTGTCACATATGTATATATATAGTGTGACTAATGTTTCAAACTTATTTGTATCCGTCACACGTCCCAAATTACAAGTGACTAAAAAATCAATTTTTTTTTTACCATATACGTATAGTCACGAAAATATTCAAATGTGTGGTTGTAGCCTCAGATGTAATTCCGAAATGGTCACACAAGTCGGATCAAGTGTGGCTGTTTATTTTATTTTGGTACATTTAGTCACACAAATAAGTTATTGTGTGGCCGTTCGAAAAACAGCATGTGTGACTATATCCCATTTTTGTACTAGTGTTGCATGATATGCCACATGCAAAGCCGGGGCTTGGAACCAAGAAGCTCAGCTGCAATTGCTTTTCGCATAGCACCATCTTGACCAGTTACAATGATATTCGGATAACACACAAAAGCTTTCTTGAATGCTTGGAGTAACCATACATAAGATTCAGTAGTTTCGTTCTTAAGCAGACCAGAACCAATATTAACACATCTCCTCTGAATGTCAATTGCAGTAAAAGGCACAAAAACTATCATGTACCTGGAAAGAGAAATATCTCAGGTGATAATATACACAAAATGTACAAAAACAATGAAATATCACAAGAGATATTACAAGGTAAAAAACATACTTTTTTGTTTTGTATGTGGCATAAAAAGAGATGATATCACCAAACTATTTGTGATTGTAATTTGCAAAAAAAAAACGGCTTCATCAAACAAAAGAATCAACAACAACTGCAGTTGTGGGTAAAAAAAGCCCAACATCTCAACAAACAAATTGAAGAAGGTCAAACACCTTTGATATCGCCTGTGATATCACCTGTGATATCATAAGATCCTCCATCACCACCACAGATTCAACAAATAAAAGAAAGTTGACACACCTATGATATCACCTGTGATGTCAAACGTAATATCAAGGTTATAGTTAGTACTCTACCAATGGTTTGAAAATGGAATGTTTTTTGGGTTGGGAACTGACTTACAACCAGCAGATACGGAAGGGACCACGATATACGAAGGCCATAAGAATTACGAGCTCATGCTTAATCTACAGTTTGGGATAAGGTATCAACTGGATATCCATATCTCATTAAAATGTATACTTTAATATAAGAAAAAGGATGTATATCTCTACTATGAGCCATGAGTGCATCCAAGGCAAGCTCATGCAGGGTTCCTACAGTGCAACCATCACCTCATGCCACGATTTTCCATTCCTGCATAACCAAAGAAGGACACAATGCAAGCGGAAATTTTAGTAACTTATACTATAATGAACAACTAATCAGTAACTTATACTCACAGCTTAAATAATAAGAAAGAGTAAATTGCAAAAATCGTCCTTGTGGTTTGGCCAAATTACACGTTTCGTCCTTGTGGTTCATTAAGTGCAAAGATCGTCCTTATTTTGCACTGTGACATGCACTTTTGGTCCTCTATCATTGCAAAAATCGTCCTTGTGGTTTGCTAAATTTCACTGTTGAAGGACAAAAAGTGCACGTAACAGTGCAAAATAAGGACGATCTTTGCACTTATTGAACCACAAGGACGAAACGTGCAATTTGGTCAAACCACAAGGACGATTTTTGCAATTTACTCAATAAGCAATATTACACTATAATTAACAACTTATCAGTAACTTATACTCACATCTTATCCCCACAAACTTATATTTTCATCCTCATCAAAATATCAAAAATATTATATAAGTAAATTAAACATCTTAAAATAAACAACTTATAAATAAACAGACTAACAAAACCAGCTTATAATCATCAACTTCAAATATCACTGGTGATACTACACGTATGCTACAGAGCAGATTCAAAACAACAATTAGACACAAAAACAACATTTAAATGTAGTTAAAAAAATAAACTCAACTAACAACTTAATTAATAAGCAAAATTACAGGAGCATATAACAAGATTATCAAAACCTTTTTTACTCACACATTTCATCAAACACTTGGTGTGCAACTTGATAAGAAGAAATGTTAACAACTTGATTCATGTAATTATCAACCGATTCAACAACATTTTCAACCGCAACAATATCAATCAAATCTGCTTCTGAAACAAACGGTTATTTCAAATCAAAAGAAGCCATAAAAAAGATGATAATGATCGGAACAATGATGGTAATCGAAATGGTGATGGTGATGGTGATCGGATCGGGATAACTAATTTTTGGAGGGAAGGAATGAGAGCAGAGGAAAACACACACGAAGTGTTGCGGTCGAGTGCGGTGGTGTTGCGGTGGAGTAACAGTGGTGTCGCAGTGGTGTTGCGGTGGAGTAACGGTGGTGTTGTGGTGGAGTAACGGTGGTGTTGCGGTGGAGGGAAAACGTAACTGATTTATGGAAGGAAGCAGTTGAGAGAAAACATATATAAACTGTGTGTGAAAAAAAAAGCGAATGGGAGAAAAATAAAATAAAAATTTATATAGTTGGGGAAAAATTAGGTTTAAAAAATTAAATTTTAGATTAATCTACACTATTAGATCAAAATAGATGGATGATGGGGATTTGTTCCCTGGTAAGCACCAAAATAAGGGTAAACAATTGAACTTTTCTCATCTTATAGTTGTTTACAAGTAGACGAAGATGAGTTTACAACTGATTTTACTAGAAATATTTCTTTTTACGGTGGAGACAAAACAATATAAGTAGTCTACAAGATCTCTTTGTATCAGAGCTGGGATTGGGCACGAAATGGAGGCTTTAAAACAGATCGGAGTGAATGATTCAATATGGTTGGATTTTGTTCCGTACCTGCCTGCCTAATGTGATGAAGGTGACTTTCATCACCAACTATTCAATGACAGAACTTTGATGTTAAATTTTCGAATGTGTTTGACCAAGCACTTTACGCGGATAAGTTTGTTGGGGAGAGCGAACGAACATTGAAGCCTGGTGGGATTTGTTTCTACATGTGGCATTGTCTAGACTGTCATAGTACTCGGCTAATGTTTAATTTTTGAAGAAATAAAATACGACACTAGGATGTTTCAACAAATATCGACCACTGTAAATATGTATGATGATTATACTATGTTTCTTGTTTCGTTTTGTATCCAGATTAGTTGTCTTCATCTTTCACATATGTATTTTTCTTGAACATAATTACATAAACAAGGTGAAATCTACACTAATGTTTTCAAAGACGTAATCACATAAACAAGGTCGATTTAATTTGGAGTTTTGGCCAACATCTCAAAAACAGGCCATATAAAATGCCATCTTTTGTAATTTATGTCTTAAAAGTTTCTGTAAAAACATCATTCTAACTCAGCATTAACGAACAGTAGCTGAAACCATGATTCAAACATAACATGTCTTGATAATCAAAAACTGAAAGTGGAATGAAAAAAATGGCAAAAAACTATAGTACCCGCACATAAAGTGAGTCATTTACTTTTGCAAATTACCCCTACACTTATCTCTTAGACATAGGTGGACTCTCAGGAACAAACTCAACGTGCTCGCGTTCTGTATCCTCTGGCTCTTGTGATGCACTGACCTTGGCTTTCTTGAATCTACTTGAACTTCTCATTGACATGTTCTTCGACTTGCTCCTATCAAACGTTCAGCAGTAAATCATGAATTTACAAGTAAAAGTGGTTAAAAGACACTAGTGAAAAGTGCTAGCTTCATATATTGATGAAATTTTGACCCATCTAAGATATACACTATGTTTTGACGATAAATCAGTTGTGTCTTATCTTAAATGTCTCAGCTTATAAAGTAAGCAAACATGAAATCAGTATACTTTATGCGCCTCCTAAATCATTTTTTTCCTTTGTTTTTGTTGTAAGATACTAATAATTAGCATTAGCACATTAATTAATTGCTTACAAAAATGAGGAAAACAGTTGCACCACTCGTCCCGGCCTGGCCGGTAACCTGAACATAATCTACAAAAGCAATATACAAAAAGTGAAGCTTGTAAATTATGTAACTTACTGTGAGTTTATGCCGTCCTTTCCAACAACTTTCTTTCTTTTAACAGCACGAGATCCTGAAAAAATTTAAAATTAACATTAGAAGCTAAAATAAATCAGTTTACAATAATTAGATGAGTTTCAGTTACCATTTCTTCTTGAGTCTACGCTAGAAGCATTGTCCCCTGACGATGATGACTTTCCTAATGAAGTATTGTCATCAGCAGAACCCCTTACACACTGCAACCCGTGCACAACCGGTGTGCTTTTTTGCACGGTTTTAACACTAGCCTGGCCCAAAGTCGGTTTCCATGCTTTATTAGCATGGGTTGATTTACTGGTTCTCGGGGCGTCGAACTTGCCTACCTTTTTTGAAGTTTTAAATTCTTCAGCATTTGGGATATTTGGATCTTTTACCACATCAATAGGAACTTTTTTGTTTTCGTTTTCTGAAATTAACTTCTGAGGTTGAATGGTAGTATCATTCCTGGAATCAACAAGACGCTCTTTTGTTACATCATCCTTAGATTCAGAAACTTGTGATACAGTCACTAAACCTTCACCAGAAACTTGCGCATCTTTCCCTTTCACTTCGTCACCGTATTCTTTGGCAGCATTAAGCAAAGTAGTCTCATTTTCATTCAAATGATTGTTCAAAGGTGCATCAGATACAACTGCAGACATTCCGACCTCAGCATTCTTAGCATATGTTTTGGTTTTTGTTTTCCTTTTCTTTCTCTTTTCAACATCCGTTTTCTCGTTTTGCTGTTCTGATTTTTCATCACCACCTTTGTCATTTCCCTGACCAATTTTATTCTCAGCTCGAGTTTCAGCATCATCATTTCTTGTAGCAGATCTTCCGACATCTTTTAATTCCTTATTTGATGTTTCTTCCACGACCTCAATTACTTTTATTATTTCCACTTCTTGCATACTAACATCATTTGTTAATGTTTTTTCCAAGACTTCAGTTTTTTCAGCATTAGACAAACTAATTTTGTCGTTTGTTGTTTCGTCTCTATTTTTCTCATTAGGAGGGATCTCACTCACAATACTATCAGCACGCTCCACTGGAGATTCATCTTTGTTTTTTGTAGCAGGCTTCTTAACCCTTTTTTTCCTCCGGGAAAACTCTACTTCAGGTTCATGTTTCAGTGAAGATTCCTTATCTTTATGAGCATCAATCTGAATTGTAGACCGTAAATCTTTTTCAGGCAAATCACCTTTTGCACCTATTAAATGGCCCAAGGCAGATGCATCACGTTCACAATCAGGTGTTCCTACATGAAAGTCAAATTAATGTTGAAAATTAACATACATTCTCAGAATTCTAAAATTTTACATATTCAGAACATTTGATGTAACCTGGTACATATATATATATATATATATATATATATATATATATATATATATATAAAGAAGATGCAATAACAGTTAAGGTGCATAAACGTATTCTATTTACATACTTATAGATGAAGACAGGCTTTCATTCCCCATATCTGTTCTTTGGACCAAATCATTGTCTTTCTCCTCCTGAGATATTTCAGAAGGTATTTCTTGCGGAACTATTTCTTCAACAGCCATTGAAAGATCAGTGAGTACTTGATCAGAACAGTTTTCGTCTTTGTTAAACCTAATACTTTCATCACTGTCTTTTCTAGCAGCATCAAGCAAGGTAGTCTCGTTTTCCTTGGCATTTTCAACCAAAGGTGGATCGGATACAGCTCTAAACATGCCGAATTCCCCATTATTAGCAGATTTTTTGGTTTTTTTGCTCCTTATGTCTCTTTCTTTACCATCCGTCTTCTCCTTCTGCTTTTCTGATTGTTCATCAATACCATCGTCATTTCCTTCACATAAGTTTTTCTCAGCATTATTGTTTGTCACAATGTCATCCTTACGGCCATCATCTTGACTTTCTTTTCTTTCAGAATGGGGCAAAAGTTTTTCCTCTGTTGATTCCTTCTTTGACGTTTCTTCCACGACCTCTGTTGGTTTCAATATTTCAATCTCTCGCATAGTAACATCATCTGTTAATGTCTTTTCCAATATTCCCTTTTTTCCAGCACTAGGCAATCTCACTCTGTCAATAAAAGCGGAAGCAGGAACTCCTGAACTGCGGAGAAGAATCCACTCTCTTATTCCTTGATATTTCAGAGCTACTCTGGAAAGTCCTTCACTCGCTTGTGTTTTTTTAGTACCAAGTGTCTCCATTCCAATTAATTTAATACTAGAAGAAACGGCAGCGTCTACTTGGTCAATAACTAAACTGGTTGCGCCTTTGTTAAGCCTATTGCTTTCATCATTCAAATCTTTTAAAGCTTTTACACTCGCATCTTTATCTTGAGTCTTGCATTTCTTTTCCACAGAAGGTCCAGACCCAGTAGCATCTTGTAGTAAACTGTCATTTTGCACAACAAGTGTCCTTTTTTTGGAACTCATCTCGTTTTTAAGCAGCCTGTCTTCCTCCATATGTTGATCCACGTGTTGCATACCGATATCTTGCTCAAAGCAAGAAGCATCTACAGAGATAAACCAACTGTTCTTATTCGCAGCTAACACACTCTTAAGAATCATCCAGTCAGACAAGTGGTAAAACTGTCCTCTGCGTTTTACCTGCCACATAATGAAAAGTTAAAGGATTAGGAAAAAAAAAATGATTAACAGTAGTGTTTAACTAAATGTAAACAAAGAAATACCTTCAAACCATCTATTTTAATAACTCCAATAGCTGGAAAGCATTGATGATGTTCCAATATAACTTTCCCTGAATAAAGAAATCAAGATAGTTTGTTCAGAAAAAAATGTGACCACCGATGTTTACTTTCTTAATTAAACACGGTAGTCCTTTTTATCCACTTAAGATAGATGCAAGTGTCCCATCGCTACAATTTCGTATAGTAAAAACATCTATAACGACGTATATGTTTTTCTTGTCAAATGTATGAATTTTCAGCTATTTTACAGGTTCTTTTTGCAATTTAACTCGAGCCGATAAGGCGTAGAGGGTCGGGTTTAGAAAGCTTAAGGTGCGTTATTTATTTTATTAGGTTATCAAGTCAACCAGATAAGACCCGAAAACAGCAGATGTTAAAATTCTCTTACCAAAGATCCCTCACATTGACTTCAAAAAACAGCTTGTGTTAAGGCGTAAGATGTTTAGCTACTGAAATCAGCTTATTGTATTTCAATAACACCATAAGCCCTAAAGCCCATAAACAGTTTGAACAGGCCAGATGACAATATCGCATACATATGCCATATTACTGTTCAATATTCGATATATGATAAAACGCAATTGTTACATGTCACTAGAAATACTTTATATATTTGAGCAATGCATACAAAAACATACACTATACACATCCAATATAAACTACTCTTTATCTAACAGATAAAACTATGATTATGTTAACTGCTACTTTAGAACTCGAGTTAATTAAGAGTAATCAAGGTATCCAACTCGATAGTTTCGAGCTCCACTCGACCCAGTTGTGTATTGTATGGTAATTATATAGATACACACGCTACTTTACTATCTAGCACACAAAAATATGAATGTAAAGTTAGGGTTGATGTGAGATAGTCAGATAGTACACAACAATATCACATACATCAGCCATATTAACTTCATATTAAGATCATACATCCATTATGATATTTACACAATGCAAACTAAAACACACATATAGTTTGTATTTTCTAAGTTTAGTTTGTGATTAATCAAGTGCTTATCCATTATAGCTTGCAAAAAGCATCATTTGTTTGTGATTATTATATACTTAACCTTTCACGAAAAGATCAACTAGTCATTATCTACCAGACAAAAGTATGATCCAATTAACTAAGTTAGAGCCATACTTCCGCGACCCAGGATGGACCCTTTACATGGGAGCCAGGCACCCGATTTTAGGTCACAAATTGTATGTTTTAAATAATATATGTCTTTTCTGACCACGTGCAACCCTCAATTTTCTCTAATAAATTGTTTATAGGGCAAATTTAGTACTCACAATCAACAAAAATAATAATTGTGCAACACCCACTCAAAAATCCTGGGTCCATTTGCCCACACGACTTGACGCACTAAATTAGATATTGCATGGTAATTATCTAGCAGACAAAAATAAAATGAATGTAATGGTGAGAGTTAGAAAAAAAAAGAAAAAAAAGAAAAAAAAAGAGAATACTTTTTAGATCATAGACAGTATCAGAATCGGAGACAGTTGTGACAAGATGAGTGTCGAGATTCGTGTCGACGAACACGGTTTTTATGGTGTCTCCGCCTGATGATTCCATTTCTCGGTTTGTTTATTTTGAACAAAGAAGAGGGATTATTTGTTTGGCTATTTGTAGGGTTTTGGGCTTTTCGTTTCCTGCAAAAGGAATTGTTAAACTATTTCCTTCTTAAAGAATTAACAATTTAAATTTTGATGGGGATTTCCTTTCCAAATAATTAAAAAAAATTAATGATATAATTTGTTCAAGTAAATTGAAGATAGTTATGTTAGAGAAAGAAAATGTTATTTGTGAGGTCATCGTCAACGGATTGCAATTTCTTGATTAGAGAGAGTTGAGATTTTTTATACGAGTGAAGTGTGTATGTTGCGTGATGAAAGATGATGAAATATTGGTGTTTTTTGTTTAGGTGTATGTGAGGCCATTAACAGAGTATGTGTTTAGGCTTTAGTTTAGGGGATTAGTTCCCGTGAAAAAACATAAGGTAGGACCTAATTTCATCCGTAGGATGAATACAATATATGCCATCTAGGGTCTAAATTTATAATGGCAAGATTGTAATATATGAAAGTCCTTATCTGAGTATTGGGTCAAAATAGTATGCATCTTAAGGGTATACTAGTAATTTTAAACTAATTTAAATATCCATATTTTCCAAAATCATAATCAGATATGCATCATAATAGGATATTTTAAAATAATTTAAATATCCATATTTTCCAAAATCATTTTAAACTAATTTAAATATCCATATTTTCCAAGATATGTTGCATATTCAAACTTGAGTCGCCTTCTTTGGGCTAAAATCAAGGAAGAATGAATAAAAAAAGAAACGAAAGGATTCAACAGGTACGCATCTTAATCAGTTATTTATTTATTTATTTATTTCGATTCAGTGGAAAGAAGGAGCAGAAGATTGAATAACAAAGAGAAAAGTGAAGCAATGGTTTCTAAAGATTTACAAGATGCAGAGTATGAAAAGCGAAAGTCCGCTAAGGGAAAAGGTTCTAATTTATAACTTGTATGTTTGTGATGCATTAGGTACGATGCAATAATCTGTAACAACTAGATGCGATTAATCAATTATTGCTTCATAACTGTATTACTACAACTGTATTACTACAGGTATTGTGATGAATGACGCGAATCATGTGTTGAATTCGGATGACGATTTCATGACACCTACTAAGAATGTAGGACTTAAGTTAATGGATGATGCAATGCGTGAAGTTGCTAAACATAATTATGTATCAAATCAGTTTGCAACACATAGTGGTGATGATGTAGACATCGAAAACACTATAACGTTTAGAGCGTCACCAAATGTGTTAAAGCTTGTGTTGGACGTGACAAACGACTATGAAAGAAAGGCTATTAGAGATATGGGATTTGGTGATCTAATTAAGTTCAATATCGATATGATCCCAAAAGCTCTAGGAAGATGGTTAGTCGATCACTTTGATGCAAATACATGTAGTTTGATGCATAATAACACAAAACTAGAGATAACAGGAAAGTCTGTACATGATATCTTAGGTGGTAACATAAAGATAAATCTTATTAGTAGAGCAAGCAATAAGGGTGAGTACACAAAACTGTGGAAAAATCAATTTGGTGGAGAGGGTAAAAGAATTTATTTACCAGAAGTAGTAGAAAAGTTATTGGAGGGAACATGATGTGTCGTTGTATAGGTGATTATTCCTTATCAAGTTTTACATTTATATTTTGCCGACTTAACCTATAACAACACTAACGGGCAGTGTACCCGATCAATGTAGCCTAGTTGGTAAGTAGGGTGTCGATCACTAAGAGTGAGATTTCTAATATACTAATTCTAAAGGTATTCGACTCTACTAAATTAATCCTAAACTAAAGCAAAAGGGGGTTCAGCCTGAGAGACTGGCACGAGTTTGGTTTTCTAATGAACTAATTAAGTAAAACAAACAATACAAGTATGAAGACACCAAAGATAGGAAGAACATGTTAACCAAGTTTAGTCATATAAGATTAAGTTTTGATAAGTTTCTAAGACATGTAGTGACGGTGCTCACGACTAGGCGCGGTCTATCCTAAATAGGCGAGGAAGGGGCATGGCGACCCAAGCAATGCTCAGCTAGACACAGAGGTTATCAATGCACTAATAAAAGTCACCAAAGCGTTGGCTCTAATCTTATCGGCGAGTAAACCCTTAATGATTACTTATGTCTATCCTATTCTAGATTCCATTTTAAGTCTTTTTGACTGACTAATCCTGTCACAATTAATCAGAACCCGCATAAAGCTGCTTAATGATTACCATGTTTATATATTATTTAGCCCTTAAGGAGCTTACATTAATCACGCAAACGATATTAATGAAGTATAAACTAATAAAGTAATCAAAACGAAGACTAAGCAACCAATCGAATTAGAAACTAATTAAACCATCAAATAATCATAAACTTGGCTAACACCAAAGGGTGTTAGCCCATAATCTCTGTAACAAAGTACATAAACATAATCATAATGAATAGAGTATGAAACATAGTGAATACGATACGCTAACCGAATGATTAAGTAATATAACAATGATTAGAGATGTTCTTCAAGGATGATTGGGTCTTCAAGGGTGATCTTCTGCTGTTTTGAGAGGCCTTGATCGTCTAGGAATGGCCCTAAGGGTTCCCAAAGATGCCATAATTCGTTAATGAGTTCGGTATTTATAGATTCTGAAATCTGGGTCGATACGGCGCATCTATAGAGTTAGATGCGCCGCATCTATAAGTAAACGTAGCCTCCAAGTCTGAAACTGACCCAATACGGCGCATCTAAATACCAGATGCGCCTCATCTCCCAATACGGCGCATCTAAGGACCAGATGCGCCGCATCTCCTTCAGATACAGGTAGATCTCCTTTTTCTCTTTCCGTGGCCGCTTGAATCACCTAAAACGGAGTCCGGATGAAGATTTTATGGCCAAAATACGAAAGCATCTTCAAGTGTCGACTTGTAACCTTGACTTCTTCATTAAGCTTCTAATCTTCACTTGATCTTTTGAATTCTTGGTAGGGATTGTATATGGCCGATACGGCGCATCGGATTGGTCCGATGCGGCGTATCAAGGTAACTTCGCGTGGGGTCCAGGATTATAATATTTACGAATATTCTTCAATATCTTGGATATCTGGTGAAGTCTTGAGATTGATACGCCGCATATCAGGAGCTTCATGCGGCGCATCTGGTGTAAAACAAGTTGGTTCTTCTCGTTGACCAAGGTTTCATATGCGGCGCATGGGATAAATCCATGCGGCGCATTCTTCAAAGTCAGGCAGTGGTCTTCATTCTCTTCATTCCAACAACCAATTCCAATCTTGATCATTTTACTCCGTTTTTAGTCCATAATCGCTAAGTTTCACCAAATGCTTGTTTTTACCTGAGAATTACAAAAGTAAACGATTAAGTATCAATCCTCATACATAATATAGTAAAACAAGTCAAATTAATAGGATAAATGATAGTAATAAAATGTACTTATTTGAGTTCATCAAATATCCCCCCACTTGAACTTTACTTGTCCCCAAGTAAACCTTAGAATTTCTCTTATGAAAATGTATCCTAAAAGATGTTAGGATTTATTTTTATATCAAGAACGTATTCGTTTAATTCATAATCACACAACTAAACACTTTAACGAATTAGAAGTATAATAAAATAATTTGATAAAAGCAAATCTAATCGTTTAACTGTCCAGTCGCGACGAATATTCTATCATAAGCTTGGCAAGTATACACATCTCCCCCACTAAAGCTAAGGAATAACAAGTCTAAAGCGGTAAAAAGGGTTTTTAGGCTTAAGGGTTAATTATTCTCTTTTCTCTATCGATCTCAAATTCCAGAAAAGGCGACAAAATCACAAATACATGATCGAATCCACGAACACGATACTTGCAATTGCTCAAATCCTTAACTCGAATAGGCTAAAGATAGGTCCAAACTTCACCAATAATAATATATCAAAAAGGGCGACAAAATCATAAATACATAGCCGAATCCACGACTACGATACTTAAGATTGCTCAAATCCCTAATCTCAATAAATCAAAGGTTTGGTTGGATAAAGAATAATATAGGGTATGGATAATATTTGGGATATAAATTGGTGTAAAATGAAAAATAAACAAAACAAATAAATTAAAATCCTAAGTGTGGTTAATCACTATCCCAACCATCCCATGAATAAGACTCATATCATTGAATAACTCACGCTTTAACACTTGAAACACACGCTTTAGGTAGACACGAATTATACTCAACAAGATCTTAATCAAAGAATAAACCTTAATTGGCGTTCCCATAACTGCCAACTCCCATTCAATCCATAAATATATAACAACTAGTGTTGATATCGACCACTTACATAACTTTACATCGTTGGTTTAAAAACAAACATCCAACTCTTCTTTTTCTTTTCTTTTCTCATTTTTTCGAATTTTTTTTTTTTTTCAACATAAACATAAATGTGTAAAATTTCACCACATCACTAAAATGATAAATCTGGATAATTTTTCCATACTTTTCATGACTTCAGAAATAACGGTAATAGTGAAAGTAGTAAACACACGAAAAATAAACTCAAAGATATACAATATTTACTTTCACTCCAATTGCATTGTGCAATTTCCCGACCTAACCATAGATAATGAATTACGCACACGAACACAGGTAATGTAAGGAAACACACTTTGCCTATAGCAATTAACCAACCACGGATTTTAATCTACAGGGTAGGCTAAGGTTTAAGGTGTAACGAAACATTTTAACAAAGGTGTAAGAAACGAAAGGAATGGCTCTGAGTGTTTTTCTAGGGGTATCTTACTCTAAAAATGAGAGTAACAAAAGGGTATATACGGGGGTTAACTAACCAGTGTAGTTAGCTAATAACACAAAACATATAAAGGCTATTTGGGTGTAATCCTAGAAATTTACCAATTTAGACAAGTCATTCCAATTATATAAATAATACTCATTATGGTGGTCTCGAATAGTATACAAGCCAAGTTCTAAAGTTTACAAGTCACCGGCACACTCATAGATTTGTGAATTTTGAAAAATCACAATTTTTGAAAATAACGTCTTGTGTGCAGCTATGCAACTTAGATCTTAAACAAAAACATGCTAAAAAATTTTAAGTTTGATATATTAAGCACATTTTAAGCATAATTTTTGAAAAAGTTTAGGACAAGTAATTGTTAAGTGTTCTAATTCTCCAATCCCCCCCACTTAAGTTAAACAACGTCCTCGTTGTTTGTATAAAAGGTTAAAAACTGGAAAATAAAAAGAATTAGAACAGGAAAACTCCCCTGAGATTTGCTCGGTATGATCTTCCATTAGTATAAGAGCAAAAATCATCTTTCTTGTGAATTAGAACGTTAAAGCTTCATACTTGATGTATCCACAGGAAATCCGGGAAACTATAATACCACCAATACTTTAAAACACACCTAAGGTAAGAAAGGTTCAAACTTGCATAATACATTAGTAGTTAGGAAAAATAAAACTTAAAAATTAAAACTGAAAATCATCAGGTCAGTCGATGCGCCGTATCTTATGGAAGAAGATACGCCGTATCGAGCCTGGAATAAATACGGATCAGAATAAAGATGCGCCGCATCCTTAACCAGGGATGCGCCGCATTAAAATAAACTGATAAAAAGTTTTAAAGTCGAAAATAAAAATGCAGAAAAATAAAATAAGATATGACCATTGCAGGAGATGCGTCGCATCTCAGGATTGAGATGCGCCGTATCCTCATGCGGTCTGACTGACTCAACACAGAAAACAGAATAATAAAAATTCTCCGGGTTGTCTCCCGGCCAGCACTTGTCTTTATTCCAGAGTCTTCAAGTTAGACTCACGTTCAGCTCTTTACTCAGTCCTTGTCACGGTCCATCCTTCTTCCTTCATCCGAAAGATTTTCCCGTATATCTCTGCGACGTTTTCTTCCGTTCGACTTAATCTAGTATAACTCTTTGTCTTCACCGCAGTATATTCTTCATCAGGACCTAAAGAATATTTGATGATTTTAAATTTTTCAGAAATAATCATGGGTGGCTCATTGTAAGGAATCCCAAGTAGTCGACACTTCCTTTTGGTGAATTCTTCTTCGTCCTTGTCAACAAACTTAAAATAAGGATCCTTAATCAAATAATCATCTAGTTCTTCAATTAATGACTTATTGTCTTGAATCGCCTCCCACTCTCTTTCCAAATCATATTGTAACCGTCGACTAAGCTTCGTGAAATCATCAAATTGTTTATGCACCCATTCCCAGAAAGTAGTATCCGATGTTCCCTTAAGTCCTTTCAAGCGTTCAATTCTACCCTTTTCTTGTAAAGCCTCCGACTTTTGTGGGCAGTCTTCAACATTATCGTACCATTCATAATCTTCAAAGGTTACATCGTTTCCAACCCGTTTCATCCCAATTATACTTCCCCCATTACAGGTTCCGTCATTTTTATAATCACAGGTCGGCCAAACACTACTTCCGTCCTTGAAAACGAAGGGTGTACAGGTGTGATTAATGTGCTCAAATTCCCATGGTTTATCCCAAACCCATGGTACTTGGTCATTCCATTCATAGTACCAGGTGTTTTTGAAATCATCATAAGTCTTAAATCCTGGTAGATCTCCAGTTAGCACATCATCGTCGACTCGAAGAAGGTAGTTAAATTCCTTGAACTGCTTGCACAAGGGTGTCTCATAATCGAACACATCAATGTCAATTCTGAAAAGTTCTTCAATGCCCTCATTAATTGTTGAATCATGAAGTGACGACCCATAATCGCTTTCTACTTCTTCGTCTTCTCCTCTCATCCAATATACCCATAATGCATCCTTAGTAGCTCGATCCATACTCTTATGGTTATTAAACTTACTAGCCAACCATTCTGAAAAATTAACATCGTTAGGATCGTGGTTAAGGTCAAAGCAAGCCTTTCCAATCATATTCTTTTTTATCTCCATGAACTCGTTAAATTGCTTCTTAAAACTCCGAGTCAACCATGAAGTCATAATCTGCTTGACTTCATTTGCAGGGGAAAATTCCGGACTACCATATTTGAGTTCTAGCCAATCATTGAGGGAGAGGTCTATCAATCTTACCAATCTGCCATGAAATAGTAATTCCGCCAAAGCATAATTTCTGTCATTATCCAGATAGTTCTCATTTAATCCCCAGTACTGCTCGGAATGTGGCATGTAAGAGTTTTGGGTATTGCCTCCACCACAGCTTTCGTTGCTTGAATCCATGTATGCAAGATAGAATTTCCCATCATCTTCTTCGATAGTAGTCCAGTTCAATCCTTCGGCTTCAATGATAGGCCATAAGAGCGACAATTCTTCTCCAGTGTACCTCACAAATACATCATAAGAGAACACCTCTTTGTCAATGTTGCATAAACGCATGAATTCTTTAAAAGCAGCTTCAAGAGGAGTCTCCCAAGAGAATAAATCTGCATCGATCATGAGCACATTGAATGAATCTGAAAACAAGCATTCCTTAGCAAGATATCCGTTAACTGACATGTCTTCCATAGCAAAATCTGTCATCCAAGGTAAAATCATCAGTAGGATTTGTTCGCTAGAAGAGAAATTAATGAATATAGAAACGGATATATGAATACAAATAGCTGATATCTGCAGACGATGCGCCGTATCCAAAGAGTTGGATACGCCGTATCTTATAATCGTTAAAATTTAATCAGACTTTATCCAGAAAATAGATACGCCGCTTAGAATTTATGAATGCGCCGTATCGAATTAATTAATCAAAAATCGATATTTATTTAAAATTAAATACGTCGTATTAAAGAAAGTTAATGCGCCGTATTTTCGTTACGTTTAAAAATACAAGATTTTTGATTCAGAAGATGCGCCGTATCGACAGAGATCGATACGCCGTATCTGTTTAATAATTCGCAAACTGTTTTTAATTAAAATAATAGATACGCCGTATCTGCTAAAGCAGATGCGTCGTATTACTTTATCGCTTAGAAAAAATTTCTTATTAAAAACAGATACGCCGCATCTTGGGGAAAAGATGCGTCGTATCGAATTAATTAAACGCGTTGTATTTTTAAAAAAATTAAACGCAATACGCCGTATCTGAGAGATCAGATGCGCCGTATCGTTTGATTCAGCACAGTACAACGATAGCAGAACAGAAAATACGAAAAATAAAAACAAAAAATTAAACACACAAACAAAAATAAACACACAAAAATAAAAGAAAACAATTAACACACAATACAACAAATATGCAAAATAGTACAATGATGCAATTAATCTAATAAAAAGAAAAACCTAATTAAAATACTAATCAAATTAACAGATAATAACAATTCACTCCCCGGCAACGGCGCCAAAAACTTGATGTGTCGTTGTATAGGTGATTATTCCTTATCAAGTTTTACATTTATATTTTGCCGACTTAACCTATAACAACACTAACGGGCAGTGTACCCGATCAATGTAGCCTAGTTGGTAAGTAGGGTGTCGATCACTAAGAGTGAGATTTCTAATATACTAATTCTAAAGGTATTCGACTCTACTAAATTAATCCTAAACTAAAGCAAAAGGGGGTTCAGCCTGAGAGACTGGCACGAGTTTGGTTTTCTAATGAACTAATTAAGTAAAACAAACAATACAAGTATGAAGACACCAAAGATAGGAAGAACATGTTAACCAAGTTTAGTCATATAAGATTAAGTTTTGATAAGTTTCTAAGACATGTAGTGACGGTGCTCACGACTAGGCGCGGTCTATCCTAAATAGGCGAGGAAGGGGCATGGCGACCCAAGCAATGCTCAGCTAGACACAGAGGTTATCAATGCACTAATAAAAGTCACCAAAGCGTTGGCTCTAATCTTATCGGCGAGTAAACCCTTAATGATTACTTATGTCTATCCTATTCTAGATTCCATTTTAAGTCTTTTTGACTGACTAATCCTGTCACAATTAATCAGAACCCGCATAAAGCTGCTTAATGATTACCATGTTTATATATTATTTAGCCCTTAAGGAGCTTACATTAATCACGCAAACGATATTAATGAAGTATAAACTAATAAAGTAATCAAAACGAAGACTAAGCAACCAATCGAATTAGAAACTAATTAAACCATCAAATAATCATAAACTTGGCTAACACCAAAGGGTGTTAGCCCATAATCTCTGTAACAAAGTACATAAACATAATCATAATGAATAGAGTATGAAACATAGTGAATACGATACGCTAACCGAATGATTAAGTAATATAACAATGATTAGAGATGTTCTTCAAGGATGATTGGGTCTTCAAGGGTGATCTTCTGCTGTTTTGAGAGGCCTTGATCGTCTGGGAATGGCCCTAAGGGTTCCCAAAGATGCCCTAATTCGTTAATGAGTTCGGTATTTATAGATTCTGAAATCTGGGTCGATACGGCGCATCTATAGAGTTAGATGCGCTGCATCTATAAGTAAACGTAGCCTCCAAGTCTGAAACTGACCCAATACGGCGCATCTAAATACCAGATGCGCCTCATCTCCCAATACGGCGCATCTAAGGACCAGATGCGCCGCATCTCCTTCAGATACAGGTAGATCTCCTTTTTCTCTTTCCGTGGCCGCTTGAATCACCTAAAACAGAGTCCGGATGAAGATTTTATGGCCAAAATACGAAAGCATCTTCAAGTGTCGACTTGTAACCTTGACTTCTTCATTAAGCTTCTAATCTTCACTTGATCTTTTGAATTCTTGGTAGGGATTGTATATGGCCGATACGGCGCATCGGATTGGTCCGATGCGGCGTATCAAGGTAACTTCGCGTGGGGTCCAGGATTATAATATTTGCGAATATTCTTCAATATCTTGGATATCTAGTGAAGTCTTGAGATTGATACGCCGCATATCAGGAGCTTCATGCGGCGCATCTGGTGTAAAACAAGTTGGTTCTTCTCGTTGACCAAGGTTTCATATGCGGCGCATGGGATAAATCCATGCGGCGCATTCTTCAAAGTCAGGCAGTGGTCTTCATTCTCTTCATTCCAACAACCAATTCCAATCTTGATCATTTTACTCCGTTTTTAGTCCATAATCACTAAGTTTCACCAAATGCTTGTTTTTACCTGAGAATTACAAAAGTAAACGATTAAGTATCAATCCTCATACATAATATAGTAAAACAAGTCAAATTAATAGGATAAATGATAGTAATAAAATGTACTTATTTGAGTTCATCAGAACACGTGGTTGCATCAACTTTAAACTAAATTTCCTTTTTTTATTTGTAAGTGTGATGGGTGAATCTATAAAAATGGGTACCGCAAACTATCAATTTATGTCATCTATCAAAAGTTTGAAAGATGTTAATAACATGGATTGGTGTGGTTACATAGTTGAGTGTCTGAAAAAAACAAAGAGAAACTGGAATGGAAGAGGGAACTTCAATGGACCGATGACATTTTTAGCGGTAAATACCGCTGGTTTAAGTTGTTTGTATTTGATAATTCGTTATGATGCAACACTTACGAAACTTATTTTTTCTTTTGATGAAAGCTATTTTATGTCCATTCAACCACAATGGGAAAAGGTAAGGAAAAGAGAAACGTACCAGCTATACGTTATTGGAAGTCTGAGATGCTAAGAACAAGGGAGAAGGAAGATTTAGAAAGTGGTGGCTTTATGTTGAAGCCTAGGTTTGATTCGGGAAAGAAAAAAGAAAATCTTGTTTGTGACACAAGCACAATAGGACAGATGAGCTATGTTGATGAAAGAAAAGCGGAAACAAGTATTAAAGTGGAAAGAGGTATATTAACGATTTTTCTTTATGCCAAGTTCTTAAGCCTCTACATTATAATATGCAGGAAAATAAGTGACTTTCTGATATGTATAAATTTTGCAGGAAAATAACTTAACTTTTTTCGTTTTGTTGATTAAACGCAGTTGAAAATATTGAAGAAAAAAGGGATAACCACAAAGATGCAAACACATCTATAGTTCGCAAGTTGGAGAAAATGCCATGTGTAAGTAACAGTGAGGTAATTTGTAATAATATGATGATTTGCTTGATATGTACTAAGTTAGCATGTCTTATGTGAAAATAACAATGAGATATGGTGTAGGAGTTCATGAGTGTGCTGACAGCAGAATTCGATAAAATTGTTAACATGTTTGTCAAAATTGATGGTGTGATGGGAAAAATGTTGATATAAATAATGCCTAAACACGTTATTAATATTTTTCGATATCTCTACGTTTTGATAATCACAAAATATAAAATCATTAATCGGAAAATTATGACGTAAACAAGTATTTAGTTGTAAATATCTATTCCTACAACTCAAATCACTTAAGGTATGAATGAACTAATGCTTAATGCATTATATGATCAAAGGAACATTTTCTTAATAACTAGATTTTTTATAAAACATCAAAAACATTTTATATATTTTTGAAAAACATTTTTGGCATTAAATAAAAATGTTTAATCTTTTATAAAAATATGAATTCAAAATTTTAACCAAAATCAGTTAAAATGTTCCAGAAAAACCTTCCCCACAAAAGGACAAAATTGGCCAACGGACAGAAGGGGCGGCCCCCTTAATTTTACTAGGCGGCCCCCTTAATTATTAAGGGGACCGCCCCCGCTCCAGTAGACCTCCAGCTGTCCAATTTTTCTCCTATAAATACCAGCCTTCTCCTGGACTTTTACTTACCTTTTGCACCCCAAACTTTCTGATCTAAATCTTGTAAATACTTTCTAATAATCCTTTGATCATATAATCTTAAGCTTTGGTTTCCAAGTGATCCAAGCTTCCCTCATTCAAGTGCAAAAGAAGAATACTTCTATCAATCAAGATTAGAAGTATTATAACTTAGTATCTTCTTGTTACTTAAGTTGTTAGTTTAACAAAGTTTGTAAATCATTCATTATATTCATTTGTGTAAGGTGTGTATAGTAGATTTGTGTTGTATGTAAGTAGTAAAGAAGTTGTATAAGTAGTTGTGGTATAGAAGTTGTGAAGACATAGTGTAGAAGTTGTGAAGCCGCGGAGTAGAAGTCGTGAAGCCGTAGCTTTGAAGTCGTGAAGTCCTAGTGTTGAACTTGTGAAGCCATAGCATTGAAGTCGTGAAGTCCTAGTGTTGAAGTCGTGAAGCCGTAGCATAAAGGTTGTGTAGCGGTCGTGTTGAAGCCTTGAAGTCTTAGTCGTGAAGTCCTAGTGTTGAAGTCGTGAAGCCGTAGCATAGAGGTTGTGTAGCGGTCGTGTTGAAGTCGTGAAGTCTTAGTCGTGAAGACATAGTGTTGAAGTCGTGAAGCCGTAGCATATAGGTTGTGTAGCGGTCGTGTTGAAGTCGTGAAGCAGTCGTGAAGCCGTTGTGAAGTAGTCGTGAACAAGTCGTGAAGAAGTTGTGTTGTGAAGTCGTGAGATTGGTTCTAGCTACGATTAGAACTCGACATTTAGCTTTGTGTCGTTAAGCCGGTGTAAGCCAAAGTCGTGTAAGGTTTTCTCCGCCATAAGGGAGCTTATTGAAGTTGTGAAGAAAACTCTCGAGCTCGGTGCTCGGGGAGTGGAGTAGGGCAAGGAAGGTGTCCTTGTAGCCGAACCACTATAAATCTCTCGTGTCTCGGTTAGATCTTTCCATACCTTATTTACTTCTTTACTTATATCGTCATTACATTCATACACATAGGATTATATAACTGCTAGTATTTATTAGAGATCGACTTCACATAAAGATCAATTTGAAAATCCATTCAAGAAACCAAAACATTTACAATCAATTTAAAAGAATACATATATAACTAATAAGATTTAAGTTTTAACAAACTTGAATCTAAGTTTTTAAAAGTAAACAAAGTTTTTATAATAAATTAAAAAGACGTAAAACTATTCAACCCCCCCTTCTAGTTTTCCACAAAAAAGATTGAAGATGTGTCCCGGTGATCCATTTTTTGGAAATTTTATGCTGATGATCTCTGATAAACTGAAAGAGACCTCGGATTCACATCTCAAAAGAGCCGATGAAGTAATTAAAGTTATTGGTAATGTTGGACATCTTGCAACACCTGGAAGTAGTCAACCTAAAAAACCAATATTTGAATCACCAACCTTTTTAAAAGAGGTTGACGCATCATTTGAGAAAGAGATGCAGAAACGTCATAGATTAAGCTTTGAAGCACCAAGTTTTAGTTTGGGGTTTTCACCCAAACAAAATGGTCATTCCAGAGATGACAATGTTGATAATGTTGTGTGGGATACAAGTGGTATAAAGTCAGTTTCAGGAGCATATAAAGAATATATTGATGTGGTATAGGATAAGACCACGTAATTTGATCTCATGAAGATAATTGGAAGGACGCATTTGCATCGTATTCGTGTTTGCTTGTTTCAATAAAAAGACCAAAATTTGGATGCATGTTTCATGGTTTTTTTTTTGGACAGATGGTGTTTCCATATCGGTTATGTGGTATGGGTGGTTTTTCATAGATATTTGTCAACTTAATTTATTGATATTCAATGATTTCGATTTTAGGATCTTACATGGCTTTTAGGATTTTGACTAGTGAAAAAAGGCACAAGCTTTGTATATAAGCTGTAGAGAGCTTTTGGTACAAATTGATAATGGGGTAATAGGAGTAAAAAACAATTGTAAAGAGGCAAGTATTCTTTGATTCTATAATGTGAATGAACCGGATGGATTTAGTTTTTGTTGCTACTGTATTAACCTTCTCATTTTGAGTATGGATTTGTTTGTATGTCATCATTGCAATTTTAGTTCATGCTCTAACTTAATGCTTGGTTTTACCACTCAATTAGATCCGGTAATTTCCTAGTTAAATTATGTTATCAAATTGCATTCCTTCCAAAACAACTTGTTGGGAATTAAATATTCAAGAAGATTAATATCGGGTTCTGCTCAAGAAATACTCTTAAGTATCATTCTACTGCTAGAGCATTTGATTCTGCTGCTAGCGTTAAACATTCTACTGCTGAATGATTCTGCTGCTGGTGAAGAACTTTCTACTGCTAAGTGGATAACTATCGAATGATTCTGCTGCTGAGTAGATAAGTATTCAAAGATATTATGTGTATTAAAGTCAACAATACACGGTAGATAATATCTTACCCCATGTGATCAGTCATTATGTTATATTCTCAGAACAAGTTGTAAACATAGATACATGTTGTATCTTAATGACTGACACTCTCAAAGCATGTGTTCGATTAGACTTGACAATATTGTAAAGATCCTTCTTGAATTATAAAAGAAAGATCTTAGACTAGATATATGTGTGTGACTAATTAAGAACCTTCATATCTGTTAAGAACATAGAACAAACACAACAATATCATAAGTCATAAGAACATAAGATTCAAGGTCTTTGTAACCCTAGTGTTAGAAAAGATCACTCGTATTATCTTGAATAATATTGAATCATTTGGTGATAAACTATATATGTTCCTTGTTCAATAACAAACATAATCGTTCCATTTCCATAACACAAATAACCTTCTAAGTGTGGTTAAGTAAATTCCGTATACTTAATCATATTAACTCAACATATCATATACACAAAGTACCAGAGGTTTAACCACCTTACAGTGTATCGAATCCTCTCAATTGGTATCAGAGCAAGGCTTATATAGTTGATTTAGAAGAAGAAGCAAAAATGGACGCACAAGATACTGCTACAAATGTTGCTGCAAAGTTGCCCATGATCAAACAGAATGAGTTTGAGTTCTGGAGGTTAAGAATTGAGCAATACTTCATGGTTCAAGATTATGCTCTTTGGGATATCATTATGTATGGTGATTCTTTTACACTAGGTTATTCAGATGTTATCCTTGAAGGAAAAACAATTAGGAAAAGAAATACTGGACCAGTTTCAAATGATGAAAGGATACAGAAGAGAAATGATCAAAAAACAAGAAATTTGTTGCTTATGACCATTCCTGGTGATCAGATGCTATCCTTTAGCAAGTATCCTGATGCAAAAACTCTTTTTGAAGAGATTTGTGCATGGTTTGGTGGTAATGAAACTACCAAGAAAACACAGAAGACATTGCTGAAACAACAATTTGAAAATTTTAGTTCAAATAGCAATGAATAACTTGATAAGCTGTTCTCTAGATTACATAAGCTTGTCAGTCAGTTAGCTGTGTTGGGGGTTGAGATAGCCAAGGAAGATCTCAACATGAAGTTTTTGAGAAGTCTACCTGATGAGTTCCATACTCATGTGGTTGTCTGGATGAACAAACTAGACATTGAAACCATGAAACTCAATGATTTGTACAACAACTTCAAAATTGTTGAACAAAGTCTAAAGAAGTCTGAAATCTATAGCACTAGTTCTGGGAATGTGGCACTCTTTTCATCTCCTAGTATTAGTAAGTCAGAAGAGGTAGATGAAGATGAAGGTGTTTCTACTGCTAACTATGGTGGTCCTACTACTAGTTCACAAAAGAATGCAGCTGGACTTGGAGATCCAGCATTCTATGTATTCATGTCTAGTCAAACTAGTGGTTCTCCTCTAACTCATGAAGATCTTGATCAGTTGGATGATAATGATTTAGAAGAGATGGACATCAAATGGCAGGTTGCTTTACTTAGCATGAGGCTAAGAAGTTCTGGCAGAGAACTGGTAAGCAGATTACCATTGATGGTAATGAAACTGCTGGGTTTGATAAGAAGAAAGTAGAGTGTTTCAACTGTCACAAGTTAGGACACTTTGCTAAAGAATGTAGAAACCCAAGGAAGCAGGATAATAGAAGCACATGGTATAGGCAAGAGAAGAAGAAGGAAGTCACAGTGGAAGAGCCAAGGGCTATGCTAGCCATAGATGGTGTTAACTATGATTGGAGCTTCATGGCTGATGAGGAGGAAGCACCAAAAGAAGCTGCAAAGGTGGCCACTGAGACTGCACTAATGGCATTTTCTGATTCAGAGGTAAATTCCATAATTAAATGTACTGAATCATGCTCTGCTCTTAAAGCCTATGAAGATCTTAAAAAGAGATTTGATGATCAACTAGAACAGTTATATGATGCATTAGCTAATTTAGCTAATCATAAAAGAGGTGTAGGTGTTCTTGAAAAACAAATCTTGCATTTTCAAGGAAATGAATCTAAGTTTCTGATGACATGAATGCTCTAAAAAGAAACATAGAGTTCAAGGATGAATGTATTATTGTGCTGAATGAATCACTAGCAAAGCACAAAAATAAAACTGAAAATGTTAAGATAACAGTAGATGCTTTAGCTTATGCTTCAGAGGGAATTAATAAAATTTGGGAAGCTCAAGTAATTAATAAAGCTAAGTCTAGTTTAGGATACAAATCTGTTCCTCCACCATACAAAGGTGTTCCTTCACCTCCAGGTATTGACCTAGCACACACAGGATTTGCTGAGTTTCAAGAACCAATAATGGAATATGGTTCCAAGTCTACTGAGAGTCCTAAGGTAGAGAAAGTAAGTGAGAGTTTACCTAAAACTTCACTTTCTGAGGACAAGGTGTCCTCTGATAGGAAAGCAGATGCTATAGTTGTTGAGGAATGTACAACTGATAGTGATGAAGATGAACAGGTTATGTCTAAACCTGAAGTAGTTAAGAAAGCAGGAACAAGGTTTCCTAAAGTGATCAAAAAGGATACTGTTAAGCCTAGAACAAACATTAAACATGTTAGGCAACCAGTTAAATATTGTGAACAATATAGATCCACTAGCAAGCCCAGAGGTAACCAAAGAAATTGGAATGGCCTCAAGTCTAACCAATTAGGTGATGACTTTTTCTTTTATAATAAAGCTTGTTACTCATGTGGTAGTTTTGATCATCTTGCAGCTTTCTGTAACAAATGGGTATCTGGGTATGAAAACAATAGGGTGAATTTCAAAAGGCGAACTCCTCAAACTCACTTTCACTCTAAGTCTAAGAGAACAAAACCTAGAGCAGTTACAAAAGCAGTTTCTACTGCTAGACCATTCATGACTGTTAACCCAAAACCAACAGTTAAAAATGTAAAATTAACTTCAAAACATGCATCAAAAACTGTTTAAAGGCCCATTCAATCAAAAGCAGTGATCCAAAAACAAGTTTGGAAAATTAAGGGAACAATTACAAAGCTAGCAGTTTCTACTGCTAAGCATGTGATTCATTCTACTGCTAAGGAAAACAGGGCAAATGCTGTTAAGGCCTTAGCATGTTGGATTCTTAAATCCAATGTTGCATCAACCGTTCTTAAGAGATTAAATTTCATTGATGCAAGAGGCAGATCCAAGTCAGTAATGGCTTGGGTCCCCAAAGGAAACTAATACTCCTTATTACTGTGCAGGAACATTCAATTGATAAACAATAGGATCAAGGATACTCAGATAGTGGATGTTCAAGGCACATGACAGGCAACAAGTCTTATCTCTCAGATTTTTAATCAATAGATGGAGGCTATGTTACCTTTGGAGGAGGTGTTGGTGGCAAAATTTCCGGTAAAGGTACAATTAAAACTGGAAATTTAGATTTTGAAGATGTGTACTATGTACAAGAGCTAAATTATAATCTTTTTAGTGTCTCACAAATGTGTGATAAAAAGAACAAAGTTCTTTTCTGTGACACTGAATGTCTTGTACTTTCTCCTGATTTTAAGATGCCTGATGAAAGTCAAGTACTTCTTAAAATTCCTAAAAAGGGCAACATGTACAGTGTTGATATGAAGAACATTGTTCCTAAAAAGGCTTTAACTTATCTTGTTGCAAAGGCCACATTGGATGAATCAATGTTATGGCATAGGAGGCTTGGTCATATTAATTTCAAAACCATAAATCAGATTGTTAAGAATGGTTTGGTAAGAGGTTTACCTCTCAAAAACGATTTGAAAATGATCAAACATGCATTGCTTGTCTTAAAGGCAAACAACACAAGGCCACTTGTAAGCCCAAATTTTTTAACTCTATCAATCAATCATTGTTTATGCTTCATATGGACTTATTTGGTCCTACAAATGTTAGAAGTATGCAACATAAGAGATATTATCTAGTTATTACTGATGACTATAGTAGATTTACATGGGTTTTCTTTTTAGCTACTAAGGATGAGACACCTAGCATCCTTAAGACTTTCATTACAGAGATAGAAAACCTAGTAAGCAAAAGAGTAAAAGTCATTAGATGTGATAATGGGACAGAGTTCAAAAATAGAGTTATGGATGACTTCTGCAAAGAAAAAGGTATTAAGAGAGAATTTAGTGTTGCTAGAACTCCACAACAGAATGGAGTTGCTGAAAGGAAAAATAGAACACTAATAGAAGCTGCTAGAACTATGTTAGCTGAATCTAAGTTGCCTATCACTTTTTGGGCTGAAGCAGTCAACACTGCTTGCTATGTTCAAAAGAGAGTTTTAGTTGTACAACCTCACAATAAGACATCATATGAACTATTTAGAGGTAGAACTCCTGCAATAGGATTTCTTAGACCTTTTGGATGTCATGTGACAATTCTAAATACCTTAGACCATCTAGGAAAGTTTGACGGTAAAGTAGATGAAGGTTTCTTTGTTGGATATTCTCTTAATAGCAAAGCATTTAGAGATACAACACAAGAACTAGAATAGTAGAGGAAAACCTACATGTGGAATTTTTAGAACATAAATCCAATTTAGAAGGTCAAGGACCGAAATGGCTATTTGATCTTGAGTCTCTAACCCATTCAATGAATTATGTGCCTATTGTTGTAGAAACTAATGAATTTTCAGGTTCAAAAGCTGATGACACATCAGATGACGCAAGGTTAGAAAAGGAGACAAATCAAGATTATGTGATGATGCCAATATGGTCAAGTACAAGTGTGAATTCAACTTCAATAAATGGTGAATCTTCTTCTGGTAAAGCTAAAGAAGATGTTTGATGAAGCGAAAAGTGTACCGCTTTTAGGGGGTCATTTAAGCCCTAAATCGTATTTATTTGATCAAATATTGCCCTAAATCGTTCCTTTTGTCATTTTAGGTACTTTGAAGAAGAAATCTGGAAAAGGAAGCATTTTGGATGTTTTTGGAGCATAAAAGTGAAGAAAATGACAAAGTCTCAAAATCGGCTGGAAAAGTACCTTTGACGGCGTCAGGGATTGTTCTAGACGGCGTCATGGCTTGGCAAAAGAGGTGGATATGAAAAATACACGTGACGCGCCAGAGAGTTTTGCAATGGAAAGTCTGACGGCGTCACCCTTTAAGATAATCAAGGCCATCACGGTTTAAGTTAAAGAGAGACGACGTCAAGCTCATTTCTGACGGCGTCAACCTTTGATAGGCCAGAGCGGATTTTGGAGGACTAAAGAGGGACGGCGTCAGGAAGGCCATCCGGGAACCCTAGACACGGCGAGGTGACGGCGTCAAGATCTATAACGTGACGCCGTCAGCCCCTAAGTTCTATATATAGTTTTGCAATTTTTGTCATTAGTGCAACTTTGTGAGGAGAAACCCTAAGACGCATTTCTGCCATTTTTAAGGGTTTTCATACCCTTGGATCTCCCATGTTTAATTGAAGATAAGTATTCATTTAATCAATCAATATGTCTATGTGTTGTTTGATTATATCTTGTTCTTGTCTTTTAATTAACATGCTAGGCTAGATTTATCTTATGTTTGCTTAGATCTAATGAAACCTAACTATTGATTATTAGTTATTAGTGTGTTATTGATTGTATTGGGTGATTGTTCATCGATGTTAGGCTTAAGAAAACTGGCTAACCTCCTATATGGTAACTTGCTTGAACGTCTTAAGAAACATGAACAAATGCGTACTAAGGTTTTTATGGTTGTATTTAATGCATGAGCGAATTCTAGTGATCCCATGTTAGGAGCTTCCTAGCCGGCTCGACATAGGAGTGAAGTAGGAGCTTGTAGAGTTGGGGAAGTACGTACGCCACCCCACGATTGGTATTAAGGAATACACCCGTCATCCACGCAATTAATACACACTAATCAACCGGTAAAAGATAGTTAGGGAGTAAGGAAATCTAAGTAAACACATTTCTCTCCACATAAGTTTCACAACCATTTCATTTTCAGTTATTTTATTTTATTTGCATTTGTAGTCATTTGGGTTAGTTGACTAGCAACTAATTCCGCCCATTCCTTCAAACTCGAGATTTTACTTGCTTTCATAAAAATATAAAAATACAAAAAGAATCTTCTCTCACCCTTAGACCTATTAGAGTAGTTTTTCAATCCTAACGACACTATTCCCTGTGGAGAACGATCAATCCCCCGTACTTACCACTACACTATACTACATCGGTCAGGTACACTGCCTGGTGGGGTTGTAAGCCTCTTGAGATCCCTCGAGAGGTAAAACCTGTTGTAAGGTCGCAAAACCACGCATCAAGTTTTTGGCGCCGTTGCCGGGGAATAGTTATTGTTTAGGTTGAATTTTTATTTTATTAGGTCTACTTACTAGATTCCTTTCTAGTGAGATTTTTATTTTATTTTTCTAGGTTTTTCTTTAGTCTATTTTTTTTCTTCGTTTCTTTGTTCGTAACCATTACCATCCGACATCATGAAAGGTGGTAATATCCTTGATCCCAACAACCCACCACCACAACAACACCCACCTCCTAGAGCCCGTAACTTAGGAGACTACTCCCGTCCTAGCCACCATGGCTATCAAAACACCATTGAGCTCACTCAAGGAGCCAATGTCACTCCCTTGCGATCCGACACCATCCGGTTGGTGCAAAGCGGATGCGCATTCCATGGACTTCGTTCCGAAGATCCTAATCAACATCTCAAGGACTTTCTCAAAATTGTTGATTCTATAGACCTTGTTGTTGCCACTCGAGAGACGACCCGACTGCGTCTCTTTCAATTCTCTCTGCGGGACCAAGCTAGGCAATGGCTAGAGCGTCTACCCGCAGGATCCATCACCTCTTGGGATGATCTCACCACTCGCTTCCTTGCTCAGTTTTTCCCACCAGGAAGAACTATCAAGCTAAGGAATGATATCTTGATGTTCCAACAACGTCAAGGCGAAACCCTCTACGAGGCATGGACTCGATTCAAGGACTTACTCCAAAAAGTCCCTCACCATGGCATAGAACTTTGGCTCCAAGTCCAAATCTTCTATGACCATATCAATCTCTCCACGAGGCAAACCATTGACCAATCGGCCAGTGGTAAGCTACGTGATCTAAGTGCGGAACAATCATGGGCTCTCCTAGAAGATCTTGCTCTTTATGACAACGAAAGTTGGAGTGATCCCCGTGATTTGAATAAAACGGTCAAGGCAATATCTTTGCCTTCGAACAATTCAAGCACTTCCGACCGTAGGATCATAGAACTTGAAGACCAAGTCAAGTTTCTTATGAAATCCTACGAGGCTCCTAAACCTTCAAGCCAAGTGAACAAAATCACTTCTTCATGTGAATTATGTAGTGGTCCCCACGACACTCGTGATTGCGTAGAACTCCCCGAACAAGCTTTTGCGGATTACGCATCCTCGCGTACCGACGGAGCGGGAGACAAGTGGTACACTTTCAAACCCGAGCCAAACCCCTACGGTGATTCATACAACCCCTCATGGAAAAATCACCCAAACCTTAGGTGGAAACAAAACCAAAACGCACAACAAACCAATTCTTCCAACCCACCTAATCGTTTCCAATCAAGCGGTTCCAACTCGAACCGTACTTTCAACAACAATCCTTCCAGCAATGGTAGTACCAATAACTTTGAAGGATTGATGTCCCAATTTACGGCATCTCAAGAAGCTCGTTTAGCCAAGTTTGAAGCCGATTTCAAACAAAAACAAAGCGAGATGACCAATAAGATTGACACTTTGTTGAAAGCCCTCAATGACCGAGAAATGGGAGCACTCCCTAGCAACACAGTCAAGAACCCGAAGCTAAACGTCAACGCCGTTTCATCGGTTACGTCTCCTAGTTCTTGTCCACAATATTATTCGGTCAATTCCATGAGCTCGTGTTTCAAACAAACCCAAGTCGTTCAAAATGACCAAGAAGTTACGATATCCAAATTGGTCAACAACATAGTTGAAACACCTCCCACTCAAAACCTTGACAATGAATTCAAGGAGCTCCACCTTGAATGTCCGGTTATTGATGTGTTGGATGAGAAGAACCTCAAGTTAGGCGAAAAAGGGACCGCCTTTGTTCAAAACAAGCTACCTAAGAAGTTAGATGATCCGGGCTTATTTGTTCTACCTTGCAAGATCGGTAATTCGGAGGCTTATGACACATTAGCCGATCTTGGATCAAGCCTTAACCTACTTCCGTTACCTCTCTACACCTCTCTAAAACTAGGAAAATTTGAAGAAACCGAGGTAATAATAGGCTTAGCGGATAGAAGTGTTGCTTACCCGATTGGAATAGTCAAAGACGTGTTAGTACACATTGGAAAACTAACCATTTTAACCGATTTCCACGTCCTTAATATGGTTAGCGACCCTACATGCCCCTTGTTGATAGGTAGAGGATTTTTGGCGACCGCTAGTGCTATGATTGATTGTAAGGAATCTAAGATAGCGGTAGGAGAAGGCGATACGTGGTCAGTCTATGATGTGAAGAAACATGCCTATGATACTAGTGAGGAACCAACACCCCATTGGTTAGAATTAAATAGGAGACCATCTAGATATGGACCTTGGATCGATAGAGACTTCATAGGACCCCAACGCCCATTTTACCTAGAAGAGGACTTTGTGAACCGAACACATACGGTAGAGCAACTCTTGGCTAGGGACACCGAATTGGATCCATTTGAAGACCCTCTAGTTTTTAGGAAGATGATTGAGTTCCTAGGAGTTTTGCCAATTAACCTAGGGATGAATAAGTGGACTTGTGAGGACGATGATCATAAGTGGGATTGGGACAAACTACCCAAAGATGGAGATGGGTCATGGCATATTAAGATGACATTGTATGACCCGGATGGAGAGAAGTTTGAAAAGATATATTGTACTAAGCGGACCAATAGGAAACTTCAATCCAAGATTAACCCTAAAGACATCCTCGATGACGAGCTCACTTACATAGGGTAGAAGGACTTTGAGTCTAGCTACAAGACTCGTTAATAAAGAAAAGCGCTTCTTGGGAGGCAACCCAAGCTTTATTTGCTTTGTGTGTTTATTTATTTGTTTGTTTGATTTTATTTGCTTCCGTATGTGTGTTTAATTTTTATTATTATTGACTCATGTTCAAAACTAAATTGTGAAAATGCTTTATCTTGTTTTTAACTTCGTCTTAACTACATATAAAGGTATTTTGCAAAAGTTAAGTGTAAGGGAAATCCAAATCGGTTTATTAGAACAAATGAACATGAATCATAATAATAATAAATTAACATGCATATTAGTAATTGTTTGAGTCAAATGCTTATATCGAGTCATAATGATGTTTTGCAGGATTTCCAGGAAGTAAGGTGTAGGTTTTTCCAAAAATTTTCCGGAAACTTAACATGAGAATTCTGTCAGATTATTTCTGACGGCGTCAGGCTTTACAACCTGACGGCGTCAGGTATTAATTTTCTAAAATTTTTGAAAGTTTTGTTTTCATAAAAAGTTTTTATTAAATCTCTAACTTATAAACTCCAGGAATCTGCAAAATTATCATTCCACAAGCATTATATCCTTATATATAGAATTTATCCCGCCGATATTATGCAGGTTTTCGTATTTGTTTTCTCAGGTTTAACAGGTTATTTTGGACAAAGAGATGTATGTGGAATCAAGCTTTTGGCGATGCATTAGTCTTGAAGCTTCTACATTCTCTTGGAAGAAGATCTAACCATGTTACCACATTATCCACCAAACAAATCAGGGGAGTATTTGATTTCATTCTTTTACCTTATTTACTTTTACATCTTGTTATTTGAACATTGGGGACAATGTTCATCTTAAGTGTAAGGGGGGGGGGGTAAAGTACGATACTTTAGAGAATACAATTGCACTTGATTTTTGTTTGTTTAATGGTAGATGTGTAATAAAACTGAGATAAATACCTGTTAAGGCAATTTTAGTGCCAAATTTAAAATTTTTTACAACATATAGGAGTGAAACTTTGATTTTAATGAGCGTCTCACGGATAGGAGTTATATGACTAGCACAAAACCGTACCACTAAAAAAATTTTCCACCCCCAAATATGTGAGGTTCGCCCCTAGAATTGGTAGGAAAAGCATTTTTGCTATGATGTGTGTACCGGTAGTATTTAGATTCTAGAACTTGCGTTAGGACCATTCCGAGGCCACAAGTGAGACTACATTCGTGTAGTTAGATTTACTACATGATAAGAGGCATTAGGATTAACCCATTGTTTTACACCTGTGTTTTTGTTATAATTACATTGGCTACATTGGTCAAGTAATTCTCCCACACCCTTTGCGTTGTACTCATTTTTAGTACACGATACCCCTAGTACACCCCTCAGAGCCTATCTTTTCGTTTCGACCATTAAGCATTTTACTTAAAGGAAGAATTTGTTTACACCCCACTTAAATGTACACCCAAATCGCCTTAGCCTACCTTGTATGCACTCATTTTTAGTGCATTATTGTGACAACATTTGTTTAAACCCCAAGTTAATTATCTAATTGATTACATGGTTGCTAAGTCGAGTCATATCCTTGTACATATTGTTTTGGGACGATTGGGACTCATGGGTAAAGTACTAGTGTAATGGAGTAATGGGGAAGAACAACATTATTACCCCCATATGTGTTAAATATTTTAAAAAGTACTCCAAGTGTTTCGATTATCTTAATTCGAGTCATTAGAATAGTTATTCGTAAAGTTATGTAAAAGTTCAAGTGTAAGGGGAATGCAACGCCCCTATGATGTATTATTTTGGATGGTAGGGCAAGAGTGTATGAAAAAAAAAAATCAAGAAAAATACAAAAAAAAAAAAAAAAAAAAAAAAAAGAGAAAAAGAAAAGTAGAAAAAAACATACGGACTACCATCCCGTTTCATTTTATGTTTTGGTTATTTTGTTTTTAGCTTAAGTCGAGTCTAGTCTTGGCTTAGCAACGCCATATTGTGCATGTAATTAATCAAGATCTTTAACTCGCCACCAGTAAAATATCCCTTATCCAACAAATCCGTGTTTATCATACCCCTACACCTAACGTTATAACCCATGTAAAAGCCCTCTTTGATAGTTTATCTTAGGTGCTTACGCCTAGTGGAGGAGGTTTTTGATCCTTTCCCAAGCCTATGGTAATCTATTTGCTATGACAGGTAATGAGAGATATTATCCGTTTTCATTTATGAGATTTATTTTGATGACACCTGAGAGATGTGAGTATCTAAACACTACTTGTGAGGTGCTAGTTTGTAATCTCCGTGCTTATTATGATTAAAGTGGAACGACTATTTGTTGTAATTACTTTTAAATTAGTGTTAAATGACCCCTAACTTGTATTTTGATTAGAATAAAAGCGCATTTGCTTGAGGACAAGCAAATCTCAAGTGTAAGGGTATTTGATGAAGCGAAAAGTGTACCGCTTTTAGGGGGTCATTTAAGCCCTAAATCGTATTTATTTGATCAAATATTGCCCTAAATCGTTCCTTTTGTCATTTTAGGTACTTTGACGAAGAAATCTGGAAAAGGAAGCATTTTGGACGTTTTTGGAGCATAAAAGTGAAGAAAACGACAAAGTCTCAAAATCGGCTGGAAAAGTACCTTTGACGGCGTCAGGGATTGTTCTAGACGGCGTCATGGCTTGGCAAAAGAGGTGGATATGAAAAATACACGTGACGCGCCAGAGAGTTTTGCAATGGAAAGTCTGACGGCGTCACCCTTTAAGATGATCAAGGCCATCACGGTTTAAGTTAAAGAGAGACGGCGTCAAGCTCATTTCTGACGGCGTCAACCTTTGATAGGCCAGAGTGGATTTTGGAGGACTAAAGAGGGACGGCGTCAGGAAGGCCATCTGGGAACCCTAGACACGGCGTCAAGATCTACAACGTGACGCCGTCAGCCCCTAAGTTCTATATATAGTTTTGCAATTTTTGTCATTACTGCAACTTTGTGAGGAGAAACCCAAAGACGAATTTCTGCCATTTTTAAGGGTTTTCATACCCTTGGATCTCCCATGTTTAATTGAAGATAAGTATTCATTTAATCAATCAATATGTCTATGTGTTGTTTGATTATATCTTGTTCTTGTCTTTTAATTAACATGCTAGGCTAGATTTATCTTGTGTTTGCTTAGATCTAATGAAACCTAACTATTGATTATTAGTTATTAGTGTGTTATTGATTGTATTGGGTGATTGTTCATCGATGTTAGGCTTAAGAAAACTGGCTAACCTCCTATACGGTAACTTGCTTGAACGTCTTAAGAAACATGAACCAATGCGTACTAAGGTTTTTATGGTTGTATTTAATGCATGAGCGAATTCTAGTGATCCCATGTTAGGAGCTTCCTAGCCGGCTCGACATAGGAGTGAAGTAGGAGCTTGTAGAGTTGGGGAAGTACGTACGCCACCCTACGATTGGTATTAAGGAATACACCCGTCATCCACGCAATTAATACACACTAATCAACCGGTAAAAGATAGTTAGGGAGTAAGGAAATCTAAGTAAACACATTTCTCTCCACATAAGTTTCACAACCTTTTCATTTTCAGTTATTTTATTTTATTTGCATTTGTAGTCATTTGGGTTAGTTGACTAGCAACTAATTCCGCCCATTCCTTCAAACCCGAGATTTTACTTGCTTTCATAAAAATATAAAAATACAAAAAGAATCTTCTCTCACCCTTAGACCTATTAGAGTAGTTTTTCAATCCTAAGGACACTATTCCCTGTGGAGAACGATCAATCCCCCGTACTTACCACTACACTATACTACATCGGTCAGGTACACTGCCTGGTGGGGTTGTAAGCCTCTTGAGATCCCTCGAGAGGTAAAACCTGTTGTAAGGTCGCAAAACCACGCATCAATGTTGAAGATGAACACAAGGAAGATGGAACAAAGGAACAACAAAATGTTTCTGCTGATGATAGTGCTGCTGAGACAGAGCATTCTACTGCTAGGCCAAATGATTCTACTGCTGGCCCTTCAGACTCAAATGAAGCAGATTTCTCAGATAGAGAGGTGGATTTGAGCAATATCACACCTAACTATCAAGTTCCTTCAACCCCACACACAAGGATTCACATAGTCCACTCCTTAGAAAATGTGATTGGAGATGTACAATCAGGTGTGAAGACAAGACAACAACTGATGTTTTCAGACCAACAAGGGCTTCTTGATGCCCTTTATGCTTCAAAGCAGCATGAGTTTTCAAACTCTTTCTTGTTTGTATGTTTTCTCTCACAAGATGAACCAAAGAATATTCTGAAAGCCTTAGACGATTCAATCTGGGTAGAGGCTATGCAAGAGGAGCTTCTTCAGTTCAAGATTCAGAAGGTATGGGTGCTAGTTGATTTACCTAAGGATGCAAAGGTAATTGGCACTAGATGGGTTTTCAAGAATAAAAGGGATGAAAGGGGAATAGTGATTAGGAATAAGGCTAGATTAGTAGCCCAAGGGTACACATACCAAGAAGGTATAGACTATGATGAGGTTTTTGCTCCAGTAGCAAGACTTGAGGCAATTAGGTTTTTCTTAGCTTATGCTTCATTTTTAGGCTTCACAGTTTATCAAATGGATGTCAAGAGTGCATTTTTATATGGTACTATTGAAGAAGAGGTTTATGTCTCACAGCCTCCTGGTTTCATTGATCCTGACAATCCAGACAAAGTGTACAAAGTTGTAAAAGCTCTATATGGCCTACATCAGGCACCAAGAGCTTGGTAAGAAACACTGGCTTCCTACTTAATAGAGAATGGATTTCAAAGAGGAAAGATTGATCACACACTTTTCATCAAACAGCACAAGAAGGATCTTTTGTTAGTGCAGGTGTATGTGGATGACATTATCTTTGGGTCTACAAGGAAGGAGATGTGTTTGGAGTTTGAGAAGCTTATGCATGATAAGTTTCAGATGAGTTCCATGGAGGAACTTACATTCTTTTTGGGTTTGCAAGTTAAACAGTCATATGAAGGCATATTTATTAGTGAAGATAAATATGTTGCTGAGATACTTAGGAAGTTCAACTTTGCTAATTCAAAAATGGCAAGCACACCAGTGGACTCTGAGAAGCCACTTCTTAAAGATTTAGATGGAGAAAATGTGGATGTACACATATACAGATCTATGATAGGATCTTTGATGTATCTTACATCATCAAGACCTGATATCATGTTCTCTGTTTGTGCTTGTGAAAGATTTCAAGTAACTTCAAAGGTTTCTCATTTAACAGCAGTCAAGAAATTTTTTTGATATCTCAAGGGTCAACCTAGGTTGATACTATGGTATTCTCAGATAGTGATTATGCTGGTGCTAGCTTGGACTTGGTAGCATTCTCAGATAGTGATTATGCTGGTGCTAGCTTGGACAGAAAGTCAACAACTGGAGGATGTCAATTCCTTGGGTGTAGACTTATCTCATGGCAGTGTAAGAAGCAAACAATTGTGGCTACTTCAACAACTGAAGCTAAATATGTAGCTGCTGCAAGTTGCTGTGCTCATGTCCTATGGCTTTAAAACCAACTTCTTGACTATGGGTACAATTTTATGAACACTGTCATTCATATTGATAATAGTAGTACAATTTGCATAATTAAAAATCCAGTACAACATTCTAAAACAAAACACATTGAAATTAGACATCACTTTATAAGAGACTGCAATGAGAAAAGATTAATTCAAGTTCTTAAAATTGCTTCAAAACACAACTTTGCAGATCTGCTAACAAAAGCTTTTGATGTTGGAAGGTTTCAGTACTTGGTAGCAAGTATTGGAATGCTTAATCCTCAATGATTTAAAACTAATGTGTTTTTGTATATAAATTTTTGGTTGTACTGCTCACTTTATAAGTTAATGCTGCTATTACAAAAGTTTGTGCTGCTAGTACAAATTTAAATTGTGTTATTCATACAGTTAGTCCTATGATTATTCTAATACAAGACAAGTACTTTGTACATTGTTCTTTTGGTTTTAGACTAACAATTTCAGGTATGAACATGTGAACATAAAGGAAGTTTCAAGTGAAATGTGTGAGCATCAGAATGATAATACAGTTGCTGACATAATAGGTTCATGATAGAAAGAGTTTGGAAATTTACACCTCCTTAAAACTTCTTTCTTGAAACCTGATTATGAAATTTCACATTGAATTGATGACTTAGTTGATCAGAAAGTAACTGATACAACTCACTTTCTATCATTTTATACTTTTAAGTATAATGCGCAAGTCTAAGGACATCTGATAGAAAGAACAGCTAGTAAAAGTGAATCTAACACTTGTGTTAGAGGCAACAATTGCTATGAGCTGGAAACCCTGTCAAGAAAGCCTTGAATAGGTTTATCTTTACACAGGCAGTTATTTATAACTGAAAACATTGGTTTTCACACAACCAGAGGTTGCTTTAAACCGAAATCTTGATTAAGTGTCTGTTACACACTTAATCCCTTCAAAATGGTTGAAAGCAGTATGAGTTTAAATAATAAAATCATGAACATAATGCTAAGTCAAAAGTTTCTTAAAAAGGATTTTCAAAGGGACTCACAAAAACCATCAAATGATGGACCGTGAGTCAAATGTCCCATGAATCACATCTCATAGGAGTTAACACACCTAGAAGTGATGAGGGCAGCAAATTAAACTCTTAAGGAATTGATGGCTTTATGTACAACATTGTCTGATAACAAGTTCTAATTGGTAGATCAGGTGATGGTGAGAGAAATATTTTGGTACATTGTGAGAGATCTTCCAAACAGGGGAGGATGAAATGTTATTTGCATCTCAGGGGAGGAAATAAATCCAAAGAAGGAAGATTAACCAATGAAAGGAAGGAAAAGACAAGAGCATACAAGATAATGACATGGAGGTTGAAAATGACTAGAACAGAGCTGATTCTGGAGTATTATATATATTAAGAAGGGATGAAGCATTCCAAAGGAGAAAGTTCTATCTAGGTCAAACGGAGAAAAGTTTCAATTTCATTTCACTACGTTTGTTCATCACTTGCAAAGGCATGCTGATAGATGATTTCAGTTGTTGAAACAAGCATCCAAGATACACAACATCATTGCCTCTTATAATTCCTCCATCCAAGGAAATTGCACCATCTTTTAGGTATTGAATGAAGCCTGAAGATTGGTTTTTGATATTGTTAAAGTCAAAAGAATATGGCAGATGAGTTACTGAGAAAGATATTTAATCTTGAAGAACAGAAGATAGCTTAGATCAAGAATCTAACTACAAAAGTGTTTGAAAGATCTTCACAATCCATAATTTAATTCAGAAACATGTTGAAAAGGATTAACGTATTTAGGGGAGGATTGTTGGGAATTAAATATTCAAGAAGATTAATATCGGGTTCTGCTCAAGAAATACTCTTAAGTATCATTCTACTGCTAGAGCATTTGGCATCCAAGATACACAACATCATTGCCTCTTATAATTTCTCCATCCAAGGAAATAGCACCATCTTTTAGGTATTGAATGAAGCCTGAAGATTGGTTTTTGATATTGTTAAAGTCAAAAGAATATGGCAGATGAGTTACTGAGAAAGATATTTAATCTTGAAGAACAGAAGATAGCTCAGATCAAGAATCTGACTACAGAAGTGTTTAAAAGATCTTCACAATCCATAATTTAATTCAGAAACATGTTGAAAAGGATTCACATGTTTAGGGGAGGATTGTTGGGAATTAAATATTCAATAAGATTAATATCGGGTTCTGCTCAATAAATACTCTTAAGTATCATTCTACTGCTAGAGCATTTGATTCTGCTGCTAGCGTTAAACATTCTACTGCTGAATGATTTTGCTGCTGGTGAAGAACTTTCTACTGCTAAGTGGATAACTATCAAATGATTCTGCTGCTGAGTAGATAAGTATTCAAAGATATTATGTGTATTAAAGTCAACAATACACGGTAGATAATATCTTACCCCATGTGATCAGTCATTATGTTATATTCTCAGAACAAGTTGTAAACATAGATACATGTTGTATCTTAATGACTGACACTCTCAAAGCATGTGTTCGATTAGACTTGACAATATTATAAAGATCCTTCTTGAATTATAAAAGAAAGATCTTAGACTAGATATATGTGTGTGACTAATTAAGAACTTTCATGTCTGTTAAGAACATAGAACAAACACAACAATATCATAAGTCGTAAGAACATAAGATTCAATGTCTTTGTAACCCTAGTGATAGAAAAGATCACTCGTATTATCTTGAATAATATTGAATCATTTGGTGATAAACTATATATGTTCCTTGTTCAATAACAAACATAATCGTTCCATTTCCATAACACAAATAACCTTCTAAGTGTGGTTAAGTAGATTCCGCATACTTAATCATATTAACTTAACATATCATATACACAAAGTACCAAAGGTTTAACCACCTTACAGTGTATCGAATCCTCTCACAACTGCATAAGTTGCATTGTGGATTCAACATGTTTTGCTCTAAAGGGATGTTTTGATGTGTTTTAGTGGATGGACATTCATTTGGATGTGGATTATAATGTTTTATGGAATAGCATTGTAAGTGGTAACATGTGTTAATTATGTTTTAGTGGATGGAAACAGCCATTTGGTTATGTGTTTATGTCATAGTTGAGTAGTGACATTTTAGTCTAGTTCCCCAAAACCGCCAAATAGACATGAAGAAGCCAAGATGTATCTTGGTGGAAATTGGAGGAAGCAGTTGAGTAGTGACATTTTATGTCACAGTTGAGTAGTGACATTTTATGTCACAGTTGAGTAGTGTCATTCAATAGCAAAAGGACATCTAGTTTATCCCACAATTTGCAAACATCTTAATACAGATCAAAGTGTAGACCAGATGTATCTTGGTGGAAATTGGAGGAAGCACTTGGTAATTCGCACATGTCATGACACTACAAGCACTTGGTTATTAGGATTCAAAACCGCCAAACAGACATGAAGAAGCCAAGATGCACCAGTCGCAAACTGACCCGTAGAAAGGCTCAACCCAATCCGATCCGTTTTGACCCGTAGCAAAGTGAATGACCAGGGAACACAAATTAGCTAAATTCTCATGAGACTTAAGAATTTATTTAACGACTGCTGTAACTTGCATTATTCGTATGATTGTGTCTGTCTAGCATGCATTGATCTTCAAGAGTTCAGTCCTATAAGAAAGAAGGAAACTTTAATTAATAATCGATATTTTTAAAAACTAGAAAGCTTGTTTGTTACTGGCATATACCAATGATTTCGATTTCCATATCGCAAGTTGGAATATCATGTACACACTTACCCCACAACGGAGTTGTTGTAGAACATTTTGATTTTTAAAAAATAGCAGGCTTTAGAAGATTGTTAGGCTTTACACAACGAATACAATGAGGCTCGGTTGTGCTCAAAGTTTCAAGCAATTGTTGCAGTTGTTGCTGAAAAGAAAGAATAAAAGTTACTAAAGTTTGTACATCTTGTTAAGAAGGGAAAGGTGAAAAATCTTACCTTGAATCGTGTACCAATTGAGGAGAACTTTGATGACTTACAGGACTCATCAGATGAAGATGGAAACAAACTGGACACAAAGAAACAAGTGGATGCACTCAAGAGGGCATGATGTTCAGCAATGACATAATCTTTGTTTATATTCTTAGCTAAATACAATGGATACCATTCCTCAGTCGAATCATATTCTTAGCTAAATACAAAGTCTCATTTATGTAGCTAGTTAGCTGCAATATGATGCAAAATCCATGACAGCCCAACTATCCCAAGACAAATTGTTCCCACAAGCATTATAAGGTTAAAAAAACCATTAGAAAAGGCCAACATGAAATACTAGACCAACCAACAGTTAGTTGCAGACATAATGTAACCCGCTGTGCCAAACATCCTTAAAACAACATAGCAGTTGCCAGCCTGTGCCAAACACCCTTAATTAGCAGATCAAAAAGCCATTGTTGCCAATCTATATCGCCTAACAAATATGAATATATAAAAATGTGAAAACCACTTTCAATAACATACAATAATGAAAAAAAATATTCATCAAAATTAGAAAAAATCCATACTTAAACAAATCAGAAGAATACCAAACAAAATCCATGCCAAGAATAAAAACAAGAACAAAGAAAATCTAAAATAAACAAAGCATTTAGAGTTCAAAAATTTAACTACTCATTAAGAGTTTCTTCAGGGTGATTTCCCAAGCGTGCCAATTCTGCTTCTTTTTTCTTCTTTTCAGGGCAGATCCTAATATCATGATTTGGGCTTTGACAGTAACTGCATAGTCGATTTAGTTTTGATGCTCGAATAGTGCCAACTTCACCAGCAGATGGAATCCTTTTCCTTGCTGTTCCTTTATTACGACTACCGCTCGGACTTCGAATCTTAACTATTTTTGGTTTGGTAACACCTAGAACCGAACTGTACATCTTTTTTTTATCCATTTCTTGTGGGATAGGCACATCAACATCTACTTTCGTCATTAAATTTTTTTGGTGGTCACAATACAAATTTAAAGCATCCACATCTGTCACCAAACGATTGAGGCAATACTCCACTAAAGAATAAATTTCGCGAATAGTTGATGCAACAACATTCTTCACGCTATTATTATACTCCCGCATCTTGTTCAACGCCTTTTCTGATATTGGAGGCAACTCATCGCGTGACCAACGCCTAAGCAAGTATTTCTTAGGAAATTCGTTAATTTTCATCATCCTTAGAACATAGAAATTATGTCGGCAAAGAATCCCATAGCCCTCAAATCGTTTACAGCTACATGTTACAACCCCATCAATTTTATTATACTCTACCTTGAAACAAAGTAAGTAAGATGAATTCAAAATATATATTTGATGCATAAACTAGTTAACAAAGTCTAGCAGTTAATAATACAACATACCTCATAGTTGATTTCATTTTCATTAACATCATCACCATGGTTAGCAATAATGTCATCTTCAAGATCATGAATTACAAACCTCCTCATTTCATCAACGTGGGTAACATTAACTGAATGACATGACTCCAAAGATGCATATGTCTCATCCTGAACATCTAAGAAAATGGTACTTGTATATAACTCAACAGCGTCTTTCTCAATTTGCAAATTGGTGCGAAGATCAGGTGTGGTATACATTGTATCATGATCGTTTTTTTTATGCATGTACCTTTGGGAATCCATAGCAGTCTCAAAATGGCATATAAATTCCACTAGAGTCAAATTAGTGCTTGTTAAACGACCAAAAAAATAGTTTTGACTTTCTGACCTCGATGATGTACGCATAAGTCCAGCCATAGGCTCATCACGAAGGTAAGCAGGAATCCATTTTTCCCTCATTTGATACATATCAGAAAGCCACTTATGTTCCTGCAAATTGAACTCGATCATAATAGATGCCCACTTCTCCTCAAATACTTTGGGAATGATCTTGTCTGTCCATACAATGTCACATATCTGACGTTTGAATGAGTTGTTACTGCATATAGCTGGACCAACCTAGTAATAACATAAATAAAATTAAAAAAAAACATAAATATAACAGGTATTGTGTTATGGAGTGGAAAATATTATTTTAGATTAAAATTACCTTTGATGTTAATTTTTGCATTATATGCCACATACACAAACGGTGGTGAGTGTTCGGAAACTTTTTTGCAATTGCTTTCTTAATTGCCGCATCTTGGTCAGTAAGAAAGACCTTAGGATCCCGATCAAAAGCTTCCTTAAATGACTTAAGCAACCATTTGTATGACTTTGCTTTCTCCCTTGCGATAAGACCCACTCCAAATGTAACGCATCGATTATGATTGTCAATTCCAGTAAAAGTAACCAAAACCATGTTATACCTACAATATAAAAATAAAAATTGATTAATACTGAGGTTGGTTAAACGATTAAAAGAAAGAATGAAATTCCAAAAACGTATTTATTGGAACGGTATGTTGCATCAAACGAAACTACATCACCGAAGCAAAAATAGTTGCGCTTAGCCTCTTCATCCGCCCAAAACAACCCCGTCAAATGGTCATTCTCATCTGTTTTGTACCTAACAGTAAAGTCATGCAAATACTCTTGCTTACTCAATAGTTTGTCAACAGCCATTTGTGCACCATTGTCACCGACAAATACATTCATATCACGTCTCTCGTTTTTACAATCTGTTGCTGTCGCGCCAATATTCTCGAATCCACCGTACATCTCTTTCATTTGCTTAAATACCCTAACAGGACCCATATTAAGATTTGAAATATGGTGAATAAGAGTCTTTTGTGAGAATGTTAGTTTGCGACAACTCCTAAGGAACTGTGAATTGTCCTTGTCCACAAGGAAGTGGTTGTGACGTTCAACAAACTTGTGTACAACATATTGATTCCCATTAGTCAGCTTAATCACAAGCTTAGCTTGACATCCAACACGACAAGAAGCTCTCCTTCGACGTTGCTTCTTTTCATTGTTTGGTTTTGCTTCCTTAGCATTCGATTTGTGTGCTTTCTGCCCTTCTCTTACACAGTAGAAATACTTAGTTTTTGCTTTCTTTAGCCCACGAAACTTGATATCATTATGTTGTCCACCTTTCTTGATTTCAAATCTACCTTTTTTTGCATATTCCTTATATACTTGATATGCATGCTGAACCGATTGAAATATAGTACCTTCGACTGGTTTATCTATCACATCGGGAATCCAGTATTTGGAGCCACCGGGTGTTTCATCAAGAATTCCAACTTGACGTGCTGGAGGCTGTTCTTCATCACCTAAAAAAACAAAATATTATACATTATGCACAACATATAATTACTTGATACATAGACTGATTAATAGTACAAACGCACCCAAACCAAAAAGTATACGATTGCATGCTATATCATGATCATGCATAGATTATAAAGTTCTCATAGTTAACATGATAAAAACACATATGGGATTAAAGGATTATATTAATACAAGGGTTAAGATTGGTAAAAATCACAATATTACTGGTGATAAACAATTAATACATACACACCGATAGAGTTTACGATGAAACACAATAACGTAAATTTAATATGAGGATGCAAACAACTATGTAAACACACGATGACAGGAACCTGATTCATCCTCAGTAGTGAATTCATCTGAAGAAGTTTTGTCTATTGAAACATCTTCGGTAGCATCTTCGTTTTCAGAATTATTAACATCATGCATGTTTTCCTCTAAGGACATGTTAGGTTTTTTGAAGGAAGAAATTAAAATGCATAAAAATTTAGGTTTAAAGAATGTCAATTAAATGTTTCGTTGATTTTAAGAGTGTTAACTTGATAAGAATGTTAACTGCTTCCTATAATAATGCCTGTTGACCATTTCAACCTCAATCTCTTGCTTTCTGGACTGCAGTTACTTTGATATGCATTTCCAATTTTACCCTTACATTCTTGAAAAAACCTTAGACACGTGTCATACTAACGTGGTGTCCTACGTTTTTCACTTTAAGAGGTTGTTTTATTTGAACTCCTCTCTTAGTTTAGGTGGGACCACTTAATTGTTTATACAATATATGAAATGACGAGAATACCCTTACATGTGACTTGCACATAACACACTCGACAGTCAAATTAACAGAACTATTGGTCAAAGGACCAAACCCGTTACGGATCAAAACCAAGGGGAGAGGATCCGAGAGAAAAAAAGTCTAGGGACTTAATCCGTTATACCCGACAAACCACATGGATCATTTAAGTAATTAACTCTATTATTTATTACTTTACTATTTGAAATTCTCACATATGTTGACAACACGTATGTAAGAAGAGCGTATAACATGAGCTTATAATGCTAACGACGTATAATATATTCAAAAATGTTTGGACCTCGTGCATGCACGAGACATATAACTAGTTATAGTAAGCTGATAAGTTTAGTTATTTGCATTAACTTATGTTTGATAAGATGAACAAAAAAGATATTCCTATGTAAGCTCATAAGCTCAAGTCTCCTAGAAAATAAGTTTTAGAAAAAGGATAAAATTGTCTTTTGTTAAAATCCCAAGCTCTCCAAAAAAAAAAGGATAAATAACAACTCCAAGCAGGTAACATAGTTTAATCATATACATAAACTCAAATTTTCTGGTAAACCAAAAGTTACAAAGGTCAAGCTAATTACATACTCCAAAAAATAATTTCCCTAATTTCCTAAACAATTGTCCATCCAACTGCAACACAATGTGTCATTTTATGTAATTAAATCAACACTTTATACATTTGTGTCACACATTTTTAGGGTCTAATGTCAGCACTAGTTACAGTATGAACAACAATGGAGGCAAGTCAAGACCACACATGTTCGTCATCCTTGTTTTGGTTCATCTTCTTTATCCTTTCACCTTTTGTGTCCGCCCTTGCTTCAACACGTTTTGACTGTGTGACCGTATTTCTAGTATATGGTGTTTGCATCTTGGAAAGGCGCATCAGATTTAAAACCGATTAATTGCTGAACAAAGTGAATCACAATAATTCTCTAAAATTTACCACTAAAGCAAGCATAGAACATTGTTTCTAAATACTTTAAATGTTACTCCTATAACAATTGGCTATTGGCTTAATTTATGAATAGTAAATTATGGTTGATAGATGCATATATATATTGATAAAAGATAATAATATGTTGCATCCCTTTATTGGGTTGTTAAACATATATATGGAAGTAAAAGTAGCAACTACTGATATGATTGCTATATTTTAAGAGGTCTAGTTGAGCATGAACCAGGCATATGATGCCGCATAAGCATTAAAGCTCACCGTTCCATGCCAATTCAACAATAAACTTTCAATCATTAGCATTAAAGATCAATAGTTCAAAACATGATTCAAACATGACATGCCTAAATGATCAAAAGCTAATATATAATGGATGGAAGAAAGGGCAGATAACTAGTCAAAACTTGCCCCATAGTACCTTATGATCTTACCAAAAGACTACACAGTCATAAGCTATAGTACCAGTACTTAAGGTGAGTAACATATTTAGCATATAATGCATAAACGTATCCCTTAGCCATAGGTACGTGGACTCTTAGGAACAAAGTCCACGGGCTCGCTTTCTGTATCCCCCAGCTGTTGTGATGCAGTGACCTTGGCTCTCTTGAATATAGTTGAACTTCTCAGACGGTCAGTCATTGATACGTTCTTCGACTTGCTCCTATCAAAAGTTCAGCAGTAAATCAAGAATTATACGAGTAAATACTGGTGAAAAGACAGTACTCTAGTACTAAATAGCAAGGCTTTTAAGATCGGGATCCTACCTAGGATCGTTTTCGTCTTTGCAAGATCGTGATCGTAAGATCGGATCGGGATCTTAAGATCTTACTATAATGTCATTTTTTAATGATCTTTATAATATTATTCAAATCTACAAATTATTATATATTACGAACACGAAATTATATGAATGTTTCATAAAAATATTGTCCTCAATTATGAATATGGAATGTTTAAGAAGAATCACGTGTTGTTTTTTTAAATTATATAAAAATATAAACCGTAAATTTATAGTTTTTTAGTTTGCGGTTCCAGAAAAGTAAGATCGGATCGGAGTAGATCTTAAGATCCTATGGTCAAGATCGGGATCCTATAAGATCTTAAGCTTGTTAAGATCCTAGGTGGGATCCATATCGGTTTTGCTTTGTAGAATCGTAAAATCTTAGGATCCTAAGATCAGGATCGGGATCTTAACAACTATGCTAAATAGTGCTAATTTTATACAATGATGAAAACTTATGCAGGTGCATGTATATACCATAATCTTAGAAGCTACAATTTTAAACCATTTAAGATGTGAAGTATTTTTTTTATAAGACCTATTTACTATTGAATGGGGCTGTTTTGGTTGTGTTTTATCTTAAACGGGTCAACTTATAAATCAAGCAAAAAATGAATCAGTCGGCTCAAAACACGTCAGAAGTCGGTGCATACCTCTTAAATCAATTTTATCCAAATAGTTAGATTATTCTTGTAATAACATTGTTTTTATAATCATAATTTGCAATTGTCTATGAAGATAGGAAAAAAAAGTTGCTCGGTTTTGACCTGTACCAAAAGTGGCTTGTTTTGACCTGTAAACATCAGGCACAATGATTTCACTGGCTTCTGTTTTCTTTTGAACATGTGTCTCCGCTCCAATGTTTTCAATACTAAAAGAAACAACAGTGGCTTCTTGATCCAAACCAGAACACTTTTCGCCTTTGTTAAGTCTTGTACTTTCATCATTCAAATCTTGTATATAGTTTTCCATGGAATTCTCATTGTTGGTTCTGATACTTTCACCACCCAGATCTTTGGAAGCTTTGACACTGGCTTCTATCTCTTCAATCTTACGTTTCTTTTCCACAGAAGGTCCAGACCCTGAAGCATCCTCTACTAAACTCTCAGATTGCACAAGTGTTCTTTTTTTGGAATTTATCGCGTTAACAAACGGCCTATCTTCCTCAGTATTTTTCAAATAATCTTTGTCAGAATTACCAGTTGTAAACTGATTGACACTAGAAACTACATGATTCACAATTGGTACAATCGTGAGATGTGTCGATGGTGACCCCTGATCAACTGAGCGGTTATCCTTCCTAAAAATTATAGACCTACAATTATGTTATTTCCTTCCTAAAAATTAACAAAATTGTGTTTCAATAACGATGGTTGAATTTGGGAATTTTAAAAACTGGTAATTCAAATGAATTTTAAATTTTAGGATATTTTAAATTGTGAGATTTATAATACTTTTACCTGTTTGGTTGATAAAAACTATAGAATTTGAAATTCTGATTTGCAATTTTGTAATAAGATTTTGAATCTAGAAAAGGGTAAACGATGATATACTGTAGCTAGCAAAACTAAAATATTAGTGTAAATGGTAAAAAAAAATTAAATTAAAAGAAATGAATGATCAGTTTTTGTTAGGAAAATGATACTTTAAGATTAAAAAAAAAAATGAAACTTAAGTGTATAAGTTAAACTAGCTTATAGACCCGTGGAATCCCCGGGTTTTTAGAAGAATGAATGCATCAAGAAATTAAGCGTGTGAGTAAAGTAAGAAAAAACAACCAAGGTAAAGATTTTGTATTGTTTTTTAATGAAATGATATGTAATAAGTGAATGATACAATAAAGAAACTTTGATGTAACTATTAATCTAATAAACGTTCGTGCACGCGGGCTACAATCTTCTTGGTCTTGAAAAGCAAATGTATGTAGTGAGTGATAATTAAGTGATAAGCCAATGAACATTTCTTGAGCACCTATAAGTGTAAACAAAAAAAAAGTGTAAGTAAATGATATTTGTGATTGATAATACATGTAAATAAAAAAAATGACATAAAAGATATGATATGTATATTGGTACATAGCTTGTGGACCCGTGGAATCAAGGAAATTTTTAAAGGAATTATTTATTAAGGAGTTATATGTGTGAATAATTAACAAACAACAACGAACGTAAAAAGGTGTTCGTTGTTTGTCGGAGGAAATAATAAGTAACATGTCAATGATACAATAAAAAATCTGGTTTGTTAAGATAATAAACGTGCATGTATTGTCTTCTCCTACTGGTAGATAGTCTTGGGACAATCTCCTATAAGATGGCTTGTATCTTCGCATCTAAAGCATTTTCTTTCGCCTTTTCCTTTCTTATCGTCACGATCTTTCCGAAAAGGTTTCTTGTCTTCTCGAGGTTGTCTTACAAGCTTTCCTCATCTTCTAAAGAACTTTTTGAAGTCTCTTACGGCTATGGCATATTCTTCATCTTCACTATCTGAGCTAGATTCTTCTTCATCACTTGACTCCGCTTTTGCCTTTAACGATCTCTGAATCTTTTTCCATCACCATTTCATTAACTTTGAGGTTTCCAATTAGCTCGTCAAGTGACAAACTTGAAAGATCTTTGGATTCTTCAATAGCCATCACTTTTGCTCTCCATTTCGGATGAAGTGCTCTAAGGAATTTCCTGACAAAGTACTTACTACAAAAAGATTCATCAAGTGCTTTGAGAGAGGTAATGATAGTATTAAATTGAGCAAATGCACTATCAATGAGTTCATCTTTAGGAATAACAAATTGTTCGTATTGTTGAACAAGAAGATCAATTTTGTTACTCTTGACTTGTGAATTCCCTTGATGAGTGATTATTAAAGATTGCCAAATTTCCTTAGCGGTTTTGTACATAAAGACTCTTTCAAACTCCTTTCCAGGTAAAGCATTGTAAAGCATCATCTTTGCTTCATTATTTTTAGCAATCAACTTCTTTTGCTCATCACTATGACGAGTAAGCGAAGTATCCTCATCCCGACCACTTGTGATATTTTTTATTATAGCTTTTTGATCACTATCTATAATTATATACCATAAGTCTATGTCTTTTGATTTCACATAAGTTTCAAAGCGGCTTTTCCAATATGTGAAACCATTTGGTTCAAATAGTGGTGGTCTTTGCATATATTGCCCTTCTTTAAAATTTTCAAAATCCATGGATCGTTTCAAGTTTTAAAATACACTATATTTTAAAAATCTTGAGTAACGTAACTCTTGATGCAAATTGTGGAAAACTAGAAGGGGGTTGAATAGTTTTACCGTTTTTTAATTATTTTCTTTGTGAAATCAACTAACGTATTTAAACAAAATAAAAATAAGTAAGTGCAAGAAAGATAGAAACGATCAAACCACAACACGAGGGTTTATAGTGGTTCGGTCTACAAGGACTCTTTTTCCTTGCCCTACTCCACTCCCCGAGTATCCAACTCGAGAGTATCCTTCACTAGTCAACAAGCTCCTTTATCCGGCGGAGAAAACCTTTACACGTCGCTTACACAATATTTTCGACACAAAGCTAGATGTCGAGTTCTTTTACAAGGGCACAACCACTATCGTCACACTACGTATTATGAGGACTAAAATACTAACCGATCACTACAGTGGTTTATGATGTTTTGGTACAAACAATGATGTAAATAATTACAATGCACACTTGTGATGAACAAACAAGACTTGCAATACTTTGGTTGAAGCTTATAAGTCTTCAATGATGCTTTGATCTTCTTGCTTTCAAAGAAGTTCACTAAAATGAATATGAATGAGCTAGATACAGGGAATAATGAGTGAGAGAGAATATACAATGTTTATGTATGTAAGTGTGTGAGAAAACAACTGAAATTGGCTTGCTATTTATAGCCAAACGGCTCAGCAAGCCACGGATTGGGCGGAACCAAAAAAAGGGTTCCGCCCTTGTAAAAATTTGGTTCCGCCAGTCCTGACAGAGGATTTTACAAATCTTGCAAACCTTCCAAATCTTTCCAAGATATTATCCATATCTCTCTAGCATCCTACAATGATCTTTATACAGAGATTTATGGATTATGATGATGCAAGGAATGATGTTATAATGTAATTTCTTTTTGATTTGTTTAACAAAGTGAACTTGTAAAATGTATATTGTAGCTAGCTAAACATTGTTAATCAAGAAGTAACAAGTTAGTTTATGGGTTACTAAAAATGTTTGATCACTCATGTTATCATAAGACACATTTTTATTATTTGTAAAACATACTTATTTTACTTTGACATATAATGTGACATTTTTCTTAACATGACACGAATACTATTTATGTGCAAGTGAATTGGAATTTAGTTTTGTTTAAGTAAAACTTGTAGCTATATATAAAATACTTGACTAAATTCATACTTTGCTAAAATAAAGTTTATAGTTGTCGTTAACAAAATATAACAAAGATCTTAAATTCATACTTTGCTAAAATAAAGTTTATAGTTCTCGCATTTACCAATTCAAGGTATCACGTTTAAACTTTATTTTAGCGGGACACGGAATACATGAGACATTAAATAATTAAAAATTTCTCACACTTATCCACCTAAACCGCCATATCTTAAAAAAAAAAAAAAAAAGAAAAAGATAGATGAGATCTATCTCATCTCTCTTTCTAAGATCTACTATCTCACTACTCTTTCTCTCTGACTAAACGGACCACATCCGCCACTTTTGTGGCAAGAAAAGTATAGATTAAAGGTGTAGAGGGTTGTTTTGGGTTTGTTTGATTCGAGCTAATCACCACAATCGTCGTCACCATCATCTCCATAACCTCTCTATCTCATTTTCTCGTTCACTTCTTGGTATGTCAACACATAACACATCTTTGTTATTATTTTAATAACCTACTAAATAATCGTTTCATATGTTCCCAGCCCACACCGCAAGGTGTTGGGTATATGGTTTAGTTAACCCACACCGCAACCCAGTTAGAGTGCGGGTTGGGAGATACATGGTACTGTTCATAGTATAATTGCAATGTCCCAAACAACTTTTGTTTAACTGTTTTATAAACTCTTTGGGGGAGATACATGGTACTGTTTTTATTATGGACAATTACTTGTAAACTGAATGCTTGCCCTGATTGTATTATTGCATGCCTAAGTTGTTTATGCCAAAAGTCCCCATATCATGGACCACTAATCACTTGCGAGTGAGCGCAAATATTATGGATAGGCCTATCGGGATTGACGAATCCCGTTTGTGTCAATCATACAGCGGATATCACAAACGCACTATATTTGACTTTCTAGGTATATGGCATAGTACCTACACGGGGCAAATTATTTAATGTATATATCATACGGTGATATATATATATATAAAGTCGGTCGTGCGTGCCAGTATCTTAGAGTAATAATAACTATCAGGATGATGATTGCGCACATTGCAATTATACTATGAACTTTATTGTCCACTACTGTTTACAAACCTATGAATTCACTCAACCTTTGTATTGACTTTTTAGCATGTATATCTCAGGTTCGAAAGGAATTAGCTGGCATGTGAAGGCGCACAGAAAATGTTTTGAAGACGATGCATATATATTATCATTCAAAAAACTTTACAACTTTTATGTTGTACATATTGTAAACTTGTGTGACCTGTTTGTAACTCTGATATTATTTATAAATCGAATGATAATTTATTTCAAAGCGTCTCATTTTGAGTCATTTTATGTACTTGTACTTTGTGCCATGAAGTAATACCACAGTGACACTATCTTCTGCTGCGATATTCTGGGGGTGTTACAGATTGGTATCAGAGCTACAATTATAGAGAACCAGGTTGCATATGAACCTAGACTATAAATACATTTTACGTTTAACCCGTATCACTCATTGCTGTCTTCAACATTCCATTCGCCATGCTTACTTCTTAACGCGACACTGTATTATTTATATAAAGACTATTTATATGAACGATTGACTAAATATGACTGCGTATGCCTATTCCAAAGCATTACAGCACAACCAGACTTCCCCGATCATACACATTTTATTGTGATCTACGAAATTTATTCAATACATTGTAGTTGATACAATGGTCGTTCTTATATCTCAGACATCGTGAGATACACAGATGGCTTAAATATTTCTCAGACATTGAGAGACACACAATAGTCTTATCTACTTCTTAGACATTAAGAGATACACAATGGTCTTATCTATTTCTTAGACATTGAGAGATACACATTAGTCTTATATATTTTCTTGACATTGTGAGTTACACAATGTTCTCTGTTAGTGAAAATATTACGATATTTAAACTAAACGATTTCTTCGGTTTTAATAATGACAAACATGTAACTTGTAATACATAACGTAAAATGTGCAAGTTACTTGTAAACACAAAACATCAATGCATACTTACATCAACACCTCCCGATGTCTCAAGTATGCTTCAACGAAGTCGTAGATTTACATCCCGACATAAATCACTCAAGGTATAGACAAACAAATCTACTACTTGACAAATGATCAAAGGATTTTATTTTTCTAAACTTCACATTTTTAATGTGACAAAACATTTTTTCAAAAATATATTTCACAAATTATTTTTGAATTAAAAAGAAATGTTTTATTTTGAAAAATATGTTTGAAAATCCCAACAGTCAAATTTTCCCCCAAAACAGCTCCTAACTTCCCCAAATAAACCTTCCCCAGAAAAGACAAAAAAAGGGAGCGTCCACTGCACCGTTAAGTATGGACGGCTCCACTAAATTTAGTGGAGCCGTCGGGTATTTAGTGGAGCCGTAGGTCTGTAACGGTCAGATTTTCCCTTGCCTATAAATAGTGGACCATTCCACACTTCCAACTTGATTTTTCCAGTCCTTTTTCTCTGGTCTAATCCCTCCTCACTTAGATGACTTTCTTTGATCATTTGGAGATTCTTAGGTTGTTTAAGAGTGATCCAATCATCCACTCAAGTGATCCTCTTCATTCCTCTTGATTAGAAAGAGAAGAACACAAAGTATCTAAGTAGATACAAAGTGTTGTCATCCCTCTTGATTAGCCAGAGAAGAACACAAAGTATCCAAGTAGATACAAAGTGTTGTCATCCCTCTTGATTAGCAAGAGAAGAACACAAAGTATCCAAGTAGATAAAAAAGTGTTATCATTCCTCTTCATTTACAAGAGAAGAACTCAAGGTATCAAGGAAGATACAAGAGTTGGAGTTGATAGGTCTTGTAACATTTGTTACACACTTGATTGTATCATAGCATACATCAAGATTATTTTTCTTTTGTGAGAGAGTGAGTCAAGATCATTGTGATCTTAAGAGATAGTGAAGATCTCTTGAAGCCATTGGGCTTGTGTGATTGATCATATGGATCAAGGGTAGATCGGGTAGATCGTGGTAGATTGGTGCTAGCTAAGATTAGCGCTCGACATCTAGCTTAGTGTCGGAAATAGGATAAGCGACGTGTACGGGGTAGATCGGGTAGATCGTGTTAGATTGGTGCTAGCTAAGATTAGCACTCGACATCTAGCTTAGTGTCGGAAAACAAGTTAAGCGACGTGTACGGTTTTCTCCGCTTGAAAGGAGTTTGTTGATTAGTGAAGTAACTCTCGAGTTGGGTACTCGGGGAGTGGAGTAGGGCGAAGAGGAGCTTCGTGACCGAACCACTATAAATCACCGTGTCCGGTTTGCGCCTTCTTACTTATCTCTTTACTTTCATTTCATTCATTATCGCTTTATATTTATATTTGCATTGCGTATATGTTTGTGTGGCTAGTTACTTATGTCGTGATTGATTATGTATGTTCCATGGTTTGATTGTGCATATGTTGTGGTTTACTATAGTCATCTCTATATGCTATAAAATCATGGTTGACACTTTTCATATTACATCACACTTGATAGGGTGTTTGATACAAAAAGTTTTAAGTTTTTAAATGGAAACGTATTCACCCCCCCCTTCTACGGTTTCCACAATTGGTATCAAAGCCACGTCGCTCAAATTTTTAAAACAAATGGTTTTCAAAATTGAGTACGATCCATGTATCAAATTACCTATGAAGGTGATAAAATATGAAAAGTAATTAGTTGCTTAATACTTACAAGTTTTTTTGTTAAGTATACTTTGTCATACTAGCTTGAAGGTTTTCTTAAACCAATAAAAGAATAGAGTCTTAAGTGTCTGGTCATGTTTTCCATTGAGTCGCCATACTAAAACTGTAAACTGAATCAGAAAAGAGAACACGGTACCACTAAATAGAGGACGGTACCGTTATATTTAGCGGTACCGTGGGTTATTTAATGGTACTGTGCCTCTGTCTGTCAGTTTTCAGTATTGGGTCATTTTCTGAAATTCTTTTAAAATCAACCATAAGTTCGTAGGAGTCATGTCGCTCATAAGTTTAAACGAAGTTGATTTTACTTTCATTTGAGATATATTTTTATGAATTAGTTCTAAATGAAAGTATGTCAAATTTCTTGATTTTCAACTAAAGGTCTTCTGGTCATGCAGTTTGCGTAAATTTTTGGTCAAACTGAAAAAGGGCGATTCAACTTTTAAACCTTGATGTGTTTTCAAAGTGACTTAGCAAAAATCTTTGAAATGGGGAGGAAATCAATTTGTTTTCAAATAAAATCAAGCTTAATATACATTGCTATACATAATACACAAAATGACGATAGGTATTTTTGTGTGTTAAGCTAAATTGCTATTTGTTTATTATAGTTTTCCGATTTATGCATTTATAAGGCTCATGCTAAATCACTTGCACTATGTTAAATAATTAGTTTGCATTGCATATAGGCATCAACCATTTTTCTTGCATTTGTTGCAAGTTCTTAAATGGTGTAGTAACTTTCTTAGGAATAGAAACTAAGTTGGTAGATCATGTGTGTCGAAAGATATTGTCTTACACAATTATTTTTCCAAAGGTTTAAGTGTAAAAAGTATATCACCCGAAAATACTTAACACTTTCATAAAATCCGTAACATGATCTTTAAAACATTACATCATTTTGTCTTGTTTGACCATGGGTTGTCTAAACAAGATAAAACATCATTTAATACATTAGTATTTAAGTAAAAGAAAATGTATTAAACTTGCATTGATTTAACACACATACAAAATGTTTTAAACATTTAGTGTTTTACGTATGTTGTATAAAAATAGTTAAGATAATTATTTTTATACTAATGAGGTGTCGAAAAACTAAGAGTAACTTAATATGACAATATCGAAGTAGTAACTTAATATGTCATTAACCTCACACATACAACTAGTATAAGAGTAAATGGAACATACTCCTTAATTTTTTTTTTATTTTTTTTTTAAAAAAAGGAGTGATTGTGAGGGCAAGAAAGATTTCGAGTACATATCAATTCATTATTCAAATTATGATTGATATCATCATCGAATCTAATTGACAAGTTTTCGAGTGTGGACATGAAATTGGAGTCATTATTTGTTTAGCTTCAAGATAACATCAAAACATGATGAAACATATTATCTTGAATCTACATACTCAATCACACTCGATTGTTGTGAAAATAATGACGTTCTATCAAGACGAAAATAATATGCATCAGATCATAACTCACACTTGTGTTGAAGATGCCATATTGAGTCTTCGTGTCCAATGGTTGTGTTCCAAACTTTAAACTAATATGTTTAAAAGATGCATAAAATACACAACTAAGTAGGATTGACAACTTGGATGTTTCATCCGAAATATACAAGTAATTTACATTGCAATGCAATTAGTAAATGTGTCAATTCCGAAAAACCAAACATGAGCAAACAAACAACATATGTAAACTTTGCTCATGAACGACTCAACACTCAAAGTCACATGTCTAGTAAAAGTGTCACACATAATATGTTATTAACTATTATGTATGTCATCAATCTTTGAGAATATCACATGTAGTTCTCTTATCAAAAGATTGAAAAAGGGTAACTTATATCCTATGCATCTTATTCCCTTTGTAACATGAATGGTTATGTTACATGAGAATACATTGCATCCTGTTAACAAATATAGGATATTAGAGTTTAATAATAACCTAATACAACATGTGTCATTGCATAAACAAGTAAAATTGGTCAAAAACTAAAATACTTGTTTCACAAAGCATTCGTAAGAGTGATAAGTTTCCTCTTAGAAAAGCATATTTGTTGAAATATACAATATGTCTCATTTTTAATATAATGCTCACAAGATCTATTGAGGTATGTAACCTTCACTAGATTCTTTCTCAAGATATGCAAATGAGCATTCTTGAAACACACACGATGTAGTAGATTCTACATTGTAACACATTAGAGTGTCTCTTGGTTCTAGGAAACCAAATCATGTTAAAATAACATGTAACAACTCAACAAACAAAGATGTTGTCCAAGAGATCATAAAATACACCATCTCCATCAAACAACCTTTAAATCTCAAGCACGAAATTAAAACATTTCACTTGCCTTTTTTAGGAGTTGTGTAAGACATGTCATTTTCTTAACCAACTTTCAAAGTATGGTTAATTGAGTCATATTAGGCCATGTATAAGCAAAACAAGATAACATCATCTTTGTTATACTTCGATAGGCAAATATAGGAATTTGAATTCTTCTAACATGAGAATGACTACTGGAGAACCTATCGCACTAGAAATTCAATTTGACCTAACGGTTGGATTGCTTCCAGGAGAGAAGTTGGGTTCGTGTATAACCCGTAAAAATGGTCGTGTTTAGCCTTAATTGAGCACCACTAGTGATAGTCTCATACTTATTCTCTAACTTGAAAATTTTTCATTCCTACATTTGACTAGAGATAGTTTACATCGATGAACTTTATCTCCCATTAGGATGTCATCTTAAACAAGTAGTAATTAGGATCTGCCTTAGCAAACCTAGAGTGCTTGCATCCCACATACGTGTTTCAAAATGATAACATGTTCTCATAAGACATGATTAAATGTCTTCATGATCTTAAATGCTAAATGATTATCATGTTTTGCATGATGGTTGCATTTATTCCTTATGTGCATTTTACATGATTTGCTTGTAAAGTTTGCACCCACACTATTCTCTATTGACACATTAGGAATTAGGTATGCCCATCACTATGAACCCTTAGAAGTCATAGAGTCATACACTAGTGTCAAAACCTATAAGTTAGAGTAGTCGCGAAGTTGTCCTAATTCCCCAGTCATCACTTCGCCTTCTTCCAAGTAATACACCCGTTTGTCATGGGAAGGTTAGATACAAACCTAGTAGAACTCGGAGTAGGATTGACAACTTAAATATTTCGTCCGAAATATTCAAGTAACTTTAACTTGCGATCGCAATTGTTAAATGTCATATCCGAAACATCATATTCAAGCTTTTTAACAACGTATGTTAAAACGCTCATCCCAAAGCTAAAAGCTAACATCAACCCTCGGGTGACAAGGGACTCACGAGTTGCTATATAATTGATTAGTAGTTCCTTTCATCCTCGTGTGAATATACACGTCTTAAGATCCCAAACCCTGCTGCGAACCAGCACCATAGGCCTAGCTTCACATCTTTCAAAACCCCGTGAAACACTCACGTGCGAAGCACAACGAAATCCGTAAATCAACCAAACCTCTCAACCGAGAATCCCTTAACCATCTCCGTCTAGGTCTAGGAATGATGGAACATATTCCATAAATCTTATGACTATTTAAATATTTCACTGGAAATATTAAAGTCATCCATCGTATCCCTCTTATGACTACTTGAATATTTCACTGGAAATATTGTAGTCATCTCGTGTGTCTCGTCTCATGACTCTTTAAGTATTTCACTGGAAATATTGAGTCATTCTTTAAATCCCTCTCATGACTATCTAAATATTTCACTGGAAATATTAAGTCATCCTTCACATCGCTCTAATGGCTACCTATGTATTTCCTTGGAAATATAATAGTCATTTCTTCTCGTCTAGTACCGTTTGAAGAATTTATTAGGTATAAATTCTCGCCTCGTGTCGAAAAGTCTCACTAAATCAGCGAGATTTATTCGAAAAATCATCTTAAACTCCGATGACTACTTAAATATTTCATCCGAAATATTTAAAGTGTATTTAATTTGCGAAATGCAATTAAATGTCATCTCTCGTTCTCGATCAACGTTCATCGAATCCCGTTGGATTCATTCATAAAAGAATTTATTCGGTATAAATTCTTTTAATCTAAAGTCTAGAAAAATCACAACATATGTGAATTTTCTTTGTCAAAATTCTTGCTTTCAATTCTCACTAACACCATCAAAACCCACTCGATGTAGTCTTGAACCTAAAACCGTCTCTTATCAGAATAGATTGTATCTATCATCTGATTCCTTATCCTTTTCCCTCACACTTTCGCATGGTACTAAACACTACCAATGCTTCCGCATCCTACTCATCTTCCACACACTTCAAACTAAAAATCGCTAGGATAAGTTGAGATATCCCCACTAGAATCTTATCACCAACCTCACAACCCTAAAGATTTTATCTTCTTAACCCTTAGGATATCTCCAAGTAATCACATGCCTCATCATGTGAATATTCGATGAATATTCGCAATGATTGAGAAGAGCTACGTGACTTCAAAGGTGAAGTTTGTCGCATGCTATCCACCACTTGTCATAACATTACTAAGCTCATCGCTTTCATTAACGTTTGTTTTTCCTTTTTATCTTTTACATCTTGTCCGGATGGTCATAGATTAAGGGGGAGCGAAAACACACTCCTATAGCCTTTCACCAAACACTCTCAAGAACACACAAATGTGATTCTTATTCCCTAGGAAACTTCGCTTTAGCTGCCCAGAACTAGGCTGTATAGGAAAATTCGTGACTTCCAGGTCACGGTACCGTTAAATAGGCCACGGTACCGTTAAATTTAATGGTACCGTGTGGTATTTAGTGGTACCGTGCCTATGTTTGATGAATTTTCAATGTTTCCTTTAGATCCCTGCATCCCTAACCTCAAACATGCAAAATTTTGCAAACTCACATACACCCTAGGATTCCCTCACTACACCATAGGACTCTAACACCAACTTTAGTTCGAATCCCACAACTCTTGCCTATATAAGGCCTCACCATTGCAAGCTTATCTTGCATCTCACATTCAAACCTTTTAGCTACACTTCACTCTTGACAGTGATAGTTATTCTAAGAACCATCAACCCATAGATCATCACACTCAAACCTTACAACCTTCAACCCTTATATCAATCCCACTCAAACCTATTAGCTACACTTCACTCTTGATAGTGATAGTTAGTCTAAGAACCTTTAACCCATAGATCATCACACTCAAACCTTACAACCTTCAACTCATCAATCATCACACTCAAACCTTACAACCTTCAACTCATCAATCATCACACTCAAACCTTACAACTACTCCTCACTTTGGATAAGTGATAGTTAGTTAAACAACCTTCAACCCTCACAATCACACAAAACCTTTCATGCACCAAACTATCTCTAACACACAACTAGAATCATCCAAACTAGAAACCTAGAACCTCGTTACCTCAACCCCATTAGAGATATCCACCAACAATCCTGTTAGGATCACATGCACCTTTTCATTTTCCCTTTTAAAATATATCATGCATCTCATTGTCAGTGCAAATGATATATTAATATTAAACCATCTTTTCCCACCTTTCATCAAAGGGCAAAACCAACATCTCCAACCACATCATCATCATCCTCCACCATTAGGATTCCTACACCCTTACCTCCACCAAGTCCACCACAACCTTTAGCTATCACACTAACCCTATCACTATCAAACCTCTTTGGACTTGGCACCAACACATCATCCTTATCACCATCACCATCACCACAACTACTAATGGGTCATCCCATTATTTATCTCCTACAACCACATAACCCAAATTGTCCTTGTTGTCATCACAACCAACACTCTCCCACCTTATGGAATCATTTAGGTATAACCTCTATCGAGTCTACTTTATGGCACGACTTGTCATAATAGTAATCATTTAGAAGTATGTCCTATCAACAAACTATCCTTAACATCAATCATCTTAGGTAGATGATTATGTTGTTCAAAAGGTTTGTTAGAACTTTCCTTCCCAATGACAACTTGGAAGAAGTCAATTTGTGTGTCAGTCAACGAACGAATCTCGTTCTTGTTAGTCTGATTGACTGAACAATTACACCTTAGGTTGTTGCTCTTCGCCCTTTTGGCACCCTTTTAGGTTGTGTCACTCACATAGTTTAACCCTTGCATGTCCTGCTATGTGTATTCTATCCCTATATGCTCATATACTGTTATATATTATGTTGCACGAAGCTAACCCTTGATGTAGGAAAAGCCTTTGTATGAATTTGATCCATGGATCCGCTAGATACTAAGGTAAATAAACAAGGGGATTAAGTCACCATAGGGGAGCATTGAGCTAGGGGGAGCTCGGGAGTATTTAAATACATAGCATGGAGTCGTCTTCACAAGTGGTGACAGAAGACTTCACTGGGATGATGCAAACTCGCCTTTTTGGGGATAAAGGATAGTAGTGCAATAAGGGGGAGTAGGGAGTAAATTCAAGGGAGCGCTCGAGGAAACTACCTTTTTGATTTGACAAAAGGGGGAGAAGGGGAGTGTAAACAGGTAACTTTTACATTTCACTATGTGTTACGGTTTACATATTTGTCATCATCAAAAAGGGGGAGATTGTTAGTGCAAATATTACGATATTTAAACTAAACGATTTCTTCGGTTTTAATAATGACAAACATGTAACTTGTAATACATAACGTAAAATGTGCAAGTTACTTGTAAACACAAAAAATCAATGCATACTTACATCAACACCTCCCGATGTCTCAAGTATGCTTCAACGAAGTCGTAGATTTCCATCCCGACATAAATCACTCAAGGTATGGACAAAAAAATCTACTACTTGACAAATGATCAAAGGATTTTATTTTTCTAAACTTCACATTTTTAATGTGACAAAACATTTTTTCAAAAATATATTTCACAAATTATTTTTGAATTAAAAAGAAATGTTTTATTTTGAAAAATATGTTTGAAAATCCCAACAGTCAAATTTCCCCCCAAAACAGCTCATAACTTCCCCAAATAAACCTTCCCCACAAAAGACAAAAAAAGGGAGCATCCACGGCACCGTTAAGTATGGACGGCTCCACTAAATTTAGTGGAGCCGTCGGGTATTTAGTGGAGCCGTAGGTCTGTAACGGTCAGATTTTCCCTTGCCTATAAATAGTGGACCATCCCACACTTCCAACTTGATTTTTCCAGTCCTTTTTCTCTGGTCTAATCCCTCCTCACTTAGATGACTTTCTTTGATCATTCAGAGAGTCTTAGGTTGTTTAAGAGTGATCCAATCATCCACTCAAGTGATCCTCTTCATTCCTCTTGATTAGCAAGAGAAGAACACAAATTATCCAAGTAGATACAAAGTGTTGTCATCCCTCTTGATTAGCAAGAGAAGAACACAAAGTATCCAAGTAGATATAAAGTGTTGTCATCCCTCTTGATTAGCAAGAGAAGAACACAAAGTATCCAAGTAGATACAAAGTGTTATCATTCCTCTTCATTTACAAGAGAAGAACTCAAGGTATCCAAGAAGATACAAGAGTTGGAGTTGATAGGTCTTGTAACATTTGTTACACTCTTGATTGTATCATAGCATACATCAAGATTATTTTTCTTTTGTGAGAGAGTGAGTCAAGATCATTGTGATCTTAAGAGATAGTGAAGATCTCTTGAAGCCATTGGGCTTGTGTGATTGATCGTGTGGATCAAGGGTAGATCGGGTAGATCGTGGTAGATTGGTGCTAGCTAAGATTAGCACTTGACATCTAGCTTAGTGTCAGAAATAGGATAAGCGACGTGTACGGGGTAGATCGTGGTAGATTGGTGCTAGCTAAGATTAGCACTCGACATCTAGCTTAGTGCCGGAAAACAAGTTAAGCGACGTGTACGGTTTTCTCCGCCTGAAGGGAGTTTGTTGATTAGTGAAGTAACTCTCGAGTTGGGTACTCGGGGAGTGGAGTAGGGCGAAGAGGAGCTTCGTGACCGAACCACTATAAATCACCGTGTCCGGTTTGCGCCTTCTTACTTATCTCTTTACTTTCATTTCATTCATTATCGCTTTATATTTATATTTGCATTGCGTATATGTTTGTGTGGCTAGTTACTTATGTCGTGATTGATTATGTATGTTCCATGGTTTGATTGTGCATATGTTGTGGTTTACTATAGTCATCTCTATATGCTATAAAATCATGGTTGACACTTTTCATATTACATCACACTTGATAGGGTGTTTGATACAAAAAGTTTTAAGTTTTTAAATGGAAACGTATTCACCCCCCCCCCTTCTACGATTTCCACATTCTCTCTGGTATTTCTCAAACATTGTTATAAAACTATTTCATAACTATGAACTCATCAACTATTTTGAACGCTATGTCGACTTTCTCTGATTATTTTACTCCTCTTCTTCGAGGATGAGTGTGAACATTCATTCCATACTCTCGGAACACCTACAACGTCTCGTAATACACCACCTTATAACTCATCAGTTAAGTATGAGTGTTGTGTCGGGAATTTTTAAGTATGATGATTTGGAATATCCTTATTTGAATGGATTGGGACGCCTTTTCATTCAAATAAATATATTGTAAATCGCCGAACCATAAATTTATATTTCTTTATTTACATTGTTTGGGACGCCTCTCTATGTAAATAATGAATTATAAATGAGGGGGCTTATTTGTATTCGATGAGACATGAGTGTAAACTTGAACTTGAAAATCACCAGTATTCTCCCACTCAACAAAAATCTTAAGACCTCATTTGAACTACTTGAGTTCATTATTAAGTTATCACTTTTTCCGTTACAAATCCTTACAATCATGAGCTATTTATTGAGTTAACAGACTTGTTACAAAGGAAAAAAATCAAGAAGAATAAAGAGGACATAGAAGAAGAAGCATGTAAATTGGTGTAAACCACAAGGATGAAATTTGTAATTTACTCCAATTGTCGGGGCTGTTAGTAGACTTATTTTTATTAGATTTGGATTACTATTTGTATTAGATTAAGATTATTAGTTTGAGATCAAGCACAAGTGTTAAGGTATAAATATTGAGACAAATGTAATCTTACATTATCAATTAATCAATTACGTCTCCCTTTCATAAAAGAAATAAAAAATTAATAAATTGCGCCTTACACTTATCACTCTAAACATTACTAGATAAAGTATTGTTAACTACTTGTTTGCAAATATATATATATATATATTAAGGCATATCAAACTAATTTATAGAATTAAAAAAAAAAAAAAAAAAAAAAAAAAAAAAAAAAAAAAAAGCCTTTAAGAATACAACTTTTGTTAAACTTAGGATATAAGTGGATTTTGTAAATAAGAAGGAAGACATTGTATAAATAAGAAGGGAAGACGCTCTAATGTGCCAAACAAGTCTTCAACTTATTGATAATAACATTTCTGTAAAATTATATCTACTACATATAAAACATGATTGTTTTTGCTTAAAACTTGAAAAAATTAGAATAAGTAATGTTTATTCCTCAAAATACCTCTTTCAAACTTAAATTCCCACATAAAATTCAAACAATGTTGCTTTAATGAAATAGTTTTAACAATTCTCATTAAAAAAAATTTCAAAAAAGTGCATCAAAACTTTTATTATTTTTTATTTTTTTTTAACTCAATCATTAATAATTTCAAAAAATTCATCAACAAACTCTATTATATAAGACAACCATATCAATTTTTATTTTTATTTTTTATTATTATGTTTGTTTATAGTTAATGAGAATGAATAACTACGCAACTAAAAGTTTGCCGTTATAAAATTATCGTTGTTATGCACTTTTATTCTTCTAGTGTTTAATAATAACAAAGTGAAAAATGATACAAACTTAAAATAGTGATAATGATGATAGGAGATAAAAAGATTAATGAATTTGGTAGGGTTAATATACAAATATGTCACTAAACGTTTTTAAAAATGCGTATAAGATAACGAACTTTTATTTTGCTCAATTGGGTAAGTGAACTTATAATTTAGATTACTTTTCCTATTTTCATGGTTACTGAACCCATATTTTTCAATAATTAAGTAACATAAATGTTGTGTTTTTTAAAGTTCGGCGATGTGTATGTATATTTTTAATAAGTTCGGCGACCTACAATATCATGTTTCATAAGTACAATAACCCAAATAAAAAAAATGAAAATTTGTTAACTTAGGCACATTTAACAACATATTTAATTATGATCTAAGATCATTTGAGGACAAAATATTTCTCACATACAAAGGGACCAATCCCAACCTTCCATTCATTTTGATCTAATGGCTGAAATTAAATTGATTATTTACACTTGAGGGGTATTTTTGTACTATATAAATATAATTTTTTACAGCCTATCTCAACTAATTCCTCATTTTTTTCACACACACACAGTGTGTTTCTTTCTTCTCTCTCATCAATTCATCAATACATCTTCTTCTTCATCCCGTTCATCTCGTAACTCTAATTCATCAATAAACCCTAATTTTTGCTGCTTAATTCATCCCGTACATCTCTCATCAATTCATCAATACATCTTAATTTTTGTTCACCTTCTTCATCCCGTACATCTCCTAACCCTAATTTTTTATCGTTTAATTTTTGTTCAATTCTAAGCTTAATTTTAAGTTATATGAGAGAATAAGCTCAATTATAAGCTAGCTGATTCAATTTTTTCATCTGATATGCAGGTTTTATGGATTCGATTCAAAGTTCTACTATTTCTAGTTCTTCTGAAGAGATCGTTGTTAATGATTCTTCTACTATTCCTGAAGAGATTGTTCTTGATGATGATGTTTCTGCTAAGTATGTTGAGGAGATTGTTGCTTATGAACATGGTGATGAATCCGAAGCTATTAAGAGTAAGTTTTTTGATTATTTTAATTTTTAGTGTAATTTGTGTGTCCGTGTGAATAAGTTATGTTGTTAAGGTGTTATAAGGTCTGAATAAGCTATTAGTTAGGTTTTGATTGAATTAAGCAGTTTTTAATATGTGAATAAGTAGGTTTAAGCTTTGAATAAGGTATCTTAGTAGCTGATAATAATAAGCAGTTTTTGGTTATATCACATGTGATAATAATAAGCAGTTTTTGCTTATATCATATCTTAGTAGTTGTTTTTTTCAATTTTTGGTAGTATATCACATGTGATAACATTTTTCAATTTTTACTGATAAGTAGTATATCACCTGTGATATATACATGTTATATGTATCACTGGTGATATAACACACATAAAAACAGTTGTAGTGGTTTTATTTTATTTTTGGTAGTATATTAGCTGTTATAATGATGTATCACATGTGATATATCATATATGATATATGATATATCAGTGTAATATTACATGTGATATATCGTATATGATATATGATATATGCTATATCATATATCACCTGTGATAACATTTATCACCTGTGATAACATTTTTCAATTTTTACTGATAAGTAGTATATCACCTGTGATATATACAGGTTATATGTATCACTGGTGATATAACACACATAAAAACAGTTGTAGTGGTTTTATTTTATTTTTGGTAGTATATTAGCTGTTATAATGATGTATCACATGTGATATATCATATATGATTTATGATATATCAGTGTAATATTACATGTGATATATCATATATGATATATGACATATGCTATATCATATATGTTTATGTGATTTCATTTTTAGTTTATCATTGTTTTTATTTTTATTTTTTTCAGATTTGAATGCTTTGAAAACTCCTGAATCGTTTGCTACTCACTCTAATTTTGATACTCCTGGGGGAACTGTTTATTATATTCCTAAAGTTCCTGTGGACGTTTTACTAGTTAAGGGGAAAGTTTATAATTCGATGGATGAGTGCATTACTGCCTATATGAAATATGCTGCTAAAGCAGGGTTTGTGGTTAGGAAATCATGCCAGAAAAGATTGAGGAATGGTATTGTGAAACGAAAGTATTTAGTGTGTAATAGGGAAGGTTGTCCTAAGGGAATACATGTGGATACTTTAGACTTAGAGAATAGTGACAAGCAGATTAGAAGTTCGAACTTGCATATCACAGGCTGCAAAGCACGTGTTATTTTTGATTTGATTCCTGGTACTAGTAAGTACAAGTTGAGTCTTTTTGATAGTATTCATAATCATGAGCTTCAACGTGAAGAGTATAAGCATTTGTCAAAGACTGAGAGGCAGTTAACCTATGCTGAGCAGTTGTTTATTGTTAAAGCTGCTAGTGTAAATATAGGTGCAACGAGAGCTCATCACATTTTAACCGGTTTGAAGGGTTCTTATTTGCTTGTTCATGGTACAACTGTTGATTTCAAGAACTTTTTTAGGGGTGTGAACTGTTATATAGGCGATAGTGATGCGCAAATGCTTATTTCTAAGATGGAGAATAGGAAGAAGCATGTGGCAGATTTTTCATTTGATTATATGGTTGAAAATGCTGAGCTTACTGCAATTTTTTGGGCTGATGAAGTTTCCAAGTACAATTACAAAGAGTTTTGTGATGTTGTTTCGTTTGATGCTACCTACAGAACAAACAAGTAAGTATTTGTATGTTAAATATGACATTTTGATTATATGATTTGGCAATTTTTTTTTTTATTATTTTTTGATTTGACAATTTTTTTTTTAATTTTTTTTTCAGGTACAAAATGGTGTTTGTTCCCTTTACATGCATAGATAATCATCGGAGGTGTGTTACTGTTGCTGTAGGGTTGCTGAAAAACGAAACTACAGCTTCTTATATATGGTTGCTGAAAGCGTTCATAAAAGCGTTTGGTAAGGCTCCAAATATTGTTGTTACTGATCAGGATGGTGCTATGAGAAATGCTATTGAATCTGAATTTGCTGGTTCGAAACACAGACTATGCATGTGGCATATTACACAAAAGCTTCCTGGAAAGGTATTTTTTCTGTCTTCTTGTATTTTTCGTTTGATTATTCCTGCGTTTTGATTACTGCTGAGTTTTTATCACCTGTGATACATACAAAATTACTTATAATGTTGGTGCTTGTTGAAAAGAGTTTGTACTGTTTTGGCTTAAGTTATTAGGTATCACCTGTGATACAAAATAACATATTAGGTATCACATGTGATATAAAATAACATGTTCTTGTTCATTTATCACATATGATTATGCATATATATATATATATATTTTTTTTCAAATCATTTGTTAAATTAGATGTGATATATTGTTTTCAGATATGTTCAAAAATCTATGATCACACTGACTTGAAAAAGAAGTTCAATCAAATTGTATGGAATATGTATATTGGTCCGGAGGAATTTGAGGATAAATGGGCTAAGTTATTGGACGAGTTTAGTTTGCATAGTCATAAGTGGTTAACAAAGATGTTTCGTATACGTTCATCTTGGATTCCTGCTTATTTTATTGATTCCCCGTTGTGTGGTTTGATGAGGACGACATCTAGGTCTGAGAGTGAGAACGCCTTTTTCTCTCATTTTACGAATTCAGGTTCTACTCTTATGAATTTTATGAATTGTTTTGAGACGGCTATGGAAAAGCAGAGGCATATACAAGAGAGGTTAGATCATAAGACTATTGATTCTGTTCCGAAGTTTAGAACCTATCTTAAGATTGAACATCATGCATCGAAGGTTTATACTCGTCGTTTGTTCGAGTTAGTTCAAGCAGAGATATTTGCAGGCACATGGTATTGTCAAATAGATGCGAAAAATTTGGTTGAAGGATCTGAGGTTTCTATTATTAAAGAGACGAAATTTGTTGATGAATTTATGGAGAGTAAGAAAGCTAAGAAGAAAGCGAAAGCTAAGAAGAAAGTTAAGGATAATGGTAAGGATAATGATAAAGATGAAGAAGAAGAGCCACCAAACTTGTTTCGTAGAGTAGATGGACTGTATAAGGTATGTTAGTTTCTTAAAAATAGTGTTCTTTTTTTTTCTTTGTATTATCACCTGTGATTTTTACCTAACTTATTACTTTTTGTCCATGTAGGTCTTGCGAAACCAAGAAGATGGATCAGTTGTATGTTCGTGTCAACTTTTTGTTCGAGTTGGAATATTATGTAGACACATTTTCTGTGTCTTTAAGAACGCTAACATTGAAATTATCCCAAATCAATACATATTGAGGCGTTGGACTAAGAACCTTATACCTGCTGCTTTAAGGAACAAAAGGAACAGATATGGTGAGAAGGATGTGATTGTTGAGAATTATGCAAATGAGGCAAGTTCTATTGTTGATCATTGTGTGCATTTGTTGAGTAAAGACGAGGCTAGGTTGTCTGGTTTTGTCGAGAAATTGAGGTTGCTAAAGATTGATGTTGAAGCTGATTGTCCAAATCCTCCATCTAAGAACAAGCTTGATAATTTGGAGGAACTTGTTGGAGTCCCCAAGCCGGCTGTAAAAACTGTTAACAATCCATCTCTTTGTAACCCCAAAGGCCGTAAGAAGCGTATAAAAGGAGGTAAAGAGCAAGCTTTTGATAAGAATTCGAAGAACAAGAATACATGTTCACTATGTGGAGCAACAGATGGTCACAACAAGAGGACGTGCCCGAAAAAGTATTCAGGAGAGGGTGACTTGAATCAAGCAGAGATTACAAGTGAAGAATGTGATTTGGTTGAACCAGAGATTACAAGAAAAGAGGGTGTCTTGGATCAACGAGAGATTACAAGAGAAGAAGTTGACTTGGATGAACCAGAGATTACAAGAGATGAGGACCACATGGATCAACCAGAGATTACAAGAAAAGAGGGTGAGTTGAATCAATTGGAAATTACAAGAGATAAGGAGCTCTTTGTTCAAGCATAAATTAGATCATAAGTCGTTTGTTTCTTTTTTTATTTTCTTTTGTTGATTTTAAATTTTCTAGATTGTTTTGATGATATTTGAATAACAGATTTATACATGATTGTTTGATTATTAATGTGTTTTCATTATTACTGAGTTTTCATCACCTGTGATACAAAATAACTTATTAGTTATCACCTGTGATAAAAAATTACTTATAAGATATCACCTGTGATTCATTCAAAATGATACATTGGTTATTACTGCTAGTTGGTTTTAATGCTTTTCAGTGTCATCATCATCAAATTTATCTTCTTCTTTTATTCTGAAGACTTCAAATATAATTACAATATCACTGGTGATATTTCAGAATATCACTGGTGATATTTCAGAATATCACTGGTGATATTTCAGAATATCCCTGGTGATATTTAGAATATCACTGGTGATATTTCAGAATATCACTGGTGATATTTCAGAATATCACTGGTGATACTAGTCTATAATTGACACTTTGTAATTTTATTTTCAGAGGGCTGTTTTTTCAAGGCATCTGTCTACATGTCTACATTCAAAAGGAGATGAATTTATGAATCAGAAAAAAAAAACCAACAATCTTAAACATGAGTTGGAAAACAAAAAAAGAAAAGATAGACTGTGGTTTGTACATGATGTTGCATATGGAGCATTATGAAGGTAAGAGTGGTGCAAAATGGGAAATAGGCATGCTCAAAGAAACGAACAGAAGCCATCGAATGCAGATAAATAGCCTGAGAACAAAGTATTTAGCAAAGATTGTGTCGGATAGTATCCAAGTTTGGGGTAACCTAAGAATGATGGTGCTCTATTAGGTCCCGAACCACATTCCCGGGTGCCGGAGATTGTACTCTGTCTTGTTATGGCTTTATGCTTAAATAAACTGTTAGGCATTACACTGATGAATGTAATCTGAATTTGAAAATACTTTTTGGTTAAACTGAATATAACTTCTTTTTATATATTTCCAGCGTGTGATTTTTTATGTATCACAAGTGATAACAAATATGATTTTTTGTATCACAGGATTTAACTTACTTTGTATCACAGGTGATACTTAACATATATGATACTTAGCATATCACATGTGATACTTAATATATATGATACTTAAATATCAATGGTGATACAATAAATATCACTGGTGATAAAGTAACTAGTTGATAAAGTTTTGTATCACAATATATCACATATATGATACTTAAATATCACTGGTGATACAATATGTATCACCAGTGATATTTATTAATAATAATTCATTTTTACATTTAACTAACCTTGTTACTTTATCACCAGTGATATTTATTGTATCACCAGTGATATTTAAGTATCATATATGTTAAGTATCATATATGTGATATATTGTGATACAAAACTTTATCACCTAGTTATTTTATCAGCAGTGATATATTGTGATACAAAACTTTATCACCTACTTAAATATCACTGGTGATACAATAAATATCACTGGTGATAAAGTAACTAGGTTAGTTAAATGTAAAAATGAATTATTATTAATAAATATCACTGGTGATACAATAAATATCACTGGTGATAAAGTAACTAGGTGATAAAATTTTGTATCACAAGTGATAACAAATATGTTTTTTTGTATCACAGGATTTAAGTTACTTTGTATCACAGGTGATACTTAACTTATCACATGTGATACTTAATATGTCACATGTGATTTTCAAACAAAACTTAACATATCACATGTGATACTTAAATATCACTGGTGATAGAATAAATATATGATACTTAACATATATGATACTTAAATATCACTGGTGATACAATAAATATCACTGGTGATAAAGTAACTAGGTTAGTTAAATATAAAAATGAATTATTATTAATAAATATCACCGGTGATACAATAAATATCACTGGTGATAAAGTAACTAGGTGATAAAGTTTTGTATCACAAGTGATAACAAATATGTTTTTTTGTATCACAGGATTTAACTTACTTTGTATCACAGGTGATACTGAACTTATCACATGTGATACTTAACATATATGATTTTGAATGTAGCACAGGTGATTCCTAATAAGTTATTTTGTATCACAGGTGATACCTTATAATGTATGTAGGTAACTACAGTTTATGTAAATTTTTTGTGCTGCTCATTAAGTTCAAATTATTTATCTTTATTGGTTTAGTGTGACAACATTTATTTAGCCAAAAAAAACAAATGATATAAAAAAAATAAAAAAAGTCTGTTTATCAACTTAATTTTTAAGTTCATTTTTTATTAAATGTCAAATTGATTGAAGTCCTAGGTTTCCTTTTACAAGTCTTTGTCAAAAAAAAACTTTCATAAAAGCCAATGTATTAAAAAAGTTACCTTTTAATATTAAAAAAAAAAAAAAACAGATGGACCACTTTTGCCAATTCAGGAAACTTACCCCACCAACCCCACCAACTCCACCCTCAACCTTTCACTATCAAAATATTCTCTTTATCTAACAAATCATTTTCTCTCTCTTATCACCATTAAAAAAGCTAGCATAAAGCAATCAAAACTACCCGTTTTTTAACTGTTAAATTCATAAAAGTAACACAAAAATGCAAGAATCATCAAGTGTACAAGCAGATCCACAAAAAAAAAGGATTGAAAATGAACATACTGACTCTCGAAATGAAGGTACGATGCTTTCGAGTAATTAATTAATTGTTTTATTAGTTGTTTCTGTATTTTTTAAGTGTCTTTGATATAATTTATGAATATTTTCTTAAGTTTTTGTGAAGCAATGATAGATTATAGATTATATTTAAAAAATCTAGATATAATTAGCTGATTATTGAATGTGTTGTAGTCAATAGGTTATGTTGTTTATTAGATGTTTGTTGATGAACTGACTGTTTGGGATTTTAGATTTTGTGATATGAGGCCTTATGTTGTACATTTTAGAAAGTTAATTTATCAAATTAGTTCAAGTGTTTTGTAGTTTAATGAAAATGTCATGAAAATGCAGAGCATAAAATAGATGAAACAATTCCAAAAAGAAGAAAACAGTTACCAAGATTAGGATGTAAGAAAAAAGGACGTCATATGCATCCACTATTAGCAGCACATCGAAGAAAGTTGGAAGAAAAAAATAAAAAAAGAATGCAGATGAAGAAACAACGGTTAGATGCGGCAAAATTAGAAAAAGCTGAAAATGAAGCAGCAAAGAAGGAAGAAGCAGGTGAAAAATGTAAAGAACAGGTTAGTTAAATGTAAAAATGAATTATTATTAATAAATATCACTGGTGATACAATAAATATCACTGGTGATAAAGTAACTGGTAATGTCCTATAACCTTCTTTACATTATGCCACAGGCTGAAAAAGAAGCTGAAAAAGAGTCTAATGCAAAGACAGAAGAAACTGGAAAATCTAAAGAGAAAGAAGTTGAAGACAAGAAGAATGAAACAGCAAAAGGAAAAAGAAAAATAGATGAAACTGGGATTGATGAAAAAGAATTTGATATGGGTGAGTGTAATTCTGATGACGAAGAAAAGGAAGGGATTCATAAAAATGTAAAAAAGAAACAAAAGATGTTTACGACGTTGAGTTCAAGGGCAACTGTTAGGCCCTTTTTTGATGCTATGCATGGACTAAGCAAAGAGAGAAAGAAAGTTATAAGAGAAATGGGCTTTGGTGAGTTGATTGATTTTCCGATTAATGAAATACCAACAAGGCTAGTGTTTTTTGTAGTAGACAGTTTGGACGTAGAAACAATGAACCTTCGGCTTCCAAATGGTAATTTACAAATATATCCACAGACGGTGAAGGAAGTTCTTGGGTTACCAAAGGGGTCAAGGAAGTTGGAAACAAATGAAGGAAAAAGAGAAAAGAAAGATCTATTTGAGGAAGAATGGAGAAGTCAGTTCAAAGATGAAAGAAAGTTGACATTAAATGCATTATCAAGACAGATAACAAAAACAATAAACACAGATTTCATGTTCAGAATAAACTTTTTAATGCTAGTTGCAAATACCTTTGGAGAATGTGATAGCAACTGTGTTGTAAAAATGACGGTATTGAAAAATGTTCTTGAAGAAGATGATGTTAGAGAGATAGATTGGTGTAGATATGTATATGAATGTGCAAGATTGTCAAAAACTGATTGGGCAAGCAGAAAGAGGAATAGGAATGAGGTTGTCTATTACGGCCCGGTTACATTCTTGATGGTATCTCCTGATTTTTATTTTTTATTATTTTTTATTTTTTTTAGCATAACAAGTTTATGATTTTGAAAATATACATACATATGTTTTAAGTGTTAAAAAAAGACCATGTGTAGTATCACCTGTGATATATGAAGTATCACATGTGATATATGAAGTATCACCTGTGATATATGAAGTATCACAGGTGATACTATTTATTATTTTCACAATTTATACTATATGAAGTATCACCTGTGATATATGAAGTATCACAGGTGATACTATTCATTGTTTTCAATTCTTAAAAACTATATGAAGTATCACCTGTGATATATATATATATATATATATATATATATATATATATATATATATATATATATATATATATATATATATATATATATATATATATATATATATATATACTTGATAATGTTTTTTAATATAATATTATAAATGGTTGTTGAAACAGCTTGCATATTTACAATATACGAAGTTTGATCGAATGAGTGTTGCAAGAAGATTACCAGCTTTCAAAAGTTGGAATGCAAACTTGTTGAAAAGTAGAGAGACTCTGGAACTAGATTACAAAAACTTTTTTGGGATAGTCAACATTATAGGAGCTCTGAATGAACAAGAAAAAACTGCTCAAAAGGAGGTGAGTATATGATATCTCTAGTGATATTAGATTATTTTTGTGTTTAAGAGTGTAACTGATGATTTCTTAAAATTTAAATTCAATTACAGGAAATTTATGAAATGTTAGAAGACAAAATAGAAGGTATTTTGAGTGAGAAACAATTGTTTGAAGAAACAGTCAAGGAAAGTCTAGTAAAGTTTGGAAATGATCAAAGGCTTATTGAATATAGAGAAAGATTAAAGCAGATTTTCAGAAACGCTAATGATAATTTCCAAAGAAAAAGTCCTTTCTATTATTCATCAACAGAATCAAGCTCCATCAAATTTGTAACAAGTGACGATGAAGATGATGACAATGGTGAATCTAATGATAACAATCATAACAATGAAAAGACAGAATCTGGACATCAAAATAGAGAATATGGAGATGAAAATGGAGAATCTATGATATTTGATGATGATGAAGCTGACAAACAAGATGCCACAAATGACAATAATGCATAATCAAACTCTGATAAAGACGAAGGTGCACAAGGAATGGTAAAGGATGAAACTGCATCAAACAATGAGGGCAGTAGTACCAAAAATGATGTAGATGCGGAAAACAATGAAACAAAAAAGGTTACAAGTCAAAAAATTGAAGGTGAAAAGATGAATGAAGATGAAAAAATTCAATGTCAATTTAAAGTTGATGATGATTTATCTTTCTTTGATGTATTAATTGCTAAAACCGATGAAGAATTTATGAAAGAATTGAGAGAAATTCAACGAAAACAAGCCAAACCGCTTGAAGATTTAACCGATGAAGAATTTCTTGAAGTTTTAGATGAAGCGCAAACATTTGTGAATCAGGAAAAGGTAGAAGAAAAAGAAACGGAACAAGCAGATGCTTCTTGTCAACAAGAAAAACAAAAGCAACAAGCAAGTTCATCTTGTTGTAAAAGCAGGGAGGATAATTTTGAGTTCACACCAGGATCACAGCCAACCTTTGATCTAGGATTTGATAGCCCTGTAGTAGACTCAAAACCATGCAAAAAATCAGAGTCAAATGATGAAGAAAAAGAATCTTGGTGCTTGCAATCACCATATATAAACCAAAAGGTCAGCACAACAACAGAGCTAACAGAGGATGAAATACTCTTGGCAAGAAGCATCTTTTGTATGGAAGGAGACGAAGCGTAAGATTAACTTTTAAATTTTTATCAACTTTAATTGAATATATCATAGGTGATACCTCAGTTCTTTTTAACAAATGAAAGAAATGATTAGTATCATCTGTGATATATCAAAGAATATATAATATCTGAAGTTTCTTATACTTATCACCTGTGATATTCTCAAAAACAGAGAGCAAGTTTTCAACGACCAACGTGTAGGATTGATGAGAATGAATGTCCAATCACTAGCACCAGGCTTGAAAATTGAAACTCCTGTGATCGACACATTTGCTTCAATCCTAAATTACGAAGAATAGGAATCAGAGAAAGAGATGAAAAGACATTACTTTTATACATCAATGATGGTGAGATAAATTTAATTTAAAATAATGTACTATAATTGAATGTGTTTATGTATTAACTTAATTTAACTTGTTTTCAATTATCAAGCAGCTGCCTGGAGTAATAGAAGATAATCGAAAACGCATGCTTTCCGAAAAAGAAATAACAGATAAACAATATGATGAGTTTGCAAAGATGATTGCAATTCAGATGGAAGATGATATAAGGAGGCTACAATTTGAAGATGTTAACTTGGTATATCATATGACTTTTATTAATTAATGAATGAACTTAGTCTATTATCTTAAAACTTAGATCATTTTTATAATTTCATGAAAACAGGTTTTCTTCCCAATTATAGCGCATGGTCATTACTACCTTATAGTTTTCAACATCCTTAAAGGAACATCTGTGATAATAGATAACAGTGATTCAGACGGGACGTTTGAAGGAAAGTACCAAGAAAACTATGATCTTGTGGTAAGAAAAACTATTCTGAAGACTTCACATATAATTTATTTTGGTCAAATATAATTACAATATCACTTGTGATATTTAGAATATCACTTGTGATATTTCAGAATATCACTGGTGATATTTCAGAATATCACTGGTGATATTTCAGAATATCACTTGTGATATTTCAGAATATCACTTGTGATATTTCAGAATATCACTTTTGATACTAGTCTATAATTGACACTTTGTAATTTTATTTTCAGAGGGCTGTTTTTGCAAGGCATTTGTCTACATATCTACATCCAAAAGGAGATGTATTTATGAATCAGAAAAAAAAACCAACAATCTTAAACATGAGTTGGAAAACAAGAAAAGAAAAGATAGACTGTGGTTTGTACATGATGTTGCATATGGAGCATTATGAAGGTAAGAGTGGAGCAAAATAGGAAACAGGCATGCTCAAAGAAACGAACAGAAGCCATCGAATGCAGATAAACAGCCTGAGAACGAAGTATGCAGCAAAGATGATGCTCCATGAAGTAAATGAGAAGCAAAAGATGATGTCTGACTATGCCTTGAAATTTGCAGCTGAAAATCCAGATGAAGAAGAAGTAAAGAAATTGGTTCAGGAGGCTATAAATAGAAAGATTGAAGAAGAAGCAGCCCTAAAGCCTGGATCAAGTGGTTATTAGTTTGACATTTAATTTTTGTATAGAAACTTGTACTGTCTTAGTTTATGTTTCTGAAATAGTGTACACAGTTAAGCTAGGTTTAAGAATTAGATATTGCAAAAGCCATTTTTTGTAGTACTGCTGGGCCACGGAATGTGACGGACAGTGTCCAAGTTTGGGGTTACCTAAGAATGATGGTGCTCTATTAGGTCCTGAACCACATTTCCGGGTGCCAGAGATTGTACTCGATTTTGTTATGGCTTTGTGCTTAAACTAACAATTAGGCATTACACAGATGAATGTAATCAGAATTTGAAAATATTTTTGGGTGAAGTAAATATAAGCTTCTTTTATAAATTATGAGTGTGTGATTTTATATGTATCACAGGTGATACCTAGAAGTTATTTTGTATATTAAATATTAACTGTCATTTTATTATTTTATCCGTTATTTTTGTATCACATGTGATACCTAGAAGTTATTTGGTAAACTGTAGATACCTTCCTTACATTATAAGGAATTTTAGGTGATACCTAAAATTAGATATTAGGTATCACCTGTGATACAAAATTATTTATTAGGTATCACCTGTGATACAAAATAATTTCTTAGGTATCACTTGTGATACATTCAAAATCACACATTGATTCGTACTGTTGCTCAATAGAGCTTAGAAGCACTGTTTGTCGAAAGTACTTGGTACACTTATTCGTTTATTTGTGATATCAAAAGACATTTTTTTTTATTTGAAATTATGGAATACTTTGATATTTTTAATATTTTCGATTTTATGGAATACTTTGATATCTATCATCTGTGATACATTAAACTGTGATAAAGCTTTAAACTGTTTTGGCTAAGGTATTATTTATCACCTTTGATACAAAAAAACATATAAGGTATCACCTGTGATACATACAAAATAACACTGCTAATATACAAAAGAAACTTATATTCAGCTTATATTCAAATTCTGATTACATTCATCTGTGTAATACCTAACACCTAGTTTAATCATAAAGCCATAACAAAATCGAGTACAAACTCCGGTACCAGGGAATGTGGTTCGGGACCTAATAGAGCACCATCATTCTTAGGTAACCCCAAACTTGGACACTGTCCGTCACATTCCGTGGCCCAGCAGTACTACAAAATGGCTTTTTCTATATCTAATTCTTAAACCTAGCCATAACAAAATCGAGTACAAACTCCGGCACCAGGGAATGTGGTTCGGGACCTAATAGAGCACCATCATTCTTAGGTAACCCCAAACTTGGACACTGTCCGTCACATTTCGTGGCCCAGCAGTACTACAAAATGGCTTTTTCTATATCTAATTCTTAAACCTAGCTTAACTGTCTTCACAATTTCAGAAACATAAACTACGACAGTACAAGTTTCTATACAAAAATTAAATTTCAGAAACATAAACTACACAATCTTTCATCATATCGCACTTTTAACATGACCTGCTTCCTGTTCAGCTTTCCTTTTCTTTATCGCTTCTCTTATCACCTTTGCTTTCAGTTTATTGTCTTGGTATCTCTCTGCAAATTTATGTGTCTCGTTGCTGATATTTTCTCTTTGAATATTCATTTCATGTGTCAAAATCTTTGTGGCATACTTGATTCTCAATCTTGTTATTGCATTCTCTTGTTCATTTCCTTCTGTTGGAAACTCCAGTTTCCAATTTTTCTCAATCTCTCCATTGTATTGTTCCATATGCATCATCACAAAGACTCCGCAATCAATGATGTTCTTTTTGGTTGCCCACTTAAGCTTCATCACTGTTGTCTTTGATTTTTTTATTTGAGAAGCCTTTTTGTGTTTGTGGGATTTCAAATATCTTGAAAATAGTTTTTTCTACACAAAATAGAAAATTGAGTTTATTAAAGACATCTCATTTAAGCAGTATGCATAATAATTTAAGCACGCATCATAATTTAAGTATAGTCTTTAATTACTTACGAGAACATCGCACTCCTTCGAGTATTTGCTTTCGTATGTCTGCCCTGAATTAGAGTTGTCAATGATAACAGAACTTCCTTTGGAGAGATTGAAAACAACCAGATAATAATGTTCATGCGCAATTATTGGAAAGAATGCCTGTATTAATTGTAAACAAAAATTAGAGTCATTTTAATACAAATAAAACATATCACATGTGATAGTTAACATATCACATGTGATACTTAACATGTGATACTTAACATATCACATGTGGTATTTAACATATCACATGTGATATTTCAATAGAATATTAAGTATCACCTGTGATACAAACAAAAGTTAAAACTCATAATAATTGAAATAAGTTGTTACCAATTCTACTTGATGCAACGATTCGTCATCTTGATTGTTTTTAAACACAGGTTCTAAGTATGAACAAAAATCATTATATTGCTTTTCTTCATCTTGCTTTTTTGCTTCCACTATTTGACGTGTCTGTTTTTATATATCAACATATGTTATAAGAAACAAATTAAGATTTTAGTAATTAAGTTCTAATTTTTTAGGTACTTACCAGTATTCCAGTATGAAAAAATTGTCTCATCTTTGGTCCATAGTTGTTGATTGTTTCTTCGTAGTTTAAAACTGCTGCAAAGGTGTCGATTACACTAGCTTCCACTTTTAGTTGTGGTGCTAGGGTTTGCATGTTGTCTCTGATCGCCGCTGCCTCCCATGCCCATTCAGTTTGAAACACAAATTCGCTATACAAAAAGATAGACCATAATTAGATATATTATTAACAAATTCCTATATGATTGTTTAATTAGATAAAGCAGACTTACTATGGATCTCCTTCCATTGAAAATAAAGCATCTGTAACCATAATTTCATCTAGCTTTATTGGAATTTGTATGTCAGTTTTCTGGTTCATATACGGTGAAACCAGAATTCTTTTTTGAACGACATTTATTTTCTCAATGTAATCATCATCACCCCTTGCATTTTTTTCTTCATTCGCAGCTTCATCATTATCACTACCAGTGTCCGTATCGTCATTCACAGCTTCATCATCATCACTTTTCACAGTTTCCGTTGCAATTTTTTCTTCATTCACAACTTTATCATCATTCACAGTTTCCATATCATTTACAGCTTCATCATCATCACTACCAGTTTCCGTTTCACTTTCATCGCTATTCACAACTTTATCATCATCATTCACAACTTTATCATCATCATCATCATCATCATCATCATTTTCTGTTTCAATCTCGCCATTGCCATCATCTTTTTCTTGTTCACTTTCAATATGTTTTACATTCTCAGTTTCTTTGCTGCTAGTTTCTTTGTCCTTCTCATCACCATTGCCATCATCATTGTTTCCAACATCACTACCATCGTTGTTGTTATCATCACTCTCTTCTTCTTCATCTTGATCAAAATCCACAACATTGAACATTGTTTTGTATTTCTTACATAACATGTTCATTGTTTTGTCATCCTTGAACTTCTGCATACCATCTTTGATTGTCTCATCCAACTCTTCTTTTTCTTTTGAAATTGTTTCAAATTTCTCTTTAATTTTTGCGTAAAACTCCTGTAAAACGAGCAAGTTGGATTAGTTTTTTAATCTATCACATGTGATACATATGACATGTAAAATTATATGTAATATTAGTTATCAGTATAAGTTATATCACCTGTGATACATATGACTTGTGTTGTATGTAATATTAGTTATCATCATCACATATGTTTTATCACTGGTGATATACTACCAAAAACTCAAAAAAATCACCAGTGATATTCTGAAATATCACCAGTGATATTATGAAATATCACCAGTGATATTCTGAAATATCACCAGTGATATTCTGAAATATCACCAGTGATATTCTGAAATATCACCAGTGATATTCTGAAATATCACCAGTGATATTCTAAATATCACAAGTTATATTGTAATTATATTTGACCAAAATAAATTACATGTGAAGTCTTCTGAATAGTTTTTCTTACCACAAGATCATAACATTTATCACTGGTGATATACTATCAATAATTGAAAAAAATTAAAACTAACCTCTTTTGTTTCTGGTCTTTTCGGAAGCAATGGCTCATTGTAAACATCAGCTCCCTTGTATAAATCGAAACCAACTTGTTCTTCCTCAGGATCAAACTCTGGATGGTGTTCCAGCTTTCCCAAGCAGTTTTGTTTTGTTTCCATCAAAATCCTCTTCTTCATTGCTTGAGTGTTCCAGCTTCTTATTGCCGGACGGTGACGTATTACTGGAAAGCTTGGAAAATTGGTTGAATCCAAGTATAGCAGCTTTTTTATACAAAAAATAAATTCGTGTTAGATTATAATATTTGAATTACTTATGACTAACTTATAGAAACTTTTAAAATAACTTACACATAAGAAGGTAATCGGCCCATAGTAGTAGCCTGAGTTCAACTTCACATTATGCCAGTTTTGCTTACTTATCTGTAAGCTTTCCAGTATGTAACCACACCAATCAATATCCTTTATATCATCTTCTTCTTTGACATGCATCAGCACCGTCGGCAGCACCTTTCCTCCATTGTCTATTGTTCCCATCGTGCTTGCAAACAGAGTTAGGAAGTTCATTATAAAGGTGAAATCAGCATCAAAGGTGTTTGATATCTCCATGGATATCGCTGGTGCTGTGATTTTTGCTAGATGAGAGTATTGACTTTTCCATTCTTGTATGAAAGCATCATCAGGTTCTCTTTCATCTAGGTCTTGTAATTTCTTTCTTCCCATCGGGACACCTAGCATATCGTTAATTTTTTGCCTTGTTGCCTTAATAGATCCTTTTTCCAATCTTAGTTCCATGCTTGGTGGATGGAAACTTTGTATCACATGGTACACTAAAGCACCCGGAAGTTCAACTACAGGGAAGTTGATGAATCTCTCAAAACCAATGTTTTTCAAGCACTTTTTCCTAGCATCTGATAAACCGACCATTGCATCATACAGAGCTCTAGGTGATGTTCTGATTTTGCAGGTAGGATACATCATTTTTTTTTTTCCTTGTTTCCTTTTTCTTTTTTCATTTTCTTATTTTTATTCTTGACAATATCCTCCTCCTCAGAATCTTCTTCTTCATCACTTTCCAATTTTCTTTTTTTGGTTAGTTTTTTAACTTTCTCTCTTTCCTTCTCCTTCTTATCCTTCTTCTTATTCTTTTCAGCCTCTTCTCTTTTCTTCATTATGCTTTTTTTAACTTTAGATCTGCACATCTGCTTTACTCTTTTCCTCTTTTGTTCTACAACAGGTTTTTGTCCTGATGTAGATGTCCCTTTATCATCTGCATATTTAAAACACATAAAAGATATAAGTCCCAAACTTATCACACATGATACTCAGCATATGACATGTGATACTCAGAATATCACTTGTGATATATAACTTATCACATGTGATATTTCACTAGAATATTAAGTATTACAAAATAACACCTTAGGGTAATGCAGAAGCCAAATGCGTCTTCTGTGGCTTAGTTGCAGCCGACGCCTTCGGCGAAGCCGATGGCGTCTTCTGTTGCTTAGCCACAGAAGATGCTTTCGGCTTCTCTAGAATATCAAGTATCACCTGTGATACTTAATATTCTAGAGAAGCCGAAGGCGTCTTGGCCGCAGAAGACATTAAGTATCACCTGTGATACAAAATAAGCTATGACATTAAGTGACAATGATTTTCTATCTTATATAACAACCAATAAGCAACTTTTAATTCCTAACTTGTATAACAACCAATAAGCAACTTTTAATTCCTAAATAAGCAATAATGTAGAAGCCAAAGGCGTCTTGGCCGCAGAAGACATTAAGTATCACCTGTGATACAAAATAAGCTATAACATTAAATGACACTGATTTTCTAACTTATATAACAACCAATAAGCAACTTTTAATTCCTAACTTGTATAACAACCAATAAGCAACTTTTAATTCCTAAATAAGCACTAATGTAGAAGCCGAAGGCGTCTTCTGTGATACAAAATAACATCTTTTGTGGCTTATCCGCAGCCAACGGCTTTGGCTGTTGTTTAGCCACAGAAGACGCCTTCGGCTTCACTAGAATATTAAGTATCATCTGTGATACAAAATAACATCATTTCACATGTGGTTTTGTGTGGCTTAGTACGCCTTCGGCGAAGCCGAAGGCGTCTTCTGCGGCTAAGCCAAAGGCTTAGCCGCATATAACTTCTTCAATAAATGCTTCTAATGTGTTTGTTAACTCTTAAAACCTAATTTCTAGTGCGTTTTTCTTCACAAAATCACTATAAACATCAATTATTCATTCTAGGGTTTCGGTATACCTGAAATTGGACTGTTGACTGGTGTTTCCTTCATCCTTTTCGCCGGAGATTCCATTTTTTCTGATCGATTGGTGAAATGCGTGTAGATCCGGCGTTTTTTACGGTAATTTTGATCGGTTTTTGTTGTGAGGAGTGTGTGTTTTTAGTGTGTGTTTGTTGGTAGAAATTATGAGACGAAAATGATCGGGTTAGTGTTTGTGTTTTGTTGTGAATTTACGAAATTACCCCTCCGTGTATTTTTTTAATAGCAATTGGTTTGATCTCAGCCATTGATTAAATTTAAATCAATGGATGTGGTTTGTCCCTTGGTATGTGAGTGTTTTATGGTTTGTAGAATAACTCAACTCTTTAATTATTTATATATTAACCTAATTTTGTACGCATATTCATATTTGTTTTGAAGGTTTTGTTATCGTATAAAAGTCTGCCTAAAATGAGTTGCAACTTGCAACAAATGATATGTACCACAATAAAGCTCAAACTACTAGGTTTGTCTAATTATGTAAATCATTTACCTCTCCCTCTTATTCTCAGTATCCAAAAATAAAGCTCTACAAAAGTCTTGCGCACCAAAAATATACTGATGACATTTCAACGGTTTTCATCCTTATTTTTGGCAAAGATTGATTCAAGTACTAATTTTGTTATGCATTTAATAATAATTATTATGTTAACAAAAATCGCGTATTTTCTTTGTTAATTTATTCTTAATTACTTTTTCTTTGTCTCTTGCTTAAATATTTAACTTCATCTTTTATATCTTACAGAGTCTGTTGCATACCACTCGCCACTTTGAGTAAAATGAGCATTTCAAAATCGGCATCAAAAAACATTGCAACTGAGGAAACAAGCAAGGATGTTGAGTATGCCGATATCTTTGAATCTGACGGAGAATATATCTCCGACACCGGTGACAGTGGAGAAGACGTATCCATGAAAGAAACACACCCAACAATTGAAGTTGAACAACAACCGCAACAACGAAAAGTGAAGCGTACTCTTTTCTCCCCCTCCTCCTCCTCCATCAACGCTCAGAAGGTACGTATATTTTAATTTATTTTCTTCTACAAACAAATTTATTGTTGTTTTCCATCTTTTGTAACAAATACTGTAATATATTATTTTTTGAAGGAAAACAAAATCAAAGAAAGGGGCAATTCCAAGTCAGCATCGGCGTCAGCAAATGTGGTAACCGAAAGAAAAAGCAAGAAAAACCATACTTCAATGTTTGAGGTGGTCGTTGTTAATAAACCTGAGAACCGTATTTCCAATACAGGTATCAATGGAGAAGAAGTCCCGACCAAGGAGGTGGAAAAACGAGGAGTTAAGCGTACTCATTCCTCCTCTTCGACCCCCATTAATGCTGATAAGGTACTCACCTTTTAGTATCTACAACAAACAGCTTAACTACCGCAAACACAATTTGGTATATATGCTCTACCATGCAATGTTTTTGGATATATGTTCTCATTTATATTTCATATGTTACAAGTGACCTTAATTAGTTGCTTCAGTTGACCTTATATTTCTTTTAGCATACTTTGTTTACATGGATATGGCATGTAAAATAGAATTCTTGTTTTTATATGAACAGCATATAACAGGTCGTTTGTGTGTAAATTATATACCCTATGGACAATCTATGTTTAATTTGTCTTAAGGATAGCTTGTTTTCTTCTCTTTAAAGCATACTCGTATATATCATATACTTGAGACATAAAGAACATAGAAAGAACAAATATACTATAGGTTAAAGCATATAAATTACATAAACTATAATTGAAACAAATCAATCTTGTAGGTTCACCATTATACTATGTTATTGGGTCAAGGTTAATAATAATTAAACCGCAGTTTTGTTACAAATAAAAAGAATATAGATTGAGTCCCTCATATTCTTGTCATTGAATTGGAGTCCAAAAGTTTTTTTTCTTTTATTTATTTTTATTTTTTTTGTTTTTAATGACTATAACTTTTATTTTGTGGTTAAGACCTAAAGCTTTGTTAGTGATCACAAATTTATGTTTTTAAAGTTGGGAATTTCTAATTTGTGCCACGGTGGTGGAGGTTTAAGATATAATGGACCGTATCCCCTGCTTAAATAATGTTTTATTAATATATTTGTTGATCAAATTAACATTTTTATATGCATATGGATCATCATTAGCTATCTAACTATCTTAATTGCTTGGCAAGTTTTTTATTTGACCTATCTATTTATATACAATTTGGAATGTTTCAAGGAATCGCTGTCGGGTACACCAAAGAGGCATGGTTTGGAAATAAGGGACCAAGAAGCTGAAGTTGTAGAAATCCAAAATATTGATGTCATACAGCCAAACAATAAGTTTGTGAAGGTATTCTCATTCAAAGATGAAAAAAAGATTCTAAAGCAGTTAATAAAAACGGGTCTGAAAAGTGGAACAATGGAATTTTGGAATAAAATAAAGGGCGGTTCTTTGAGATTAAGCATTCCTTTGGATCGAACTCAGATTTATGAAAAAATAAGGCGTCTGAAGCGCACATATTTAAGTAGTTCTGGCGTTATTGAAGACAAGGAGAAAAGAAGGCTTTACAATCTGTCCCATGAGATATGGGGAGATGAAGTTACTAAATCTACTCTTGAAGTCAACAAAGAAGTAGAAGACGAGGACATAAAACCAGTTGAGGTGGTTCAAAAGAAGATGATAGAAGATGTTGATCCCAATTATCTTGAAAATCTTGGCAAGTTTATCGCAGAACTTAGAGATAATGACGTCTTTGATATTAGATTCCCTTTCAAAGAAGCAATGAATGTTGTTCCTGCTTCCAAAATGGTGCCGATAGATAAAATGATTAAAGGTTTGGATATTCCTTTTTTGAAACAGTACAGCAAACAGATATCGGCGGTTCATGAACTTCTGCAAGCCATATTATCACATCCTTCATTTCCGTCATCGGATGAAAATTAGCTTTTAGCATGTTTTTCATGGAGTTACTTGAGATGGAGCAAAAAACTTTAGCTTATTTTATCTATTTTGTTTTCGCAACTTGAAATTTTTCGTATTTAAACATTGGTGCTGTTATTTAATTTCCTATCATAGCAAATGATTCTCATTTTTATTCCACACTCTCCTCAATGTTATATATGTTTCAGTTCCGGTATTTTCATGGTTGCTTGTCCCACGTACTGTTAACAAATCTTATAAACTTGAATCTTCAAATACTTTTTACTAAAAAGGGGAATTGTATATATATCCCTCTTAAAACACATGATTATATAGACTAAGGATCAAATAAAAAGTAAAAGTAAAATAAGAAGGATGATAAATAACTACAACCGTACAATTTAGATGCACAAACAAAAAATGATGCATCTCCCATTAAATTATCCTTCTTATTTTAAAATGTGCGGCTAAAAATATTTTTCATTCTTCTTATTTTATTCTCTGTTTTTAGTGGATCAATTCCCTTATTATATATATCCTACTAAAAGTTTACAAATATCATATATATCCAAGTAAATCATTTATAGATAAACACAATTTTAGAATACACACTTAATTATAAATTTACCCATATATCCTCATTTTCCTAAATCAAATATACAGATTATAGAAAGGATGCAGATCTTCAATCAAAATTTTTGATTCCCACCTGCCTTCTAATGGATGCAGTTGTTCAATCCCTTCTAAAGGAGCAATTAAGTGCCATCTATATATCTATTATACTAAAAGATTGAGTCCCCTTATAAATGTGGAGGCTTCATGTGTGAGTACATTGCTTTAATATTCATGCTTAAGGGTAAGTACATATGGCCTGCAATTAGGGCTTCAAATGTAATTCATGACTGCCAATGGGGAGTCTTAAAGTGTAATAATGCATGTGAAGATGAAGTGCAGGGGAATATGAAGTGTTCATGGAGTTACAACAATATGAAATTACAACAATGAGAATACTAACCATCATGGAGACATAAAAAACACCTATAAATAAACACCATCCATCACCAGCACATCATCCTCTCCCTTCACCGGACTGTTACTGAAAACTACATTTAAATTGCCTATATGCAACATACAAAGAAAACTCACAGTAAAGCCAAAATAGAATTAAAGAGAAGTTTGACACTTTCACTCAAAGTTCACTAAAGGTAATCATTTTTTATCTTAGAGTTGTATATACACAGGTGTTTCATGGGTTATTTTAGAATTCAAAGTCAGACATGGACAAGATAACAAATAAGAGAAAAAGGATATGGAAAGCAACATTTGGTTTTAAAGGCTCTATTTTAGATAACTACTATTGTGATTCCTTTACATAACACCAAAAGTCTCAGAATCATCCATCTGTAGTAAGCTAATGATTCTCACAAAAAATCTGATTTTTTGTGTGATGTTATTCGTGAGCACATGATTAGTTTATATGTGATGTTATTCGTGGTTTAACTTTTTGTTTGTTATTATGTTAACGTAGGTGCTTTGACACTTTCAACATGTAAGTCAATGAAAACCCTCTCCGAGTTCTTCCCGACCGAAGTAGAAGATTAGCCCATGATCGAATTAGGAAAACTAAAGTTATGTTCTCAAAATATGAGGTTGTAGCTCCGTCTACGTGATTATTTCTCAAGGTTTTTATGTAATTGAAATAATCCGAGTTCAGTTGTTACATGTGATTTTAGTTTGATTATATTTATTTAAAACATGGTTTAATGTTTCTAAGCCTCCTAGATGGTATTCATGGCCTAACGTGAAAAATTAGAGGCACATAAATTTTGTCATAATGTCATGATTATTAAGTTATAGTTTTTTAAGATTGCTTTCTGTGAAACTGATTGTATCATACTAATATTAATATAATTGGTTAAAGTAGTGTCATGGGATGGTGATGATCTGCACGGGTCTGAATGCATCGCACCCGCCGTAATGCCAATTGTAATGATGAAACCATGTTCTCAAGTAGTACACATCAACGAAAAGCAAGAGTTTCCCATGACAAAAATTAGTGCCGCACATTACGCAAAGAGCAATTAGATCAAACCGGTGTGCATCCCACGAGTCTGAATGACTCATATATATATAAAGATTGAGTTCCCATGAGTTAATGTGAGCATTAATGGCATAAGTCAAGAAACTCTATTATGCAAGTTAGTAAAGCTTAGACTACTCGCAGTAAGAGCAAGGATCGACTAGGCAATCTATCTTCCCTTCTGTAGGTGTCGATCGCCTATGGATCGGTCACCCTTTTTTCTGTGTTTCGGTCGCAGGTACGATCGATAGTCACCCCATTTCTTTTGATTGTTGTTAGTGTTGGAATTTTATATCATAACAATTATATATAAACATGTAAACATCATCAAAGCATGCAGCGGAAGTAAGATCAAATACTTGTAATTAGTTAACCGAGTTAAAAGAATATGCGTACCTTATTGATTTCTAGCAAAACAAGAAATCAAACAACCAAGAACCGATTTAACCCTAAATTAGGGTTTAGTAAAATTCGACTACCCCTTTAGTCGAATGGGAAAAGATCACAAACAAAGGTATGTTTGTTCTTCGTTCTTGTACACACGTATTACAAGCGTTTCAATGAGAAAAGCTAGGTTCTAGATTCACAAACAAACCAAACACTTTTGTTTTGAGCTAGGAAAATCGACCCTAAGGGTTTTAGGGTGGGATCCGATAGGCTAGGCTCAAAAGGGAGGAGAGAAGAAGAGAACTTAGGGTTTGCAAGGAACCAAGATTGAATGGAATGAATACAAGGGGTTTGTATTTATACTAGAGCTATCTTGGAGTCCAAGTTAGGGTAGGATTACCCTTCCTCTCCTTGTTCGGCCGAGGATGGGAATTAGTTTCTCAATTATAGTATATATTTCTCCAAAGGAAACACAAAGGAAATATGTGTAACCCGGTTCGTTTTCCCGTGAAGGTGTGAATGGAATTTCGTGTTTTCGGAACGTGAAACGTGATGTGAAATGTGAATTAAAGAGTGATATTTGGTGTTTTACACTACGGATGTGAAATAACTAAATGAAAACAAATTATCAAACTACGGGTATAAGTAATCTAAGCATACGATCTCTAAAACGAAAATTTAAATTTAAAAACGTAAGTTACGATTTGTAAAAACGTAATTAAAAAGTGAAATCCTAAATTATAAGTCCTAAAGTTGTAAAATTAATTTTCCTAAATCCTAAATATTAAAATAGAATTTTAGAAAAAAGAAATATATTTTTTTGATTTTTATTTTATTTTTTATGAATTAAAAACTAAAAGAAAAAAAATTAAATGATTAAAAATAGTAAACTGATTTGGAAAAATGTGAAACTTTTCAGAAAAATCTAAATTTATATGAAGAAGCTAGAAAAAATGAAATTACAACTTTTCTTAACCCAAATAAGCAGTTTGTGCAAAAAGCTGTTTTGAAAAAGCACTTAAAATAAGCACTTCAACACCAAATTCCACCAAAAGCTCAAATATAGTTACGCATACTAATTTAAGCATAAAGCAACTAATTGGGACCAAAGAAGTTCATGGAATAAGCCATTAAGCAGTTGGTGCAGTAACAATATTAGGGCAAAACAATTGATCAAACACCTCACTTGCAGCGGACATATAAGCTAGCCAAAAGCTGATTGAGGAAAACTAGAAGCAGGTCCTTAAAGCCTATACTACACACTACTCCTAAACCAAAAAGGCCCAAATTTGATGGTCAATTGCTTATTCAAATTAAGAAACAAACAGATACACATGGGAACTGTTACTGGTTGCAGGCATGAAGCAGTTTAAATGGGCTATTTGCAGATAAAAAATAACCTATTCAATAATATCAAAATGAAAACCAAGATCAGAAACTAAAAGCTAGTACTATAAGCTATGTGTAAACCAAATTTCATGCACTAAAGTCAAGGGGTTAAGCAGATACCAAGAACAAAAGAAGCTGAGATAAGCTAAGTTTGTGCAGCCTATGTGCAGGTCTGCACAAATTAAACTGATGCAGCAGGAATGAGTTTTTGGCCTTAAAACTTTCAACACCACATGAAACACTACCAACACTTGGAATTTCTCTTAAACCACTAAAATGCACCTAAAAATTTCACAAGTTACCACCAGATTAAGCTCAGCTTATAAAGGGCTTATTAAGGCAGTTTTGCTACTAATTTTGATCTCACAAGTTCAAAACCTCAAATAACCTCAAAACAACTTAAATCCTATCAACAACAGCTTTAACTAACATCAATTAAGCTAGAACAAAACTTAGAAGATGGCAAATGAACAGTGGTATAGCTGAAACCTCCCAGAAATGTCTTAAGCCAAACACCCTTTTATGGGTCTGTTATAAAATTCTACACTAGAAACCACTATTTAAGCTATGAATCTACTTAACTACTGATATTCTAACTTAAAAACCTCCTAATAAGCAACTTCCAATGATACATAAGCACTAATAAGCAGATTCTAATATAATGACTATTTTGTTTTTTTTTTTTTTTGGCTTTTTCAATTTTTCTAAGTAAAACCTCAAACTTAAGCTATAATAACTGATAAAAATCAATAATGGGCACTAATAAACAGAAAAGAGAACTAAAGACAAGTAAATAAGCAAAAATAAGCAATAAGCAGTTAAATAAGCTACACTATTTTTTGGGGGTTTTTTTTAAGATCAAAAATTAAAAACTGAAATATATTAAAACTGAAGTAAGATTACAATACTGGAAATGAAAGAAATACAAAATACCTTAAATTTTTAGCTAAAATAAAACCTAACGAATTCTATTTCTATAATGTCCTATTTATACTACTCTACTAGGGTTTCTGTTAGGAATATGAATATTCAGCAGAAGACTCGGTCACCCCGAGTACTTATTAGATCATCATAGCTCGTAGGATTATCTGTAATATTATCAGTAGCTTAGTATTATTAGTATCAGTATTAGTAGTATCTATATTTGTGGAGTGGGTCGGGGCTTTCCCCACTGTCAGCTCGCTCCACAGTCCACTAGGGACACAATATGTAGTAGTATATATACCCCTTCCCACACATGGGAAGGGTTGGACCTTTCAAGCTAATATTACACAAGTTTCTTTCTCTCACTAAAAGGCTCCCATTTCTCTCTCTAAAAACCTCTTCCATTCGATCCATACAAGACTCAAACTAGTGATTCATGCATTGTGAATACCCTACAATTGGTATCAAGAGCCATGGTTAGGTCCATGAGAGTTGGTATTCACGAATTAGTGTAGTTCTTGAGGTTTCTTGTTGGATTCGACTTGTAGTTTTAAGTTTTTTTTTTATTTTGTTTGTTTAGTAGCATAAATCTCAATTTGTACTTTGTTTAGTGATTAGAAGTTGTTTTTCTTTGTACTTTCTTGATTAAGATTAGTATTAGAGTGGTATTTAGTGTTTGGATTCACAGATTTAAGGCTCGTGTGGTGTTTGTGGGTGATTCGAAGGTTTTTCTTTCAAAAGTTCTTGGATGCGGTTTGTGTTGTTTGGACGATTCTTGAATGCGGTTTGTGTAGCATCGAGTACTCGGTTTGTCTTTATACTAGTTTAGGCAAAAGGACAAACGGCATTGATAGTGACAGGTTTGGAAATTTGAGCCAACGCGGTTTGTCTCTACGGTGCGTACGCGGTTTGTGTCTACGGTGTGAACTCGGTTTGTCTCGTTGGCACATACGCGGTTTGTATATCCGGTGTGAACTCGGTTTGTCTCTTTGACGCACACGCGGTTTGTGTATCTGGTGTGAACTCGGTTTGTCTATTTGGCGAGTACGCGGTTTGTATCTTTGGTGTGAACTCGGTTTGTCTCTTGGCACATACGCGGTTTGTATATCCGGTGTGAACTCGGTTTGTCTATTTGACGAAAACGCGGTTTGTGTCTTTGGTGTGAACTCGGTTTGTCTCTTAGGCATATACGCGGTTTGTCTAAGCGGTTTGTGTCTTGGTGATTTTAGAAATTCCCGCGAAAGATTCGATTTCTCGGTTAAATCACAAGATCAGTATAATCGTGTATTCACTATGACAATTAACTCAGACTCCATCATATCGGAGGTTCTCAAACTGTACGATGATACTATGGATCATGGGAACTATGATTACACATCTCTAACAGAAACAAATGATACTGATTCTGCTGGAACGGATGTGTTACACTCGCAGTCACACTTGAATGAATGCCTTGAGGATATGCAGTTGGCTAATGCAAAGGAAAGTCAAGTAGCATGCTTCCGCTCACTTCTATCACACATTAAGGCTTTGTTTGGTAACTCTGAATATGTGATGGGGTACAGACGGGCATTTGCTTCGCTCTTTGGTCAGGAAATTAGCGAGTTCACAGTCATGATGACATTATATCTGGATCAACTAGAACAGGAGCTGGTCAAGGAAGAATATTCTGAAGGTAAATCCAAAGACGCTCTCAATGTGATCAATAATCAATTCCAAATGTTCATCAACTCTAAATACACTGGGGACTATTATTGTGACTGTCAAGTGACTAAAGAGTGTTTCGCTAAATATACTGGGTCTGAAATAGAAATGTACAAAACGACACTGCTACTGCGGATAAGGGATGTCTATGGGTTTATTGAGGGAAAAGGTCAGCAGGGCAGGAATGGAACAAAATCAGACAAGCAGGATGATAGTGTTAGCTCAGGAAGTGACCTCTCAAGATGTGAGAAGAAATCTCAAGAATCTGAAAATCACCAAGCACGGTCTACTGTGGTACATCTGTCTTATCTAGATAATATTGTTTCTGATGAACCGGTACATGTTAATTCGTCGAGTTCTCTGCCTACGACTGATTCTTTCAAATCACATTTTTTTGAAAAACATGATATGATTGAAAAAGAGGTTTACAATGAACTTTTAAAAGGATTTTCAAAACTGGAAAAACATTGTGTTGATCTTGAAATTTCAATGCAACAATTAAAAGAAAAGTTCCAAATTAACCTTCCATCAAAAAATCCAGAATTACCTGACATTCGGGAATTTTTCATGATAAATGAGTTGAAAGATCAGCTGGTGGCCAAGAACGCGACTATTAACATGTTAAGGACCAAACTAAGTGATTTGCAAGAAAAGGTCAATGAAGATAAAACCTCACATGACTCAAACACTGTTGAGTTACAGACTGAACAAAACCTTAAGAAAAGTTGGTCATTAGCTTCTCGTAAGAATGACTTTAAGAAGTCGGCCAAGTACAGGGTGAATCTTAAGTCTGTCAAACCATCAGCCTTGGGAACACCTTCTCCAAGGTGTGCCCCCCAAGTTGGTGAGACTAAGAGTTTGCCAAAATCAGTCTCTTCACAACCTAGACATAAGGGAACATTAGCGAAGAGTCACTCTAAGGATAAGTCTCACATGACAATAACAAAAGAAGTAAATGTTCATATCATTACATCCTCTACTTCGACAAACAATCACCATAGGCCTCTAACATCAATGAAGCACCCTAGGAAGACTAATAGATCTAGTGCTGAAAAACAAGAAACTTTCTCTCATAAAAACACTAAGGTGCCTCAGAAACAGAACATATTTAGAACGTGCCTAAGATGGTTGCCAACTGGTAGAATCTTTAAGCAAGTCGGTCGTAAGTGGGTACCTACTGACACGAATAATGCTTCTAAGAATGGTTGCAAGAAATCACAGAGACAGGACCCCATAGTCACTAACCAATATCCACGCGTACAAAATACTTATGATAGTGCAGGGAGACGATTTCCGCGTGCAGCTACTCTCACAGAATGCATCATGAAAAAACTCAAGGTGTGGCTTCCAAAGGGGACATCAACTCCCACAGAGGAGGTTCGGAAAACCCACCGGTAATGTACGGGGACAATGACTTTTGAACAATTCAGTTCAAAACTCGTACAAATGTTACAAAGAAAATCTCAAGTATCCTTTTTCTTGGTGTATATAGTTTCTCCTATGTGATAGATACATGTTTCTTGTATATATATAGTATTATGTGTTCTTGGACAGAGAGAGGCATGTCTTCTGGATATCGATAACATTTACGACCCTAGAAATGTCATTCAATAATGACACGGGGTTTTAAATGAAGCTCGAACAGAAGTAGAATCCTAATAAGTTAATCATGTCTCTGTGGCTAGCTATTACTTTAGATAGCTACCCGCGCTTCATTTTGGGGAAAGTACGTCGCCTTAAGGACGGCTGTTCCTCCAACAAGGTGATGTTCACCTGCGCATGGATTACTTCATATTCATGTTCATTCGTACTGATGATTTTTGTTGGCCTAAAGACCTTCACAGTTGATCTCATCAAGTGACAAATTGCTGTTCAATCAATGTCTAAATCTCTCTACAGAAGTTCAGTCATTGATTGAGGGGGAGAACAATAGCAATTTAAACTCGTCTGTGAGTGTTCATTGTGTTATTTCTGAATTTATGGCATCTGACTGGACCATTAGTAAGTCTTTAGGGATTTAGTGTGTCATATCTGTTTTGGATGCTTATGTGTGTTAGAAGGCACATTGTCCGGAAAGTCAGGGACCACAGGTGTCATTTAGTTAAAAGAGGAGAGTTAGGAGGAGGTTGTTAAATTTGTAACCTATGCGGTTTGTCTAACCAACAACTACGGGGACCAAAAGTGTCGTTAAGCTAAACTTCAAAGTTTGTAACCTATGCGGTTTGTCTAACCAACAACTACAGGGACTAAAAGTGTCGTTTAGCTAAACTTCTAAGTTAGATAATCTTACGAAACGCGGTTTGTCCCTCAAACACTCTCTCTCCTCCACAACTTAACCGATCGAACCTATCTCTCTCTCTAACCAAATCCACGATCACCATCTTTAGCCATCCATCGAGATTTCCCTAGGTAATGATCGACCCTCACTCAAATCAGTAGGTCGTTACGAGTTTCATTCTTAGATTCTTAATGTCTTACTTATTTTTTTTAGGTTGATCCGTACGACTCGTCTTTCGATCCTAGGTGAGTCTGTTATTTCTTATTTTGATTAATGGGATTCTTAGTTATGAATGCATTGATAAGTGTTATATGCTCTGATTGCTTCATCATTCATGTTGTGTGTTGGATTGGTGAGATTAGTCGAGCGATGTTTGACTCCAAAAGTCAAAATCGCTCATGAGTCTTGGATTTGTTCAATCAGTGTTCGATTAATAAGTCTCTAGGGTAGAATGGGTTTCTTTTATCACTTACCAAATGAGTAATCTGATTTGAGTAATTGATATGTCGATTGTTAGTTCTTTCATGGTTAGATGCGTTTAAGTCGTATGATAGTTGGTTTAGTTAGAGTGAATGTGGACTGTGATAGGGTTGTTTGATATAAGACCTTGTTGTGTTGTTGTCATATGTGCATACACTCGCATTGTATTGAATGAGTTGATGATTAAGTGATGTTATATTCCTCAACGTGGTTTGTCCAGCATAGGTCGATAGTGTGCAATGTGGTGTGAATAATCTCGGTATAGAATTATGTGATTCATGTGTGAAGTGATTAGCATGTCATGTGGTGTTTGCATAATATGAAATATGTTAGTATTACTCTCTACATGATCTAGGGTGTTGGTTGCTTTATGATTGGTTCATCGTTGCTTTTTGAGTGATCATTCTTGAATGCTATTTGTCTATTCATCACAGACGCGGTTTGTCTGTGGTGTCTCAGATGCGGTTTGTTTGATTAGTCTCAGACGCGGTTTGTATGTTTAGTCACAGACGCGGTTTGTATGTTTGATCACAAACGCGGTTTGTCTGTTTAGTCTCAGACGCGGTTTGTTTGTTTAGTCACAGACGCGGTTTGTGTGTTTGATCACAAACGCGGTTTGTCTGTTTAGTCTCAGACGCGGTTTGTTTGTTTAGTCACAGACGCGGTTTGTATGTTTAGTCACAGACGCGGTTTGTATGATTAGTCACAGACGCGGTTTGTATGTTTGATCACAAACGCGGTTTGTCTAAATAATAACGAACGCGGTTTATCTAAATTATCACTTACGCGGTTTGTATAAACAATAACGAATGCGGTTTGTCTTAATTATCTCAAACGCGGTTTGTCTGATTGATCATGAATGCAGTTTGTCTATGATTATGAATGCTGTTGTCTACTTGGTCATGGATGCAATTTGTCTGTATTGTCATGTTATGTCTATATGTTTGTCTACATGCTTACAAATGCAGCTGTGAAGTCAATGCTTTATAATAGGAATGATGGTTGCTGCATTTTAGGTCTCTCACGATTGGGTGTTACTTGATCTACTGTAGTCTTGTGTTCTGTACACATAGTCTCTGTGCTAACCTCATGGATTGAGTCACATCTAACTCGCATAGACATACTTTCATTCTGTGAATGTGTGTGTAGATACAATGACAGATACAGGGATCACTACTTCCTCAGAACCAAACCCTGCAGTCTCAACACCTGTTCGTACAGATGAACAAATACTTCCTAAGGACAAATGGATCCCTATTGGAAGGAGCAACTGCTATGTCGATGTGGCAAGACCTCAACCCAATCCTATTTACAAGATATCTATTGATATCTTAAAGGATACCAACTTCTTCAGAGCATTCACTGCATGTGCAACCGTTCCGTCCATATATATTCAACAGTTCTGGAATACTATTGAGCTCAACAAAGACACTGGTAATTACCATTGTCAGTTAGATGAACAATGGTACGAGCTGACATCAGACACCATCAGAGAGGCTCTTCAAATCTCACCTGTTGTCATTGATAAGCCCTTTACTCAACCTCCTACATCCGAGGCTCTCGTTCATTTTGTCAATGATCTGGGCTATCCATCAACCGTCCTCAAGGTGTCAGCGGTAGTCACCAGTGAAATGTATCAACCATGGAGAACACTCGCCACCATCCTCAATCTATGTCTTACTGGGAAGACTTCTGCTTATGAAAGACCTAGGGCTCCAGTGCTTCAAATTCTGTGGGGAATTATAAAACGTTCCAACATAGACTTCGCTGAAAGGATCTGGGAAGAATTCATTCACTCCATTCACACATTCCAAGAAGACAAAGCAAAACTGGAATCTAATCTGGCCAGCAGGAAGACAGTGAGGAAGATGTTAATTCCTAGCATCAGATTCACTAAAATGATAATCAATCACCTCTACTCTCTTCACAAGTTCCATCCTAGAACTGATTCTCCTCTCCATTTGTCCTCTGAAGAATTTGTTCTGGGAAATCTCAAATGGGCAGCTAAAGGGGTCAAACAAGAAGTCTTTGGAAAGCTTATACCTGAGCCTCTTATTTCAGATAATATTCGTCAAGCTTCCTATTATAAGGAATATCTGAGCAAAGTAGAGGGATATCTTAAGTCTCTCTCTAAGAAGGTAAGAAGTGAAGCCGAAACCTCTGAACCAGAAACCCAAAAATCCATCAAACAAACCCAATCTAAGTCAAAATCAAAGAAAAGAAAGGATGCACCCACAGAAGTTGAGGAATCTAAGAAAATTAAGAAAATCAAAAGGAAGGCTTCAAGCAAGAAGGTGAAATCTAAGAAAATCAAGTCAAAAGGAAGAGATGATGATGAAGAAATGGTGATTCCTGAACTGAGTCTAAGAGATGAAGAAGATCCGGATTTATTACATGCCCTGGAGCTGAGTGCTAAAGAACACGCTGAATCAACGAAGAGTGCTACAAAAGGAGTTGTCATTAGAGAACCGGGTGTTGGGAGTAGTATACCATTGCCTGCAGTAGAGGGCAAAGGTAAAGGAGTAGCTACAGTGGTACAAGCCGCTAAGACTCTTCTCACCATATCATCTCCGGCATCCAAGACAACCACACGATTTGTGCTCAGGAAACGTGAGCAGGGATCATCTCGAGCACTTGACCTCTCAGAAGGACATCAAGACGAATCACCAAGCTTAGAAGCTGCTCAAGATTCCAGTGATACAGAAAGCGATGAACAGTTGTACAAAGAAAAGAAGGTGGAAATGAAGATAGCACATGCAGAAGTAAAGGAACCACAAGATCAAAGTGAGAGTCGAGAAGAGGAAGTTCATAAGGAAGCTGAGTCTGGTAACGTTATTAATGAAAAGAAGGAGGAGGTGAAGGGCACACACACTGACATTAAGGATCCACAAGATCAAGGTGAGAGTCAAGGAGAGAAAGTTCAGAAAGAAGCTGAGTCTGATAAAATCGTCAAAGAAGCTCATGATCAGATAACAACAACAACCACAGAACCTCCACAAGAGATACAGCATGAAGAATTCGTGGCTTCTACATACCCGGGGATTCATGAGAATCTGAAAATGAAGGAGGATGAGCTAACTCTCCTGAATGAACCAACAGGGTCTACTGGCACTCTATCGTCTCTGAAGAACCTTGACACCGACTTCAACTATGGTGATCAATTCATTCTGGATAAAACCAACGACAACACCACAGAGACTGACATACCACATGATGATAAGGAAGTGGAGTCAATGGTGTCTGTGCCAATTAAACAAGACATGACTGGTATTAGACCTTTGACAACTCCAGTGTCCACAATAGCAACCATCATAGTAGATCCCTCACCAGAAGCAACACCTGCAACACCCATCCCACCAGAAGTACCATCTAATTTAGCATCAAAACTAACTGCTGCTACAAAGCTCATTGATGACATGTCACTAAAGATGAAGAATTATGAGCAGAGACTACTTAATGTGGAAAAGCTTAATATAGAACAAAAGGTGGCTCAAGCTGTGAATGATCAGGTGGAAGAAGCAGTCAGATGGGCAATGGAAGCTCCTATGAAGACACGATTCAGAGATCTTCCTACTGCTGATATGAAATCAATCTTATATGACCGAATGTTTGAATGTGGTCAGTATCAAGGTCACGAAGATCATCAACGGCTTTATGAAGCATTGGAAAAATCGATGCATCGTGATAATCAGGATTTCCTTATGGCTGAGCTTGAAGAACAACGGAAGAAGAAGAAAAGGAGACAAGATAAACCCGGAACACCCCCTGGCTCTCCACCACATCCTCCTCCACCCCCTCCACCTAGTGGTGGATCTGGAGCAGCAATGATGTCAGGAGCTTCAGAATCCACCCAAGCTCAAGATCATCATCGTCCAACTGAATCTTCTGGTGGTAAAGATCAAACCACTACCTCTTCTGGCCCAAGCACATCCAAGGGTGTTTCAAAGGCAGGATCGCTTGCATGGACCACAGTTGATGACAGATACAAGCCATCGTTCTCGCCAGTTCCTGAAGATTTTGTCATGAATGAGGAATCGGTCGCAGACGATCTGTCTACTCAAACTGATGAAGAAGATGTCTCAGCTAACACCAATATCCCAACTGTTGATCCTAATCAGAAATGGTGGTTGGAATTCTTGCGCACAGACAAACCGGATGACTCAGAATCCTCGAGGAAGCGACCCACCAGGGAAGATAGGGAATCCTGGATAAAACCTTTATCTGATGAAGATCGAGAACCAATTCCTGAACCTAATTGGTCTATACCATCATCATCATCAGACAAAAGCATTCCTGTAAACAATTGGGCAGTTACTATTGCTTCGCAACATAAATCTCCTTCAGAGAACTCATTGCTGGCAAAGTCTAATGACATGGGGGCATTTATTAGTTGGTTCTGTAAAAAGAAGGGCATTACAAATCTCACTCCCCAAGACTTGGAAGGTCCTGCATATGAAATCGTCAAAGTGTTTCATCCTGACGTGTATCATCTTCAATATCAAATGGAAGAATGTCATCGACTATTTACTGATCAAGTTGATGACCGGATTCTTTCCTACGACGTCAACCGACCTCTTCCCTTTGATGGTCCTCCAGGTCAAAAGAACATTCAAGCATATCTCTTCTTTAACAACGATCTGAGGTATCTCCGGTTCGGGAATAATGGTGATCGTCAGGCATTATCTATCTCCAAGATGAAAGCAGCTTACTACCCAGACATTGGGCTGGAACAAATGGTGCCTGATCACGTATGGTCAGATGAAGAATACAAATTTGAACTTGCTGCATCTTATGGGGTCACACATTGGTGGTTCCACAAGAAGAGATTTTACATTGAACGGCACGCAGGAGAGGGTAGTCGTCAGGGTATACGCTCACATCTAAGAATCTTAAGTGTTATCAAAGTTGATATTCACCCAATGTATGGATATGAGTATCTTAAAAGGATAGTGCTTCGTCGTGCTGATCAAAAGGATTATATCATTTCTGAAAGCGACTTCAAATATCTATCTCCGAGTGACTTCGAGGATCTCTTCCTTTTGAATCTTCAAGGGCACCTGAATCATCTTCCACCTCGCGACAAGAAGGCGCTTGCTGCTGCTGTTAACTTATGGATCCGGGGTCTTGTCATCAGGCAAAGGGTGAGTGATTTTCAACTAGGAATAGAGAGCTATCAGACCAAACTCAATCTCACGAGGCCATATTGGGAACGTAAGGGTCTCGAGTACCTTCACGACTTCAAAGTTATCGAGTCTCCAAGAGCAGTCAAGTTCACTGACCAACATGGGACTCCAATGATGATGCAATTCAGTGAGATTCATAAATTCAGCGATGGTACCCTGAGGATGATCGATGAAGCACTGGATTTCAGGATTAAGGACTTCAAACTAAATCCCCACAATCCACAATTGAAGACTCAGTTCTGGACTGATCTGGATGTACAGAGGAGCAAAGAGTTTATGAAAGCCATAGAGCGTAGACTGAAAACAAGAAGGATCTTTCGCAGCTTGGAAAGCTTCGTTGGGGGAAGAGTTCGTGAGGGAGATTACAGATTGATGGAAAGAACGACATGAGCTGATCCGCTCCACAAGTGGTCTCTGTAGTAATAGTAGTCTTTTGTTGGGCTCTTGTAATGCTACAATGTAATTTCCTATAATCATGTAATACTCTATGTGTGATCTGTGTATATTGACAAGTAATCCTCTGTCGTTAATTTATGAGGGAGCATAGTATGCTCCTACATCAGAATACATGTTAACCTGACCACATTTTCTCCCAAATTTTTCCAAACATATTTAAATCAATTGAGATCACAAATCTCAAATGGTTTGAAATTTTTGATCGGGGGAGAGAATGTGATTTAAATAGGAAATTCTGATAAAATGTGATGATTTGGAAGTTAATGTATGCTCTCCCGTATGTGCTAAACCATTTCGTAAATCATGGCACATATTGAGGGGGAGCAAAATGTTTTGGTCATAAACGCAAGCTCTTCCATATGTGCTAAAATCTTTCTTATATCAAGGCACATATTGAGGGGGAGCAAATGATTTTATCAAAACAAAGGATATGGCATCTCGTGTGGCTGTGACTCAGAATTGACGAAACTTGAACTGTCATCCATCGAAAGGATTCGTCTTGGCCGGGTAATAATTTCAAGCTGGTCTAACCAGTGATGTAAGCGTGTCTCGAAAAAGATGAATCTAAGTAGAGTGTACCGTTTCGAGAAACTTTCTATGGACTTGACCAGGACGGGTAATAATTTCAAGCTGGTCTAACCAGTGATGTAAGCGTGTCTCGAATCGGTCATGTTCACTGAAAGTGGATCAATTCAAAAAATGCAGGCTCTACCTAACATGTGCAAATTTATAAAACAATCAACCGAGCACATGTTGAGGGGGAGCATTTGAAAAATATAAAACTCTCAAGTGTTTACAAAATGTGTTTCAGAATCATGAACACTTTGAGAGATTTTTCAAAGATTTGATTTATGGCAATCGTGGAAGTACACCAAAGACCTACCATTTTAATTAATGCATGGAGTTATAAGGATGGTTAGGTTAGGCTCGAGTTCCCACGATCCCGCCAGAACCGGAGGGATCTACCCAGGGACAATCCACTAGTTAGTGTAGAAGTCCTTAGGTATGATTAAAAAGGAGAAGTGAAAGAGGGAATAGTGCCGACTGAGATGGAGCTAACACTGGAACAAACCCAACAAGGTGTTAGTTATGAATTCTCGGTAAGCACTGAAGGGGTTGAAGAATAAAAAAAAGAATTGTAAAGAGAAAGGGTGAAAAGAAATAGCCCTCCTTACAACTTAGGCAGAAACCGGGTCAATACATATGCTGTCAGAATCACTTAGTTGATTGCTGGCATTGAAGACAAAGTATCATGGACCCAGTGATACGCTGCACAACCCTCCCTAGCCACTCAAGGTCCCTCAAAGGATTCTTGTTTCAATTGTCACGGAGTTCAATACATTCCTATCATCTCTCTCACTCCGAGTTAGATGATATTGAAAAGGTGGCAGTCCTCTCCAGCCTCCGATCACCAAATCAAATCGCACAATTGAGTCTAGAGCCACGAGATACATAATAAGATCTCATAGGGACACGAATCATTTCTACACTGGTTGTTCAACCTTAAGGACACCAGTTGTAATCTCATGAGTCCTACGCTGATCTTAGCAATCTGCCAGAACATTTATGAGAGAATTTACCTATGTAATTCTCAATGATTGAATGGAAATTCCTGCCAGGGTCATCATCAAGCAGCCCTGAAAGCAGGTCACTTAGGTAATTCCTCGTGGATTACGCTTAGTGGTTGCGGCGGTTTCAACCGGTCTACAGTCGTGGAGTGATCTCCAGCGACTCGCCTAATCGTTGATTTACTACGGTAAAATCTTAAAAAGCCCTCTGTGGGTTTTCGTTTAGGAACGGTCTTGGTAAGGATTAGAGAGAGTTTTCACACTATGCTGTTGACGATCTCGAAGTCCAAACTAGTAAGTACCGGTCGAATTATTGCTAACTGTCGTATGCAGGAATTTCTGGCGGATGTTGCTGTGGAATGCTGTAGCTGGTTGCTGTTGTAGCTGGTTGCAGAAAAGATGACAATCCATCACCACATGTTCACACCACATCATCATCAAAGAAGTCATGATCACCCTAAAAGAACTTCAACACAGCTTCTGCTCACTCTGATGCTGAAGATCATGACACCATATCGTGTGAGCATGTCGGCTCTAAGTATATTTCATCACATGGAGTATTACCACAGAAAGATGACTTGGAGACTCAAGTGGGATGATAATTTCAAAAATTGCTCAAAGTTCATCCAAGACAAAAGAGAAGTCATCTGTAGATCACTGATGTTTGCACAACAAGCTATGACATTGAAGATTCAATGATTGCGAGCTATGATGTCAAGATCCAAGGAAGAAGTGCTGAAATTCAAAACATTACTTCTGGGGTGACCTCTCTTAGGGGGAGATTGTTAGGAATATGAATATTCAGCAGAAGACTCGGTCACCCCGAGTACTTATTAGATCATCATAGCTCGTAGGATTATCTGTAATATTATCAGTAGCTTAGTATTATTAGTATCAGTATTAGTAGTATCTATATTTGTGGAGTGGGTCGGGGCTTTCCCCACTGTCAGCTCGCTCCACAGTCCACTAGGGACACAATATGTAGTAGTATATATACCCCTTCCCACACATGGGAAGGGTTGGACCTTTCAAGCTAATATTACACAAGTTTCTTTCTCTCACTAAAAGGCTCCCATTTCTCTCTCTAAAAACCTCTTCCATTCGATCCATACAAGACTCAAACTAGTGATTCATGCATTGTGAATACCCTACTAGAGTTTCTACTCAATCTCCCTGTGCTTCTTCTGTGAGGGGATTCCACTTGAGCTTCTTGTGCTTCTTTCTTGACCCTTGGATTTTTCTTGCTCCCCACAACTTCTTATCTCGTCCGTAGATGGATTGGTTGTCCTTGGGATTGCCAAGGTGGCAAGGGGGTGAGGGAAACACAACCATGTGGGTGTCTTTGGCTGGTAGTGAGGGTGAAAGTGATTGGTTGGGGGATTAAGGTTTAATGGCGGGAAGAAAGGGATTAGGGAAGAAGATATACAGTGTTTAGGGATTTTGACTTTGGGTTTGACCCCGGTTTTGTTATAAAAAGGGGTGTGGGCTGTGGATAGGTGGGCTGTAAGTTTAGTAGGATGGGCTGTGGGTAGTGATTGGGTTTAATATTGATGGGTTGGGTTTGTGGGATAGTGGTGGTGAATGGGTTTTTGGGTTTGTGTTTTGTATTGGATTTAGTTTTGTTTGATCCGGTTGTTATTTGTTGGTTAGGATAAATGGTTTAACAATCACAAGGACCAAAGTTGTATATTTAGAATTTGTAGGGACCAAACTGCCAATTCTTCAAAGTTCTTCTAGGGGCTAATTTTGCCAAGTAAGAATAATCCAAGGGTCGTTCTTCAAAAATATTATCTTTGACGAATTTTTCCCCGGCTTCGGCTCTATAAATATCTTTTCCACGTCTCGTGCTCGTTTTCTCGGATTTTGCTTGATTTTGTCCCTATTTCATGATATCCGTACCTGCATAGAAACAAACACAAAAACACAATATCTTTGGCATTTATGGTTAGTTTTTGGTCTATTTGGGTCCGGTTTTGGTCAAATAAAAGTATGTGTTTAAGCACATACCAAAATTCCCCCAGACTAAGATATTGACGTGTCCTCACGCAATGTTATATAAACACGTTTTTGAAACCAAAAATTTCCAATCTCTTTTTACTAACTTTGTGAAGTAGCAAAATTTTCAAAAGAGATTAAGAAATCTTAAGTTCTAAAAACTCCCCGATTTTCCTTTTTATTATATTTTTGTATTTTTTATCATAATCATGTGACGGCTTTGTTGACAATCATTATCTCACGATAACTTTTAGGTTCAACGAGTAGGAAACACGACTCATGAAGAAGTGACCATACGGATAAAATTCGTCGTCCCTGATTTTTCACAAGTCCCCAAACTAAGCTTAAAAACGAAATCATTGTCTATTTACAAGTTAGATGCCAACACTACCCATGAAAGTTACTTGTGTAATTACCTCTTGCTCCCATTTTTCCTAATTTCCTCTATTTATTTTATTTTTGGTGAGAAATGAATTTCTTCATATTTTCTCGTTTCGATATGTTTATGCCGATAAAGATACTAAATTAAGACGTTAAGTAGTTTTCAATCTTCTCTCGAGAACCGTTGCTTTGAAAATGAGGTCCACATCAAGGCTTTATTTATATTTTTGAATTTTTCTATTTTTCTTTCATAACTTTTTTTTTTTCACTAACTTTTCACTTGCGTACCCTAAACGACGGACCTTCACGGTTTAATTCCAAGACTTTAAACCTTCCGGAATAAAGGATCCAAGGGCCGTTACAACGGAGTGTTCCAAGGCTCTAGACATTCCTGAAATGAGGATCCAAGGTGGTTAGACCAAGACCTCACACATTCCTGAACTAGAGGTCCAAGGGCCGGTGCAAGAGGGTAGCCAAGACCTAAATGCCTTCCGGAAATAAGGATCCAAGGCCCGATCTCGAATCCGTAGCTTAGAGCACTTAACTTATTATTATTAAACGTATTTATTAAGTAACCTTGATGTGTACCCAATTTTAAAAACAAGGATTCTTTTAAGAAGACCAAGAACTAATCATCGGGAAAACCTAACATCTTTAATTATTCTTACTGTTATATATGGTGAAACAATTTTGTGGGAGCAAAAGGCCACAAGTAACTTCGATGAGCTCTAAAGAGAACCAACTACTCCACGCTTAGCATCTAACTTCTAAATAAACTCTATCATTTCTCGTTCTTCGCAAATTTAAAATCTTAAATAATAAGATCCGCGAATGCTTAGCCAAATAATCAAGCCATGCATATATAAAGTCGATACGGGAACTTGCAAACTCTTAAAAAGAATTCGCATTTTATAGCTCCTTGTGTAAAAGACTAGCACGAGCTTATAGAATATAAAAGGTTAAGGGAACAAGCTAGGGCTCAACACGCCCGGTCAAGTCAGAATTTTATTCCTACCCTCACCAGCGGAAAGTCAACAAAATGTCAAAACACTTATTATATTTTTGCAAAAATTTTAAAATTTTTCTCTTTTTTTTTTTTTTTTTTTTTTGGATTTTTCAATTTTGGTGGAAAAAACGGGGTTGCGTGAGTAAACGGCAAAAATGCAAGGCAAAAATCAAATCGAAAGATTACCCCCCCCCCCAGACTAAAACGAGACATTGTCCTCAATGTAAGGGTTCTCCTACATAAATCTAAGGCCGTTTATTAATTATGCCAAAGATAAACGTAAACAATAAGATTTAGGATATCGGATGAGCAACGAATGATGAAACTCGAGTGGAGAGAAGTAAACCACGAGCACGAGAGTCTTCATAATTCGGGCAAATCCTGGACATACACAAAAACACCGAAACACAAGATATGGAAGAGGTAGCCCCTCCTCACGTCACTTTATTAGAAAATAGATAAGAAGATAGATGGATAAGCATGGGGTGCCTCCCACGAAGCGCTTGTTTAGTATCGAGTTGGAAAGCTTAGACTCGCCCCGAATTTAATTGTTCTTGGGGGAGCATGTGGAAAAGATATTCTCAATCGGACTTTCGTTCAAGAGGTTTGGATAAACATTGAAACAAGAGAAAGTTCCACTCCGATGAGAAACCCTCGGTATTTTTAGAAAGAATAACCATAAAGGGTAATACCGGGGTCAAAGATGGTATCCTCACTCCCGATGGAGTGAAGGATGGGAGAAGTCACAGTATATGTGATGAAGAGCATAAAGATTTGGATAATTATTATGAAATACTCTTCATCATCAGCAGAAGTTTTGTCATCAAAAGTCTCGGGCGGGAGGGTCGGGATGAAATACTCATTAGAAAGTATACCTCCCCCCAGACTAATATCTTCCTCAAGATCAAAGTAGAAATGATTGTATTCTGAAGGAGATAACAAAAGAGAGAGTTCATCGGAGAACTCCTCGTGATAGAGATCATTCAATTCGAAGAGAAATGAATCATATTCGGGAGGAGAGATATGAGCATGAGAAGTGGTACTGCCACTACTCGTCTCCTCCGAATGATCAATATCAAAGTAGAAGGCTTCAAAAGCTGGGATAGAGAAATCAGAATGAGAAGTGGGATTGCCACTATTCTCGTTTTCAGCATCAAATATGAAACTCTCATATTCGGGAAAAGCATCCTCGAGCTCGTGCTCCAAAGGATCGAATGGATTTTCCTTAACTTCTTCAATTACGTCATCCGGGGGAAGGGAAAATAATGGTTTATCAACTTTCATTTTTAATAACGACACATCTTCTCCCGGATCACCATCGGGCTCGACAATTTTCGGTGAAATTGGAGCATCATCGAAGAACACCTCGAGCTCTTCCCTCGAGATAACACTTCCCTCAATCGGAGGAGAAGGATGGGAAGAGTCGGAAATGTTTGGTTCAGAAATCGGAGTGGGGGTTACAGAATCAATAATCTCAATTTGATAAACCGATTCCGGAGGTGGGACAAGTGGTGTGCTCTTAGAGCTAGCAATTTCCTCCACTTCCGTTGTGATCTCCGAATCTGGTTCATCATCATCAAGAGTACTCTTTACATCCGCGGAACAACTCATAAACCATTTGCTTGAACCGGGTGTAATTTTCATAGCTTTGAGCTCAGCACGTTTTTCAGACATAATCTTAACCGCAAATCTTGAAAGAATTGAATCACTTCTTTTGGAAGTGATTACGGGATCAGATTTTTGATTCACCATAGCAACGTTGCATTTATCGGTTAGCGGTTTAGAGTTTTGATTTATGTTAAACGTTACTTTCTCATTATCAACTCTTAAGGTTATTTCTTCTCCATACACATCAATCAAAGCCCGCCCGGTCCTCAAAAATGATCTTCCGAGAATTAGAGGAACCCGGGGGTCAGCATCAAAATCAACCACCACAAAATCGGCGGGAAAATGGAACTTCCCCACCTTGACAAAGACATCCTCGGCTACACCTTTAGGAAGGGTGATGGAACGGTCCGCAAGCTCGAGGGTCATGCAAGTGGGGGTGAGGTCGGGTAGAGACAATTTTTTCCAAACTGACAACGGCATTAGGTTGATGCTTGCACCGAGATCGGCCAAGGCGTAGCATTCAACCATCCCCGGAAATTCACAAGGAATGAGAAATTTTCCGGGATCTCCAAGCTTTTCCGGAAGCTTTTTAAGAATTGCCGCTGAGCAGTTTTCATTAAGAGGAGTTTTTGCCAATTCAAATAACTTTTCTTTGTTGGTCAATAAACCCTTGAGTGTGGAAGCAAACTTAGGCATCAGAAGTAAAGCATCCGCAAAGCTTATATCAAAATGCAAATCTTGGAGGATCTGAAAGAATTTTTCCATTTGATTTGAAGCTTTATCGCGGAGCTTTTGATCATTCATTCTTGAAGGATACGGAAGTTTTGCTTTTATAGGAGCTTCTTCGGGCTCAAAAACAACCTTTGGTTTTGATGGCTGGACAACCGGAGGTTGGACGTCTTCGGTCCTTCCGTTGTTAGTAGGAAGTTCTGTGTCCTTTGTCACCTCGGTCTCACGGACGACTACTTTAGGAGGTAGAGAAGAATCAGTAGTCGGAGCCGTGGGTCCATCATATGATACACCACTCCTTGTAGTGATCGCTTTAACATCGCCCCTCGGGTTAGCGATTGTGTTGCTTGGAAGAGTTCCAGAGCCCGAGGGTCGATCATTTAAAGCCTTCTTGATTTCTGAAATTTGATTAACCAACATCCTAGTTGTTTCTTCCGGGGTTTTGTTAAATTTTTATTGATTTTGCCTTTGAAGAACTAGTTGTTTCAACAACTCATCCGAGGGAGATTGGTTTTGATTAAAGCCTTGATTTTGATTAAGGTTTTGCCCTCAGTTGTTTTGATTAAAACCCTGGTTGTTGTTTTGAAAATTTCCCTGATTTTGAAAATTTCCTTGATTAAAATTTCCTTGATTCTGGTAACCATGATTTTGATCTTGATTGTAAGTTCCTTGGTTTTGGTTACCATGATTCACCCGATTTTGATTTTGATTATTTCTATTTGGCACATTTTGATTTTGGGTGAAACCGGGTGGTCCGAGATAGTTGTTAGAACGGTAGCTGAGAAGATTAAGGTCTCCTTGCGGTTGGTAACCGTTACCTCCCGTGTTGAAATTTCCCGTAGCAGCATAAACATTCTCTTGAGTGTAGCCACCGGAGGCTGGGCACTCGAAATACGGATGAGGACCACCGCATGTTTCACAAATTTGGTTTACAACATTGACTTGATTGTTGTTGTTCTGATTCATATTCTGATGGATTCTCAAGACAGCGGTTGATAAATCACTCATTTGTTTAGAAAGAGCGGCTATCTCGGGAGTAGAAGAATTAGTGCTTGATCTTGTTGACTCATTCCTCTCGGCAGAGGAATCCCAAAAATTATGGTGGGCGGTCATATTTTCAATGAGATCATAGCACTCTTCGGGTCGACGTTTCATGAACGAACCACCGGCTGCAGCATTAATCGTATCACGGTGTCTCAATGTTAGACCATTATAGAACGTATCTATTATGGTAACTAATAACATGTTATGATTTGGACACCGATCGATCGAAAGCTTATAGCGTTCCCATGCTTCGAATAAAGATTCGTCGGGAAGCTGACGGAAATTGCTAATCTCATTCCTCAATTTCGTCACCATCGATGGTGGGAAATATTTCGCCAAGAACTTTGAAACCATCTCTTCAAAAGTATGAATGGAGTTCTTGGGAAGACGATCAAACCATGCGGTGGCATGATGCGTCAAGGAATATGGAAAGAGATATAGACGAAGGGCGTCATCGGTGAACCCATTGTGTTTCATACTTTGGGTGACGGTGATAAATTTGTCAAGATGCTTGTTTGCATCGTCACCCGGCAAACCGTGAAATTGGCAAGAATTTTGGACTTGTTGGATCATATGATGCTTAAGTCCAAAATCTGCGGCTTGTATATTGACGGGGGCAATCGGGCCACCACGTCCGTGCATTGTGGGTTGGCACAACTCCTCCATCGTTCGGAGATCGGGAGCTGGCATTGGATTAGGATTTTCATCATCCATCGGCGGATGTTGATTGTTGTTGTTTACTTCCTCAACGTTTGGGAAATCAACACGGTGATTGTGACGGATAATTCTCTCGGGATTTGAGAGAGGTGAAAGAAGAGGTTGAGAAGAAGAAGAACGGGTGTGCATACACCAAAAACAAACAAAGGTTTAAAAAGAAAACCAAATTTGAAAATAAAATATTTTTGGATTTTTATTAAGGAAAAATTAGAATTATTATCTTTTTGGGGATCGTTCGATTAACTGTACTCGTTTCTTTCAAAACTACGCGCAGCGTGGCGGAAGAGAAGAATGGATCTCTTTTCGGTCTGCAATTTAATGTCAAGACCTCCTTAAACCCCGTGTATAGGTTGTAGTAAAGAAATAATCCGAGTAACGTTTAACTTAACGATCTCTTTTGTTGTTGATTGGAATGGCTTACAACACTTTCAAAAAAATGAGGTTATATTATTTTTGTATTATTTTTTTTTGAAAACACTTTAAGAAAAGTGTTTTATTTATTTTCTTTTTGTATTTTTTTTTCTTTTTATAAAAACAAATAACTTCCGAGGGAATGATCTTCAAAACACGAATCGAGAAACAAATTCACGAATTCACTTTAACCCTCCCCGGCAGCGGCGCCAAAAATTGGTTTCTCAATTATAGTATATATTTCTCCAAAGGAAACACAAAGGAAATATGTGTAACCCGGTTCGTTTTCCCGTGAAGGTGTGAATGGAATTTCGTGTTTTCGGAACGTGAAACGTGATGTGAAATGTGAATTAAAGAGTGATATTTGGTGTTTTACACTACGGATGTGAAATAACTAAATGAAAACAAATTATCAAACTACGGGTATAAGTAATCTAAGCATACGATCTCTAAAACAAAAATTTTAATTTAAAAACGTAAGTTACGATTTGTAAAAACGTAATTAGAAAGTGAAATCCTAAATTATAAGTCCTAAAGTTGTAAAATTAATTTTCCTAAATCCTAAATAATAAAATAGAATTTTAGAAACAAGAAATATATTTTTTTGATTTTTATTTAATTTTTTATGAATTAAAAACTAAAAGAAAGATATTAAATGATTAAAAATAGCAAACTGATTTGGAAAAATGTGAAACTTTTCAGAAAAATCTAAATTTATATGAAGAAGCTAGGAAAAATGAAATTACAACTTTTCTTAACCCAAATAAGCAGTTTGTGCAAAAAGCTGTTTTGAAAAAGCACTTAAAATAAGCACTTCAACACCAAATTCCACCAAAAGCTCAAATACAGTTAAGCATACTAATTTAAGCCTAAAGCAACTAATTGGGACCAAAGAAGTTCATGGAATAAGCCATTAAGCAGTTGGTGCAGTAACAATATTAGGGCAAAACAATTGATCAAACACCCCACTTGCAGCTGACATATAAGCTAGCCAAAAGCTGATTGGGGAAAACTAGAAGCAGGTCCTTAAAGCCTATACTACACACTACTCCTAAACCAAAAAGGCCCAAATTTGATGGTCAATTGCTTATTCAAATTAAGCCACAAACAGATGCACATGGGAACTGTTACTGGTTGCAGGCATGAAGCAGTTTAAATGGGTTATTTGCAGATAAAAAATAAGCTATTCAATAATCTCAAAATGAAAACCAAGATCAGAAACTAAAAGCTAGTACTATAAGCTATGTGTAAACCAAATTTCATGCACTAAAGTCAAGGGGTTAAGCAGATACCAAGAACAAAAGAAGCTGAGATAAGCTAAGTTTGTGCAGCCTATGTGCAGGTCTGCACAAATTAATCTGATGCAGCAGGAATGAGTTTTTGGCCTTAAAACTTTCAACACCACATGAAACACTACCAACACTTGGAATTTCTCTTAAACCACTAAAATGCACCTAAAAATTTCACAAGTTACCACCAGATTAAGCTCAGCTTATAGAGGGCTTATTAAGGCAGTTTTGCTACTAATTTTGATCTCACAAGTTCAAAACCTCAAATAACCTCAAAAAAACTTAAATCCTATCAACAACAGCTTTAACTAACATCAATTAAGCTAGAACAAAACTTAGAAGATGGCAAATGAACAGTGGTATAGCTGAAACCTCCCAGAAATGTCTTAAGCCAAACACCCTTTTATGGGTCTGTTATAAAATTCTACACTAGAAACCACTATTTAAGCTATGAATCTACTTAACTACTGATATTCTAACTTAAAAACCTCCTAATAAGCAACTTCCAATGATACATAAGCACTAATAAGCAGATTCTAATATAATGACTATTTTGTTTTTTTTTTTGGCTTTTTCAATTTTTCTAAGTAAAACCTCAAACTTAAGCTATAATAACTGATAAAAATCAATAGTGGGCACTAATAAACAGAAAAGAGAACTAAAGACAAGTAAATAAGCAAAAATAAGCAATAAGCAGTTAAATAAGCTACACTATTTTTTGGGGTTTTTTTTTTTAAGATCAAAAATTAAAAACTGAAATATATTAAAACAGAAGTAAGATTACAATACTGGAAATGAAAGAAATACAAAATACCTTAAATTTTTAGCTAAAATAAAACCTAACGAATTCTATTTCTATAATGTCCTATTTATACTACTCTACTAGGGTTTCTACTCAATCTCCCTGTGCTTCTTCTGTGAGGGGATTCCACTTGAGCTTCTTGTGCTTCTTTCTTGACCCTTGGATTTTTCTTGCTCCCCACAACTTCTTATCTCGTCCGTAGATGGATTGGTTGTCCTTGGGATTGCCAAGGTGGCAAGGGGGTGAGGGAAACACAACCATGTGGGTGTCTTTGGCTGGTAGTGAGGGTGAAAGTGATTGGTTGGGGGATTAAGGTTTAATGGCGGGAAGAAAGGGATTAGGGAAGAAGATATACAGTGTTTAGGGATTTTGACTTTGGGTTTGACCCCGGTTTTGTTATAAAAAGGGGTGTGGGCTGTGGATAGGTGGGCTGTAAGTTTAGTAGGATGGGCTGTGGGTAGTGATTGGGTTTAATATTGATGGGTTGGGTTTGTGGGATAGTGGTGGTGAATGGGTTTTTGGGTTTGTGTTTTGTATTGGATTTAGTTTTGTTTGATCCGGTTGGTATTTGTTGGTTAGGATAAATGGTTTAACAATCACAAGGACCAAAGTTATATATTTAGAATTTGTAGGGACCAAACTGCCAATTCTTCAAAGTTCTTCTAGGGGCTAATTTTGCCAAGTAAGAATAATCCAAGGGCCGTTCTTCAAAAATATTATCTTTGACGAATTTTTCCCCGACTTCGGCTCTATAAATATCTTTTCCACGTCTTGTGCTCGTTTTTTCGGATTTTGCTTGATTTTGTTCCTATTTCATGATATCCGTACCTGCATAGAAACAAACACAAAAACACAATATCTTTGGCATTTATGGTTAGTTTTTGGTCTATTTGGGTCCGGTTTTGGTCAAATAAAAGTATGTGTTTAAGCACATACCAAAATTCCCCCAGACTAAGATATTGACGTGTCCTCACGCAATGTTATATAAACACGTTTTTGAAACAAAAAAATTTCCAATATCTTTTTACTAACTTTGAGAAGTAGCAAAATTTTCAAAAGAGATTAAGAAATCTTAAGTTCTAAAAACTCCCCGATTTTCCTTTTTATTATATTTTTGTATTTTTTATCATAATCATGTGACGGCTTTGTTGACAATCATTATCTCACGATAACTTTTAGGTTCAACGAGTAGGAAACACGACTCATGAAGAAGTGACCATACGGATAAAATTCGTCGTCCCTGATTTTTCACAAGTCCCCAAACTAAGCTTAAAAACGAAATCATTGTCTATTTACAAGTTAGATGCCAACTCTACCTATGAAAGTTACTTGTGTAATTACCTCTTGCTCACATTTTCCCTAATTTCCTCTATTTATTTTATTTTTGGTGAGAAATGAATTTCTTCATATTTTCTCTTTTCGATATGTTTATGCCGATAAAGTGTAATACCTGAAATTCAGATAACCTGTAAAATGATCAAATTACCCCTGAAACCATAAAACCTAAATAAATAACTTATAAAATTCTGAAATGATTCCATACTTCTGAAAACGGTCTACATATCAAGTAAATTAATTTCTGGGACAACATTATACTATTTTTGAATGTCCAAAAATTATTAATTCACATACACATATATATATAATCCGAAAATAATATATTAAAGTTAATATATTTATAAAATCATTTTAATTAAGAAATTCATAAAAATAAATTAGGAAAATATTATAAAAATACAATCCTAATTTGTGTGGGATTCTAAAACCGAAAATCTGATCCCATGCCCCCCCCTATGTCAGTTTGTTAATTATATATACAAATCAAATTATTTTATTAAAACATTTATCGCCAAAAACCCTAAATCGCTTCAACAAATCGACCAAGCCTTCCATACGACTTCTGGACGTGATCAAGAGATTTTCTGGAGTTCATTGAGGTGTAAGGGAGCTAAGAAAAATAAGGTTGGGCTTGTGGATTCGCTGGTTCGATCGAGGGGCATTTTCTTTGTCGAATTTCTCATCCGATAGGTACAAAATTTGTGCACCTTATTCACACGTTCTAAAACTGATATGGTATTTTTCTCATGATCCTTACATCATATAAGACTTATAAAAATTGTATAAATCGAATCATGCAAGGTTAATGGGTCGTTATGATTTTTAATGGTTAAAACGTACTTAAATTCTAAAATATGTGATACAAATTTTCTGGGTGATATGTTTATTTTATTTGGACCTCATATGAAGTATATGATCTGGAAAAAATGATGGAACGAATTATAGAGGCCTAAATATGTCGTGGTAATTATTGATATAAAAAACATACACAAAATCTAAAATAAGCTATACGATTTTTCTGGACTTTTTATATAATTTTAATGGATTCTATACTGATCATATAACGCTGGAAAAATAAGAATTACATTTGTTGAAGTCTATTTTGAGCTTGGTTAATTTTTCTTCAATCGTATAAAAAGGAAAATGAAGAAATAAAAATAAAACCAAATCGAAATAATTAGGGTTAGGGTTTTTGGGACATGATCTGGTCATTTAATGTGTTTTAAGGTTTTAATAATGATGGGTCAATGATTGGATTTGATTAGGGTTTGGAATTGTATTTAAAAAGTGTTATACGATTTGTTTTTAAAACTTAAGGGTGTGTTTTGTAATTTTTCAAATGTATGGGATATTTTTGTAAGGTGGCCTAGATCTGGGGAAAAATGTATAAAATATTTTATGAGGGGTATCTTGTGCTAAATTGGTAATGAGAAGGTTATTTGGTAAATTAAATAAAAGTATAATTCGAATTGGAATTAATTAAATTAGAGGGACTAAAAGTGTAAATTCTAGAAACTTGAAGTCATTCTGATTAAATAATTTTATTGAGGGTGTAATGTTTAATTTTGAGGATTTATGGGCTTAATATGTAATTGTTATGAAATTATGATTTAATTTATAAGTTTTGTAAACTTAAAGGACCATTTATGTAAATTCTGAATTCTGAGGGATCTGATCTGTAATATACTTAATTCTAATGTTACATTCTGTAATTATGTAAAATAAGATGCTTGTTTGGTAAATACGATTATTGTAGGGATTTAATTATAAAATATGTAAATATAAGGTTTGTTTTGTAAATTATATAACTAGAGGGGTATAAACTGTAAATTGTGAAACTTAAGAGATTAAAATGTAATTCTGAATAAAATGAGTATATAATTCAGTAACTCAAAGTATTTTCATATTAAACCTTTGAATTAGATGAATTTGTAATTAAAACCCTAAACTATGTATACTTGTCATAATTAACCCTAAACTTTTGTAATTTGATAAAATATACTTAATTCCATAATAATCTTGAAATAAGAACTTAACCTAATTTGGGATGCTAATATCTTACTAAATGTGGAAATCTGTTAATTATAGAAACTTACTAAATCTGGAAAGTTACTAAAAATAGAAAGTTATTAAAATGGAAAGGTAAATTAAAAGTAATAATCTGAGTTTGAATATTTTGTAATTCCGTCTTCTACTCCTTTAGGTGTGAAGAAGGAGAAGCCCTGATTTCTGTTTCGTGTTTGCTTTCTTGTTTTTCTGCTGTGCTAATAAGGTACATATATTCTGCCCTTTTTCAGTAAGGGCGCTTTCCTTCTCTTAACTTTGATTCTGATCTCTTTTTCATATTACGATTCCCTAAACCATTGCTATGTTCCCTATTCTGTGAACCTTACTATGATCTCTTGTTCTGAAACATGATTTGAACCTTGATATGGATCTGATCTGATAAAACTTGATACGAACCTATCTGATTCTGAACCTTTAATGTTTACTTCTGAAATATTTGACATGGACCATTATGCTATGAACCTTCTGATATAATACTCTGATTTCTGACCTGATATTGACCATGACCCACAGTTTGAGACCCGAGCCAATCACTAGGCATGAGGGTTTCATGTCCATGTCATTGATGCACCGATGGCATGACTCTAGGGCAGGAGAGTGATGACCTGTCCCGTCCCTGACTTTATTTTATCTGGTGTGTATTGGTAGACTCTGGCCACCTGGGGCGTATGGATGCATCCTAGATCTGATCTGATTTCTGTTATCTGTTACTGTTTATATCTGGTGACTGATGGTGTGTGCGATACACGTCTTTCACATTATCTGGGAGCTGATCACTCCATTTGATACATGAGGACACCCCTCATATTATCTGGTTACTTGAAGAGGCATCCCCTCTAGGTTACTTATCTGGTTACATGGTTATTATATTATCTGTTCTGGGCTCGTGGTGGATTTCTGTTTTCCTATAACCTTTACTTATCTTTTTCCTTATACTTTCTTCCTCATTCTTATTCCATTATTTATCTCTGTACTCTGATTATATTTGTATGAACATTATTTATGTATTGCTTGTTACATTTATATCTGTTCACTGAGCTCTCGTAGCTCAGCCGCATTTCTTTTCCTGCGGCAGGTACTTAAGCTAGGAGCTGGGTTTTAGCTTTGGGATGAGAGCGACTTGTGTGAAGCTTAGACTTTAGACATTCTAGTTTTACCATTTGGATTTTGATTCTGTTATGCCATTGTTTGGGCATTTTGGATTTATGTACTTCAGTTTATTTCTGTTTTCACTTCTGGCATAAGTCATGTTGACTTATTTTCCCTTTTATCATTAATGTTATAGATTTATGATGTTTTGGATTGAATGCTTGTGATCTGATATGAAACCATTGTTGTGATATCTTTACCCTTGTCGGGTTGGGGTGTTACATAAAGATACAAAATTAAGACGTTAAGTAGTTTTCAATCTTCTCTCGAGAACCGTTGCTTTGAAAATGAGGTCCACATCAAGGCTTTTATTTATATTTTTGACTTTTTCTATTTTTTTTTTTTTTTTTTTTTTTTTTTTTTTTTTTTTAAATATTCACAAACTTTTCACTTGCGTACCTTAAACGACGGACCTTCACGGTTTAATTCCAAGACTTTACAATTTCCGGAATAAAGGATCCAAGGGCCGTTACAACGGAGTGTTCCAAGACTTTAGACATTCCTGAAATGAGGATCCAAGGTGGTTAGACCAAGACCTCACACATTCCTGAACTAGAGGTCCAAGGGCCGGTGCAAGAGGGTAGCCAAGACCTAAATGCCTTCCGGAAATAAGGATCCAAGGCCCGATCTCGAATCCGTAGCTTAGAGCACTTAACTTATTATTATTAAATGTATTTATTAAGTAACCTTGATGTGTACTGATGCGCGTGTGCGTATGCTCTAATTTATACCCACGGTATGTCGTTGTGGTTTTAGCAGTATTCAAGTTTTAAATTTATATTTAGCCGACTTATCAATAACACACACACTTTAACGAGCAGTGTACCCGGTCAGTATGAATATAATGGTAAGTAGAGTGTCGATCACTAAGAGTGGAACGTATTATCTAGTTATCCTAATCAGTATTTTAATATCTTAAGTTAGCTATACAACCTAATCTAACGCAAGGGGGTTTCAGCCTGAGAGACTGGCACGGTTTGGTTGTGATTAAATAATAAACTAAACTAATAAGCACGAATCAGCGAGTAGCACACACGTACACAGATAAATACTTGAGACAATAAGAAGACCTGTCCTGATAGTTAAGTAGCTTGTCACTTGTTTTATTGCTAGTTTTATATGAAGTGTATAGTTCGATGCAACGCACCGAGATTAAGTCCTTTCTCGTTGGTTCTAATCTTATCGGCGAGTAAACCCTTAATGATTACTTATGACTATCCTATTTATCTTTCTTCCTACTTTTCTATAGACGATAGAATGCATAGGCGATCTAATAAACAGGCGAGGAAGGGGCATGGCGACCCAAGCAATGCTCAGCTAGACACAGAGGTTATCAATGCACTAATAAAAGTCACCAAAGATATCAACATATAAACTTTAATTAATGGGAAAGCAATTTTAAGGGGAGTTGAAGTGCACGATTAAATCAGTGATCACAAGCCCATCAATCCTGACCAATTAAAGTGTACTAATACAATAAAACAAAACTACTTAATGAATTAAATACATGCAGGACCTTCTTACAGCTCTTGTATCTTCGTTCAAGGTGTGTCTTGTGCTGCTAATTCGACTGAATTCGGCCTAGGGTTTCTGTGGTCTTCGGTCTTCTTCCGTATTAGGCTCTCGAAATTCGTCTGGTCTTGGGGTATTTATAGTTTCTGTCTGAGGGTAAGATGCGGCGCATTGAATAAGTAGATGCGGCGCATTGACTTAACTTCGCGTGGGGTCCAAGATTAATATATTCAGGAATATTCGTACACCGCCAGAAGATGCGGCGTAACTCCATTCTTAGATGCGGCGCATGTCCTTGCTGTCTTGGATCGTATCTTGTGAAATCTTGATAGTGATGCGCCGTATATAATAAGTAGGATGCGGCGTATCTGGAGCAGAATGATCTTGATCTTGTACATTTCAGTAGACTTTTAACTTCTTGCTTGTTTTGCTCCATAATTAGTCCAAAATCGCCAAGTTTCACATAATACTTGTTTTTACCTGAGAATTACAAAAGTAAACATTAACGTATCAATTCTCACAGATAATATAATAAAACAAGTCAAATAAATAGGATAAATGATGGTAATAAAATGTACTTATTTGAGTTCATCAAATATCCCTCCGCTTGAACTTTACTTGTCCCCAAGTAAACCTTAGAATTAATCTTATGAAAATGTATCCTAAAAGATATTAGGATTTATTTTTATATTTAAGCATGTATTCATTATTGTCATAATCACACAACCAAACACTTAACGAATTAGAAGTAAAATAAAATATTCTTACAAAAGCAAATCTAATCGTTTAACTGTCCAGTCGTGACGAATATTCTATCATAAGCTTGGCAAGTATACGCATCTCCTCCACTAAAGCCAAGAAATAACAAGTCTAAAGCGGTAAAAAGGGTTTGTAGTTTAAGGGTTAATCATTCTCCTTAATCTCTATCGATCTCAAATTCCAGAAAAGGCGACAAAATCACAAATACATGATCGAATCCACGAACACGATACTTGCAATTGCTCAAATCCTTAACTCGAATAGGCTAAAGATAGGACCAAGTAATCTTCACCAATAATATTATATCAAAAAGGGCGACAAAATCATAAATACATAGCCGAATCCACGACTACGATAATTAAGATTGCTCAAATCCCTAATCTCAATAAATCAAAGGTTTGGATAAAGAATAATATAGGGTATGGATAATATTTGGGATACAAATTGGTGTAAAATGAAAAATAAATGAAACAAATAAATTAAAATCCTAAGTGTGGTTAATCACTATCCCAACCATCCCATGAATAAGACTCATATCATAGAATAACTCACGCTTTAACACTTGAAACACAAGCTTTTAGGTAGACACGAATTATACTCAACAAGATCTCAATCAAGGAATAACCTTTAGTTGGCGTTCCCATAACGTTCAACTCCCATTCAATCCATTGATATATTATACAACAACTAGTGGTGATATCAACCACTTAATACAAAACTTCACATAAGTTGGTTAAAACAAGCATCCAACTTTTCCTTTTTCTTTTCTTATTTTTTCGAATTTTTTTTTTTTTTTTTTTTTTTTTTTTTTTTTTTTATTTTTTTTATTTATTTTTTTTTTAACTTGAAACATAAACATAGATGTGTAAAATTTCACAACTTCACTATAATGATAACTCTGGATAATTTTTCCATACTTTTCATGACTTCAAAAATAACGGTAATAGTGAAAGTAGTAAACACACGAAAAATAAACTCAAAGATATACAATATTTACTTTCACTTCAATTGCATTGTGCAATTTCCCGACCTAACCATAGATAATGAATTACGCACGCGAACACAGGTAATGTAAGGAAACACACTTTGCCAAAAACAATTAACCAACCACGGATTTTAATCTACAGGGTAAGCTAAGGTGTAAGGGTGTAACGAAACATTCTAAACATTGGTGTAAGAAATGAAAGGAATGGCTCTGAGTGTTTTTCTAGGGGTATCTTACTCTAAAAGTGAGAGTAACAAAAGGGTTTATACGGGGGTTAACTAACCAGTGTAGTTAGCTAATAACACATAACATATAAAGGCTATTTGGGTGTAATCCTAGAATTTTACTAATTTAGACAAGTCATTCCAATTATAAAAATAATACTTATTATGGTGGTCTCGAATAGTATACAAGCCAAGTTCTAAAGTTTACAAGTCACCGGCACACTCATAGATTTGTGAATTTTGAAAAATCACAATTTTTGAAAATAACGTCATGTGTGCAGCTATGCAACTTAGACTTTAAACAAAAACATGCTAAAAATTTTAAATTTTGATATATTAAGCACATTTTAAGCACATTTTGAAAAGTTTAGGACAAGTAAGTGTTCTAATTCTCCAATCCCCCACTTAAGTTAAACAACGTCCTCGTTGTTTGTATCAAAGGTTAAAAACTGGAAAATAAAAGAATTAGAACAGAAAAACTCCCCTGAGATTTGCTCGGTATGATCCTCCATTATTTGTATAAGAGCAAAAATCATCTTTCTTGTGGATGAGAACGTTTAAGCTTCATAATTGATGTATCCACAGGAAATGCAGGAATCTATAATACCACCAAGACTTTAACACACCTAAGTTAAGAAGGTTCAAACTTGCATAATACATTAGTAGTTAGTAAAAATAAAATGTAAAAATTAAAATGAAAATCATCAGGTCAGTCGATGTGCCGTATCTTATGGAAGAAGATACGCCGTATCGAGCCTGGAATAAAATAAAATGAATCAGAATAGAAGATGCGTCGCATCCTTAACCAGGGATGCGCCGCATTAAAATAAACTGACAAAAAGTTTTAAAGTCAAAAATAAAAATGCAGAAAATAAAATAAGATATGACCAGTGCAGGAGATGCGTCGCATCTCAGGATTGAGATGCGCCGTATCCTCTGCGGGCCTGACTGACTCGACACAGAACAGAATAGTAAAAATTTTCCGGGTTGTCTCCCGGTCAGCACTTGTCTTTATTCCAGAGTCTTCAAGTTAGACTCACGCTCAGCTCCTTATTTTGTTCTATTGATTCCCACATTGCCACGTAGGATCCATTTAGCAACAAATTCGTCACGTATATATTCAGGTCCCAACTTCAACACTCCTTTGTAGAATCCTTCCATCATTTGATATGGGTACTCTATCCCTCTCTTCATGTCATCATCACCAATAAAAAGGAATGGAGAAAATTTGTAGCAGAACCTATTAGTAGCATGTTTAAACCCAGGGTGAGTTCGGGGCATCATATAAGTGATAACGTCGCTTCCACATTGAAAGGTGATCTTTCCTTCAAATCGTTTTGCATTAATAGTGATTTCCCTACAAAATGGTTTTCCAACAATCACGTCACCCATATCGCTGTCACAATAGGCATTCATGTCTTCAACAATGGCGAACTCAGTAACAATAGTAGAACATCCAACGAAGACCGGGACATTAATGAAGGCTCCAACTACATTCTTTCCCTTATACTCCACTTTTTTTCTTATAATAGAATTGTAAAAGCTTCTTGACATGACATTGATCGGTAAAATAGGAAAGAAATTGGCGTCAATACACTTGTACCCAATCATGCATGGGAATTGCAAATTGTAAGCACAATCGGCGTGGATCCTTCTACCGTAATCCCAAGAACCATGATATCCCTCAAATTCATCGTAATTCCTAGTATTAATAACGTTGACTTTTGGACTATCCAGAATTTCTCCTTCTTCTAACTCAGATTCCGCATCATCCATGAACAGGTCATTGGATTCTAATGGTCCATCAAGGTCATTAAGTTCAATGTAGTCCCCATCGTAACGTTCGAGTGATATATCTTGCACTAATATTCCATCCATAAATTTGGCTTCGAAGTCGAAGTCAATCAGTTCTCCGAATCCGACCATTTTCCTTCTGAAATAATCACGAAAGCATCAGTAGGATTTGTTCAAGAAAGTAATATATCAGAAAATCAACATCGAAAACGGAATACGAAAAATTAAAGTTACTGATATCTGTAGACGATGCGCCGTATCCAAAAAGTTGGATACGCCGTATCTTCTAATCGTTAAAATTAAATCAGACTTTATTCAGAAAATAGATACGCCGCTTATAAATTAGAATGCGCCGTATCAGTTTTAATTATCAAAAATTGATATTTATTTAAAATTAAATGCGTCGTATTAACAAAAGTTAATGCGCCGTATTTTCGTTACGTTTCTAAATACAAGATTTTTGATTCAGAAGATGCGCCGTATCGATAAAAATCGATGCGTCGTATCTGTTTAATAATTCGAAAACTGTTTTTAATTAAAATAATAGATACGCCGTATCTGTAAAAACAGATGCGCCGTATGGCGTTAACGTTTAGAAAAATTTCTTATTAAAAACAGAATACGCCGTATCTTGGGGAAAGATGCGTCGTATCGAATTAATTAAACGCGTTGTATTTTATAAAAATTAAACGCAATACGCCGTATCTAAGAAAATAGATGCGCCGTATCGTTTATATTAGCTCAGTAAAACGATAGCAGAACACAGAAAATACGAAAAATAAAAACAAATAAAAACAAACCAAAATAAACACAAATAAAAGAAAATAAAAACACACGAAAACAGAAAATATGCAAAATAATACAATGAATGCAAATTAACCTAATATACAACAGAGTTAGCGGTTAGATTTAAAAATTAAAAATAAAAACCTAATTAAAATACTAATCAAATTAACAGATAATAACAATTCACTCTCCGGCAACGGCGCCAAAAACTTGATGCGCGTGTGCGTATGCTCTAATTTATACCCACGGTATGTCGTTGTGGTTTTAGCAGTATTCAAGTTTTAAATTTATATTTAGCCGACTTATCAATAACACACACACTTTAACGAGCAGTGTACCCGGTCAGTATAAATATAATGGTAAGTAGAGTGTCGATCACTAAGAGTGGAACGTATTATCTAGTTATCCTAATCAGTATTTTAATATCTTAAGTTAGCTATACAACCTAATTTAACGCAAGGGGGTTTCAGCCTGAGAGACTGGCACGGTTTGGTTGTGATTAAATAATAAACTAAACTAATAAGCACGAATCAGCGAGTAGCACACACGTACACAGATAAATACTTGAGACAATAAGAAGACCTGTCCTGATAGTTAAGTAGCTTGTCACTTGTTTTATTGCTAGTTTTATATGAAGTGTATAGTTCGATGCAACGCAACGAGATTAAGTCCTTTCTCGTTGGTTCTAATCTTATCGGCGAGTAAACCCTTAATGATTACTTATGACTATCCTATTTATCTTTTTTCCTACTTTTCTACAGACGATAGAATGCATAGGCGATCTAATAAACAGGCGAGGAAGGGGCATGGCGACCCAAGCAATGCTCAGCTAGACACAGAGGTTATCAATGCACTAATAAAAGTTACCAAAGACATCAACATATAAACTTTAATTAATGGGAAAGCAATTTTAAGGGGAGTTGAAGTGCACGATTAAATCAGTGATCACAAGCCCATCAATCCTGACCAATTAAGTGTACTAATACAATAAAACAAAACTACTTAATGAATTAAATACACGCAGGACCTTCTTACAGCTCTTGTATCTTCGTTCAAGGTGTGTCTTGTGCTGCTAATTCGACTGAATTCGGCCTAGGGTTTCTATGGTCTTCGGTCTTCTTCCGTATTAGGCTCTCGAAATTCGTCTGGTCTTGGGGTATTTATAGTTTCTGTCTGAGGGTAAGATGCGGCGCATTGAATAAGTAGATGCGGCGCATTGACTTAACTTCACGTGGGGTCCAAGATTAATATATTCAGGAATATTCGTACACCGCCAGAAGATGCGGCGTAACTCCATTCTTAGATGCGGCGCATGTCCTTGCTGTCTTGGATCGTATCTTGTGAAATCTTGATAGTGATGCGCCGTATATAATAAGTAGGATGCGGCGTATCTGGAGCAGAATGATCTTGATCTTGTACATTTCAGTAGACTTTTAACTTCTTGCTTGTTTTGCTCCATAATTAGTCCAAAATCGCCAAGTTTCACATAATACTTGTTTTTACATGAGAATTACAAAAGTTGTAACACCCCAACCCGGCAAGGGTAGAAGTGTCACGAAAATGGTGACATATCAAAGGCAAGCATAACATACGACTTACATAATACAAATGGTTTACAATATTACAAAGGAAAATATACCAACTCTACATAGTCATACATAAATGAATACTAAAACTAAGGTATCATCTTCAAAAGCTAATCTCTCATCCCAAAGCAAACCCAAGCTCCTGGCTTCCTACTAAAACCTGCCGCAGGAAAAGAAATGCGGCTGAGCTTAAAAAGCTCAGTGAACAGATATATAATAAACGGAAACCAAAATCAAATGGAAATGAACAGACATATCATAATGAATGAGATATAGGAAAAGGAAATAAAGAGTAAGGTTTAGGACAGTAATCCACCACGAGCCCAAACAAAACAAATCATATCATATCGTAACCATAATCTTCAAATCATATAGAGGGGAGACCTCTCAGATAATCAGATAATATGAGGGGTGTCCTCATTCTTCAAATGGAGTAGCTAGCTCCCAAATTTTGTGAAAGACGTGGATTGCACCCATCATCAGTCACCAAATCAAATCATATCATATCATATCATATACAAAGCAAATCTAGGATGCATCCATACGCCCCCCAAACAAATCATATTGGCCATAACAAATCATAGTGAGCTCATATCAAATCAAAATGGGGACGGTGTGGTTAATCACTCTGACCACACAAGAGTCATGCCATTGGTGCATCAATGACACGGCCATGTTACCTTCATGGCTAGGAAACAAATTTGGCTCGTAGTATCAAACTGGGGTCAAAGGTCAAAGGTTCAAAAATCAAAGGTTCATAGCAAAGGGTCCATATCAAAGTAAGGGTTCATATGGTCATAGTCCGAATCTCAAGGTTCATATCAAAAGTTCATATGTCAAAGGTTCATATCATAGGTTCAAATCAGAAATCAAGAAGTCGAAGGCACCTTATTAAAAAGGGCAGAATATCTGTACCTTATTCAGAAAGACAAACGGATAAAAGACGGATCACACAGAACGAAAGTTCACTCCTTCTTCACCGAACCTATACAATTTAACAATCACATATTATTTATAAGCTCATTTTAAATCATATTTCATAATTTAGGTTTCTTTCTGTTTTTAGATACTTTCTATTTTTAGTAACCTTCCAGATTAACTAATTTTCTATAATTAGCAACTTTCTCGGAATAGTAATTTAATACTCTAACGTTATAATTGACAATCAAATAATATTTAAGGGTTAAAAATAACCAATATAATAGTTTTAGGGTTCAAAGTGTTTGTAACACCCCCAACTCGGATTATGGCAGCGGGACTGAGTTTGGGGTATTACTCGAGGGGTAGTGAGTCAAAATCATAGATAAACGATCTCATAACGAGACATTTTTAAATAAACACCACATTCAAATACAAAGTTCAACTTTAGAGTTCAAAAGACTCATAATACATTTAGCAGCGGAAAATGAAATAGTTTTTGCAGCGGAAAAATAAAGTAGTTTGCAACAGAAATTAAGATAGAAATATCATAACATAACCCACAAAGATAGCCAATCAGAACCTCCAGCCCTTCCTCGTGCACGCTTCAGAAATCAATTACCTGAGATTAAACATGCTAAAAAGTCAACACAAAGGTTGAGTGTAATTCATAGGTTTGAATAAATAATAGTTGAGCACAAGAATTTTAGTTTCGGGCGCCACATAATCAATCAGGATAACCTTCGTATATATTTTCGTTTAGATTTGCTAAGCTCATGACACACAATGCGTTAACCGGCACCAGCATTCCTGGCATAACCAATAACAACCGCGGAATTTCATAATCACAATATTTGCCCTCCAGTAGGTATCTTGCCAAATACCTAGGTACTCGAAATACAGTACACCCGTGTTGCCTAACTGGTCAACAGGAGTGGGATGGTCAATCCTATAGGCCTATAAACTATAATCGCGCTCACCCGCAGGTGATTAATGGTTCATAATCGAGGGACTTGCTTTTGGCAAGGAAGGTACTTAGCATTCATAGCGACAGTCAGGATATAGCATACAAATAAACAATTGTGCTCAGAAATAGTAAGTTGCATGTAATCTCCCCCACGGGATTTATAAACAGTTAAAAGTATTAAAAGTGGGGCTATGAATCACACCTTAGTCACAGAGAGAATACGAGATACACAATCAGATGGGATGGCACAGCAAATAAACCTCAGCACAACCTAACCAGTTAAATGACATAACTCAGATATAATACTCGAAATCATTTAATAAATAATACTCGTATAAAAGGTTTTTGTTTCAATGGCGTTTGAAAGAAAATACGTTTTAGTCTCGTGTGGAAGACGAGAAAGGTTAAAAGATAATAGTCGGAGAATACGAATGAACACTCGATAAAGACGAGAGGAGAAGAAGAAAAGGATATAAAGAAAGAATTAAATCAGAAGAGAATAAATAAACAAATAAACAAACAAACAATAACGACCTCAATAAATAGTTTCGGCTTTTCCCCGTTTTCCCAAAATAGATATTATAATCGTTAATACATAAGAGTTTTGAAAAGGTTTTGGAATATTTAATAAACCATAAATAGTTTAAGTTTATAAAACATTTTACGAAATTTCGGCATGAATTGCCCGTTTACAAAACGTTTCCAAGTCATACGACTTATTTGAATATTCCGATTATTAACAATTTTTACAAATTTTACTATATAATTGGACATATCATTCGCGTGAATATTAGTTGTTTAGTTTTATTGACCTTTTTGTATAGTTCGGGTCCAGGTAGGTTAAGCTCTTATGAGTCTAACGTACCCTTCCGTCTCGCGTACCAAAAGGTCCATAATATCCAAATAACTAACACCGTAAATCCAATACGTCCAATCCTTTGTCCAACATATATCGTCACAAATAATAATCCGAATCCAAATCCATGTGTTGCAATAACCTCTTAACTATAATTAAACCTTTATTCTTTTTATCATTTCATAATTATTAATCCGGTTTCATCAAAACTTAGCCGAAACCGTTACCAAACACATTTAAATAAACAAACACAACACATAGTTAAATAAATTTCGCCGAGACGAGTCACGGCTCGGTATCAACCAAGCCCAAGGACTTCTCGGCTCAAACCCGAGACCAGCACAATATACAACAACAATAATAACAACTCAATCAAGACCAAAACCAAATCCGAAACCCAAATCCGAGCTCTATACCCTTCGGCTCAATCCAAAACTAATCCAAATCCAAACCAATCTACCAAAACAACAATAACAACATCAATAATATCATCCCCACCACCACCCTAAGCCTCGGTGGTGGTGGTGGTCGGCTGTCGAGCACCCAACAAACCAAAACGGACCCTCAAACAACTATATACTCCAAAAACATACTCCCCTCGTTACTAACATCAACAACAACAAGAAAATATCAAAACCCTCACCGAGTCAAGCGAGTTGACTCGGTGAGTCACTGAGTCGCGGCCCAAACAAGAACAATAATAACATCAAAACATCAAACCCTCACCGAGTTGACTCGGTGAGTACACGAGTTGACTGAGTCAACGAAAAGAGGGGAGGGGAGGGTTTTCCACACGAGAGGGTTTTACATCTTTATTTAAAGGTTTTTATTAAAAGAAAATTATTAAAATCGGATTTAAATAAAAATATAAATTAGGGTTTGTAAAATATTAAATAAAAATAAGAAATAGTGGCGCGTGAAGGAGTTTTTACCGAAAAGAAGATGGAGAGGATGGTGGTGGTGGCTTGCGGTGGTGATGGCAGGAGGTGGTGGCGCGTGGGTGGTGTTGTGGTGGGAGCCGAAGGCTCAAAAACTCCAGAAATATTATAAACTAGCCGATCTAATGATTCGGCAAAGAAGTAGTTTCGCCAGAAAATTTTCCGGCACGGTGGTCGCCGGAAACTGCTGCTGTGTCGCCGGAGTTGGGAGGACGCCGGCGAGGGAAGGGAGAGAGGAGAGAGAGAAGTGTGAGAAAGAGTGAATAGTATGTGTGTGTTTTATTATTTTTAGGGTTTTTATATAAAAATGGAAGGGGTTGAAATGTAAATGTAAAAGTGAGGGTAGAATATGAAAATAAAAAGAAGGGGACTAATTCTGCCAACTAGTAATACTTTCCGTCAAAATGGTTCGGGGCTCATTCGACATAGCAAACGGACTCGAAAAATTACGAAACTTGCGCCATTGCTCACGAAATAATTTTTCCAATCAAAACAGGTATAAATATGCAATACTTTCAAAAATCGATATTTTTGACACATACGATACGTTTCGTGCTTTCTAGGTTGTGCTGGTTCGCTAATAGGGACAATATTCTCGTTTCTCGCAATAATTCTCGCTTCTCATAATATTTCTCGTTTCTCAAGCCCAATCAAGTGTAATGAAAAGTTTAAGTTCTCAGGTAATGCAAAGTTTATAAAATAATTGGCTAGAAAAAGATTTTGAAAATTACCGGGTGTTACGGCACATACATCATATTGGGAAATCCGTCCCGGATTTCAGTTCAGCTTATCAGTCCCGGTTTCGAAGAGGTGAGGATATTTGCGTTTGAATCGGTCCTCACGTTCCCAGGTGAATTCGGGTCCTCTCTTGGAATTCCAACGAACTTTCACAAGAGCGATTTGGTTCCTCTTCAGTCGTTTGATCTCACGCTCCATGATTTCTACAGGCTCTTCAATAAAGTTCAGTTGCTCATCAACTTGAATCTCATCGAGTGGGATCACGGCTGTCTCATCGGACAAGCATTTCTTCAAATTAGAGACGTGAAATACAGGATGTACTCTACTGAGCTCAGGAGGCAATTCCAGTCGATAGGCTACAGGACCAACCTTGTTCAGAATCATGAACGGTCCAATGTACCTTGGGTTCAGCTTTCCCCGTTTGCCGAAACGAATCACTCCCTTCCATGGTGAAACCTTCAACATAACTCTATCCCCAACCTGAAACTCAAGGGGTTTGCGTTTTACGTCTGCGTAACTTTTCTGACGGTCTCGCGCGATCTTCAATCGGTCTTTAATCTGCACAATCTTTTCTGTGGTCTCTCGAACAAGATCCGGCCCAATGAGCTGAGCTTCTCCTACCTCAGCCCAACAAATGGGTGATCGACACTTTCGACCATACAATGCCTCGAACGGTGCAGCCTTGATACTTGCATGATAACTGTTGTTGTATGAAAATTCAACCAAAGGTAAATGCGTATCCCACCCATTTCCAAAATCAATCACGCAGGCTCGGAGCATATCCTCCAATGTCTGAATCGTTCTTTCACTCTGGCCATCTGTCTGCGGATGGTATGCAGTGCTCATGTCGAGTTTTGTACCAAAGGAATCTTGAAGCGACCACCAAAAGTTTGAAGTAAACCTGCCGTCTCTGTCGGAGATGATAGATATGGGAGCTCCATGTCTCGATACTATCTCCTTCACATAGAGCCTTGTTAACTTATCCATGCCGTATTTTTCCTTGATCGGTATAAAATGTGCTGATTTCGTCAATCGATCGACTATGACCCATATAGCATCAAAACCAGTTGCAGTCCTTGGGAGTTTAGTGACGAAATCCATTGTGATCCGTTCCCACTTCCATTCGGGAATCTCGGGCTGTTGTAGAAGACCAGACGGTTTCTGATGTTCGGCCTTAACTTTTGCGCACGTCAAACACCTTCGAACATAGTCAGCAACTTCAGCTTTCATATTCGGCCACCAGTACAGTTCCTTGAGGTCATGATACATTTTGTCGGATCCTGGGTGAATAGAGTATTTTGACTTATGAGACTCGTGCATAATCAAGTCTCGCAGTCCTCCATGACGTGGCACCCAACTTCTTCCTTTATAACACAACGTTCCATCCGAACGTCTCTCAAACTTCTTTTGTATCATTCCTTGAAGGCTCTTATCCTGGAGACCTTCTTGTTCTACTGCTTCTTCTTGAGCACGGAGAATTTGAGCGGGAAGGTTCGAATTGATGGTCATAACTAAAGCTCGAACCCGTAGAGGTTTCAGTCGTTCCTTACGGCTCAAGGCATCAGCAACAACGTTTGCCTTTCCTGGGTGATATCTGATTTCACAGTCGTAATCACTTAGGGTTTCTAACCATCTCCGTTGTCTCATATTCAGCTCCTTCTGATCTAAGATATGCTGAAGACTCTTGTGATCGGTGTATACGACACACTTCGTCCCGTATAGATAGTGCCTCCATATCTTGAGTGCAAACACTACTGCACCCAACTCTAAATCATGCGTAGTATACTTCTCCTCGTGGGTCTTAAGTTGTCGGGAAGCATATGCCATGACCTTTCCTCTCTGCATCAAAACTGCTCCTAACCCGTGATATGACGCATCACAGTATACCACAAAATCTTCCACTCCGTCTGGCAACGCTAAAATCGGTGCACTACACAGCTTTTGCTTCAGAATTTGGAATGCTTCTTCTTCATCGTCTCCCCATTCATACTTCTTATTCTTCTGAGTCAATGCAGTTAATGGTTTAGCAATCTTGGAGAATCCCTCAATGAATCTTCGGTAATACCCGGCCAATCCCAAAAATTGTCAGATCTCTGTAGCATTAGAAGGCGTTGGCCAATTCTCGATAGCTTCAATTTTCGCGGGATCCACATGCAACCCTTTGTTGTCAATCACATGGCCAAGAAATTATACTCTACGAATCCAAAAGTCACACTTAGAGAATTTGGCTTACAATTGTTCTTCCTTGAGTAATTTGAGAATTGTCGTCAGATGTTGCTTGTGCTCTTCTTCAGTCTTGGAGTAGATCAAGATATCGTCGATAAAGACTATGACAAACTTGTCCAAGTATGGTTTACACACTCGGTTCATGAGGTCCATGAATACAGCCGGTGCATTTGTCAAACCAAATGGCATTACCTTGAATTCATAGTGACCATAGCGAGTCCTGAACGCCGTCTTGGGAATGTCCTCTTCCCGGACTCTAAGTTGGTGGTAACCTGACCTCAGATCTATCTTTGAGTAGTAATCTGACCCTTGCAGCTGGTCAAACAGATCATCAATTCTTGGTAACGGGTAGCGATTCTTCACCGTCAGCTTGCTCAATTCGCGATAATCAATACACATTCTAAACGACCTATCTTTCTTCTTTACGAACAACACCGGTGCTCCCCACGGTGATGAACTAGGTCGAATGAAACCTTTATCTAACAACTCTTGCAATTGCTTAGACAGTTCTTGCATTTCGGTAGGAGCGAGTCGATATGGTGCACGAGCCACGGGTGCAGCTCCTGGAACTAAGTCGATTAGAAATTCTACTTGGCGAGTTGGTGGAAGTCCAGGTAAATCTTCAGGGAATACCTCAGGGAAATCGCGCACAATCGGGACGTCCTCGAGTCGCTTCTCCTTAGACTCTTTCTTGGACACTTGTGCTAAAAACGCATGACAACCTTTCTCGATATACTTCAGCGTCTTAATACAGGAAATGATGTTCAAACGGGTTCCACTACGGTCTCCGCGGACAACCAAAGTCTCGTTATCAAGAGGGATATGAATAACTCGTTCACCACAAATAATGCTGGCTCGATGCTTGGATAACCAATCCATTCCCACAACTACGTCAAAACTTCCGAGTTCTATGGGCATAAGATCGATGCTAAACGGATGATCTAGGAGGCTTAAGGTATAGTCTCGGATTACGGTGCAAGTATTAACTAGGTTTCCATTAGCTAGTTCAATACTATAGTTGGTGTCTAGAGTGGTAGAGGTGAGGTTCAGTAATGGCGAAATCTTAGAGGATATAAAGCTCATATCGGCACCAGAATCAAATAATACTTTAACATGAAGGTTGTTGAGTAGAAACGTACCGGTGACTACGTTCGGGTCGTTCTGCTGTTCTCCAGTACCCATCACATATGCTCTGCCACGAGCACCTTCAGTTCTTCGTCCATTACTCTTTGGGCACTCGTTCTTATAATGTCCACGTTCTCCACACCCAAAGCAAGTTACAACCGGCTGTGCATTACTCCCTGTAGCCACAGCCTTTCCCTTACAGTTCTTAGCAGCATGATCAACCTTGTAGCATTTCTGACACCTCTCAGTGCAGGGTCCATAATGATGTTTGTTGCACTTGGCACAGTATGGTTGATTCCCAGCATATCCTCCCACTTGAGCTGGTGCAGCTACATATGCTCTGACAGCCTCTTGGCGTCGGTTCTGCTGGTTGTGGTGATTGTTGTTACGGTACTGGTTATTGTTGTTATTTGGGTGATGGTTATGGTGAGAGTGATTCTGGTTGTTGTTCTTCCTGAAATCATCCCATTTCCTCTTATGATCAAAGTTGTTACCTTTCTGAGCAGTCCCATTCTTGATTGCTTGATCCATCAGTCGTTCAGCGATACGGATTGCATCGTCCAAAGTTTGAGCATTGTATGACGTCACATTTCCTTCAATGCATGTTGGTAAACCTCCAATAAACTTCTCAAGCAGCTTCTCATTATCCGGCACCATATGGGCACAAAAGACTTTCAACTCCTGGAATCGGCGAATATAGGTAGCAAGATCAACACCTTTCACAGCCAAGTAGTAGAATTCCGTATCCAATTTCCTCTTATCACTGCATGAACAGTACTTTTTCACCATCTCCTTCTTGAAATCTTCCCAAGACATACTGTACGCTCTCTCCAACCCAATATCACTGCGATATGCATTCCACCAAGACAAAGCATGCTCCACTAAGCTTCCTGCAGCATACTTTACCTTACAGTCTTCCGGGCAATTACTCAACAGAAACACGGATTCCATCTTTTCAAACCATTGTGTTAAGCCGACTGCTCCTTCTGCTCCCCTAAAAGTAGTGGGCTTGCAGCTCATGAATTCTTTGTAGGTACAGGAATGTTTCTCTGGGACAGGCTGTACTCCTGTTTGTTCAACGTTCACTTGCTCCACATTCGCTTGTCCAGCATTCTGATTTCCAGCTCCTACTAAACCTGCAACAGCTGCAGCTATGCCATCTTCGATTAACTTTCTGATTGCAGCCGCGGACATTCCCTTAGGTGGCAAAATTCTATCAATCATTACAAATGTACAACACTGTAAGTACTTTGATTGTCGTAACAGAATCATAACACAAAGGTAAATAATAAAATGATAAATCATAGTATAGCGTTGATTCAACATCATAATAGTACATTACCAAAATACATCGTAGATTTGATACTCGTCATCAGTCTTGCAAGATATGCAAAACGACTACAAGTTTCTTATCAAATCTACTAACCGGAACTAGTCAGTTCAGTACGTACAAGGTAAACTGCTACTACAATACTAATCTACCATAATAAAATGATCAATAATCTCGACTGACGGTCTACTATCTCCATATCATCATCTATCCGTCTCCTCATCATCCGGGTGAGGTACATAACTAGGGTGTGGGTCCATCTCTGGACTCGTTGGTGCAAAGGGGTGATCAAAAGGTGTAACTGGTAACTGACCGGGGGAACTGACGAAGCCATAACACTTTACATAGAGTATCGGGACAAGTATAAAAATTTCTAGCCAACATGATTTCATATAAAAATGAAGTAGTAATGAAAATCCAAACATATAGTAATAAAGAACTTACGAGTGAAGCGGCACGGAAGGCTGATGGCTATCGATTTTGGAAAAAGTTTTGACTCACACGAAAAATGTTTATAGTCGAGTATGACCTCGTTCTCTATAAACCTTGGCTCTTGATACCATTCTGTAACACCCCCAACTCGGATTATGGCAGTGGGACTGAGTTTGGGGTATTACTCGAGGGGTAGTGAGTCAAAATCATAGATAAACGATCTCATAACGAGACATTTTTAAATAAACACCACATTCAAATACAAAGTTCAACTTTAGAGTTCAAAAGACTCATAATACATTTAGCAGCGGAAAATGAAATAGTTTTTGCAGCGGAAAAATAAAGTAGTTTGCAACAGAAATTAAGATAGAAATATCATAACATAACCCACAAAGATAGCCAATCAGAACCTCCAGCCCTTCCTCGTGCACGCTTCAGAAATCAATTACCTGAGATTAAACATGCTAAAAAGTCAACACAAAGGTTGAGTGTAATTCATAGGTTTGAATAAATAATAGTTGAGCACAAGAATTTTAGTTTCGGGCGCCACATAATCAATCAGGATAACCTTCGTATATATTTTCGTTTAGATTTGCTAAGCTCATGACACACAATGCGTTAACCGGCACCAGCATTCCTGGCGTAACCAATAACAACCGCGGAATTTCATAATCACAATATTTGCCCTCCAGTAGGTATCTTGCCAAATACCTAGGTACTCGAAATACAGTACACCCGTGTTGCCTAACTGGTCAATAGGAGTGGGATGGTCAATCCTATAGGCCTATAAACTATAATCGCGCTCACCCGCAGGTGATTAATGGTTCATGATCGAGGGACTTGCTTTTGGCAAGGAAGGTACTTAGCATTCATAGCGACAGTCAGGATATAGCATACAAATAAACAATTGTGCTCAGAAAAAGTAAGTTGCATGTAATCTCCCCCACGGGATTTATAAACAGTTAAAAGTATTAAAAGTGGGGCTATGAATCACACCTTAGTCACAGAGAGAATACGAGATACACAATCAGATGGGATGGCACAGCAAATAAACCTCAGCACAACCTAACCAGTTAAATGACATAACTCAGATATAATACTCGAAATCATTTAATAAATAATACTCGTATAAAAGGTTTTTGTTTCAATGGCGTTTGAAAGAAAATACGTTTTAGTCTCGTGTGGAAGACGAGAAAGGTTAAAAGATAATAGTCGGAGAATACGAATGAACACTAGATAAAGACGAGAGGAGAAGAAGAAAAGGATATAAAGAAAGAATTAAATCAGAAGAGAATAAATAGACAAATAAACAAACAAACAATAACGACCTCAATAAATAGTTTCGGCTTTTCCCCGTTTTCCCAAAATAGATATTATAATCGTTAATACATAAGAGTTTTGAAAAGGTTTTGGAATATTTAATAAACCATAAATAGTTTAAGTTTATAAAACATTTTACGAAATTTCGGCATGAATTGCCCGTTTACAAAACGTTTCCAAGTCATACGACTTATTTGAATATTCCGATTATTAACAATTTTTACAAATTTTACTATATAATTGGACATATCATTCGCGTGAATATTAGTTGTTTAGTTTTATTGACCTTTTTGTATAGTTCGGGTCCAGGTAGGTTAAGCTCTTATGAGTCTAACGTACCCTTCCGTCTCGCGTACCAAAAGGTCCATAATATCCAAATAACTAACACCGTAAATCCAATACGTCCAATCCTTTGTCCAACATATATCGTCATAAATAATAATCCGAATCCAAATCCATGTGTTGCAATAACCTCTTAACTATAATTAAACCTTTATTCTTTTTATCATTTCATAATTATTAATCCGGTTTCATCAAAACTTAGCCGAAACCGTTACCAAACACATTTAAATAAACAAACACAACACATAGTTAAATAAATTTCGCCGAGACGAGTCACGGCTCGGTATCAACCAAGCCCAAGGACTTCTCGGCTCAAACCCGAGACCAGCACAATATACAACAACAATAATAACAACTCAATCAAGACCAAAACCAAATCCGAAACCCAAATCCGAGCTCTATACCCTTCGGCTCAATCCAAAACTAATCCAAATCCAAACCAATCTACCAAAACAACAATAACAACATCAATAATATCATCCCCACCACCACCCTAAGCCTCGGTGGTGGTGGTGGTCGGCTGTCGAGCACCCAACAAACCAAAACGGACCCTCAAACAACTATATACTCCAAAAACATACTCCCCTCGTTACTAACATCAACAACAACAAGAAAATATCAAAACCCTCACCGAGTCAAGCGAGTTGACTCGGTGAGTCACTGAGTCGCGGCCCAAACAAGAACAATAATAACATCAAAACATCAAACCCTCACCGAGTTGACTCGGTGAGTACACGAGTTGACTGAGTCAACGAAAAGAGGGGAGGGGAGGGTTTTCCACACGAGAGGGTTTTACATCTTTATTTAAAGGTTTTTATTAAAAGAAAATTATTAAAATCGGATTTAAATAAAAATATAAATTAGGGTTTGTAAAATATTAAATAAAAATAAGAAATAGTGGCGCGTGAAGGAGTTTTTACCGAAAAGAAGATGGAGAGGATGGTGGTGGTGGCTTGCGGTGGTGATGGCAGGAGGTGGTGGCGCGTGGGTGGTGTTGTGGTGGGAGCCGAAGGCTCAAAAACTCCAGAAATATTATAAACTAGCCGATCTAATGATTCGGCAAAGAAGTAGTTTCGCCGGAAAATTTTCCGGCACGGTGGTCGCCGGAAACTGCTGGTGTCGCCGGAGTTGGGAGGACGCCGGCGAGGGAAGGGAGAGAGGAGAGAGATAAGTGTGAGAAAGAGTGAATAGTATGTGTGTGTTTTATTATTTTTAGGGTTTTTATATAAAAATGGAAGGGGTTGAAATGTATATGTAAAAGTGAGGGTAGAATATGAAAATAAAAAGAAGGGGACTAATTCTGCCAACTAGTAATACTTTCCGTCAAAATGGTTCGGGGCTCATTCGACATAGCAAACGGACTCGAAAAATTACGAAACTTGCGCCATTGCTCACGAAATAATTTTTCCAATCAAAACAGGTATAAATATGCAATACTTTCAAAAATCGATATTTTTGACACATACGATACGTTTCGTGCTTTCTAGGTTGTGCTGGTTCGCTAATAGGGACAATATTCTCGTTTCTCGCAATAATTCTCTCTTCTCATAATATTTCTCGTTTCTCAAGCCCAATCAAGTGTAATGAAAAGTTTAAGTTCTCAGGTAATGCAAAGTTTATAAAATAATTGGCTAGAAAAAGATTTTGAAAATTACCGGGTGTTACAGTGTTAATATAGCAAAATTCAGGGTCAAACATGAAAATTTATCATTGTTTAGGTTAGAATAATTATTATTGTTATTTTGGCTCAAAAAGCGTACAATAAGGTTGTAAATGATGATACCACATTAACATATACTTTTAGTTACATTGTCTTAAAAACAAAGTACTACTTAAACATCACAATAAGTTCACCTTTCTGTTACAGTTCATAAACTACAATATTGATATTGGAAGTTTAATAATACTATTTAAAATTCAAGAACATCTCATTTAATCTACTTAAATAGCACATGGTCTAGCTTCCCTACTTGAAATCTCCATTCTATTTCTTTTCACGTTAACTTCATTATGCCTGTTCATGAAAACCATGCATTTATCTTCTACTTCATCTCGTTTAACAAAGTGTTACCTAGACCCGATATCGACTCGAAAACAGAACTGAGTTGGTGCGCATAACACATATGCGACACATAAATCCCAGCCACAAAAACTTGGATTTAACGAGCCAACATAAACAAACCTTTGCACGCCTCATGTTAATTATTTGGTTTCATCTCTTAGATTCTAGTCGTGTATTAGTGAGATTGCGTTAGATCTTAATTGGCTAGATATAGTCGCGCATGATACTCACTTGAAAAGTAAAACAGAAACAAAACCGACGTGTATAGTTTTCATATATTCCTGATCTTAAGTGACGTTTAAAGGTGTCGTTCGTTTGCTCATGTTTCACTAAGCTTATTAAGTTATACTTCCCGTGTTCCATACGTGTCTATATGTATTTGCAAGATCAGAAAGAAAAAAAAACATAAGGATGATATTAAGAGATACCTCTAGACGGATCAAACGAAACAAATAAAAACCAGGACTAAACCACACTCGAGCCCAAGCCAAAACCAAAACATTCACTCTCCACACTGCAAGTCTTCTTCTCTTCTTTCTTATGATCGGGTCTTACGAGAGGAAACACAAGGACAAGGGACGTATCAAAACCCACGACTAGCACACAACCCGCGAATAGGACACCAACTCCGCGATCTATGGACACCCTTCGAACCACGAACGAAACTCCCTTCACTTCAATAGTCTCTTGTCGTGTCTTTTATTATCAAAATAATGGATCGGTTGCAAAATTGTTTTTGTTGTTTTATCTCGTTTATAATGGTCATGAATGAAGAATGGGGTGTGCGTTTCAAAAAATGAAAATGGAAGATGTGCAAGAGGCGTTATTTTGAGAGAGATAAAAGAGACATGATAACAGTTGATTTAGTTTCTCAGTTTATAATACGAAAATGAATTTTCTTTTAGGTGCATGACGTGTAAATGGGGAGATAGGAGATAAATTAAGGTAAAGCATGTTTTTGATATGGAATGCCGTGTCTTGGTGATAAGGGTTAGGAAGCATGTAATCTTTTAATTAGGGAATGAAATATGTTGCTCTTATCTCTTATTCACACAACACCAATGATATGGCCAAAGGAAAATTCGGTTCTCGTATTTATGAAACAAATAGAAAACGTTTAGGACATGTTACAAGTAGTCTAGTTTAGTTTTAGGGAACCTTAGGTTATAATTTAATTAGTTAGGAGTCATTTAGTATTATTCATAACTTAGGTAAATTTAAATGTTCTTAAATTTAGGTTAGGGATTCATATAATTCATAGGGTAAAGTTTAATTATTCCAAATTAATGTGTTCTTGCAAAATTTCAAATTGGAGGGCAAAATAGGAATTTCAAATGATTGGAATTTGAGGGTTTTACAACTCCACCCCTCTAAAAAAAAATTTTCGTCCTCGAAAATTGAAGTGCGAAATCGAAATGAAAATGCGAATCGAAAGCAATAACAAAATGAATACGTACCAAATCAAAAAGAGAAGCGCGGATAATCAGATCGTATTGATTCTTCGGTTTCCCAAGTAGCCTCCCGCTCTGGGTGGTTCTTCCAAAGAATCCTTACGAACGGAAGTGAAAATCCCAACGATCGGAAATGAAACGAAACAGAAGACACAACGGACAGCGAACGGAAATGTACAAAGACTTGCTTCCCATGACTCTTCGTTTTCGATCTAAGATAGCTTCGGGTTTCTCAGAAAAACATACTATACTGAATTTCAGATTGCAAAGATCATATCCAACATGACAACTGTATATCGCGTTCTCTCGGAAAGATACAAAGAATACATAGGATTTTGACGGATATGCCGTCCATAGAATTTGATTAAGCAAATCACATGAGATCGTACAGAACATAGATTGTTGGTGACATCAAATGGCAGAAAAATTCGCAGCAGATCTTAAGATTTTTGTCAGAAGTATAGGGATCAACAAATGCGTATCAAGAATCGAACGTATCAGATCGTATAACGGCGAACGGATTAAGCGTATAGGTGGAATGAACCTAAATCTTACAGATGCAAAAATTCTCACATCTCCTATCAAAATTATAAGGTTTCTAAAGTACTCCTCGAAATATCCTATGAACACAATGAAGGTACGTCATATGACGTAAGTATTATCACGTTCGCGAACCGTCATAATACCAGCATCATATGAGTATACCATCATGATGGTCATACTTTATCTCAAGTCGTGAACAGAACTTCTTATCTTAACCACCTATCAGTCTTTCTACCTCCTCAGGTTGGTCCAAAACAAACATCACTACGGATTCTAAATCGGAGGAATTTGAACGTACAAATAGCGTAACGAATGTGTACACCTCAAAATGAAACTCATCGTCTAAACGTTAGGTCTTCCACAATTCATCATCCTTCTCATAACGAAACCATCATCCAAACAAATGCATAACGAACACAGAGCGGAAATTCTAATAGGTTACAGCTCATTCAAAAGATCCTATCGAAAGGTAACGGAAACTTAAGTGGTCTAAGAGGAAATGAATTACGTCTTCAATATCTTCATCCTTTACAGCAATCAAATCTTCCAAATCCAAACGTTTACTGCAAAATTCCATCCATTCAATTTCATGATCTCGAATCTTTTCAAATTCCAAGTAGTCGCTCTCTTGTCTAATCATACGATCATAGGGTGAAAAGAAAATCATAAACTTGAGTCTGGTTCCTCAAGTCTTCGACACTTCTTCTGGACACTTCGGTGTGGTAGCGTGAATCTCTGACGTGATCACCTTGCATTCCTCCATTTGCGAGTCTGCTCCAGCTCTCAATTCATCTTAGTACAACTAAAATGACTTAGAGGACAAGGTTGCGTGTCTCCTACAGGTCTTCTAGCATGATTCGAAATTCACCAACTCAACTGCTGTGGACTTCCTGGTTTATGTGCTGAAAGCTCATCTTCTACAGTCTGGTCGTCTTGATGCCCAACTGAAATCTCCACGTGCTGCTTTGAGGTATAATCGAATCTCATCTCAATCTGTCTTCTCCTCACATGCTTCTCTCTTGGTAACGCCTGTCACGAACCTCTTCTGCACATCTTCTACAAGGTTTCTAACTCTGACAATGGTCTTCAGTCTTGGTCCTTTTCGTGGAAGCTCTTTAGTCATCGGATACCTGGTGGTGTTGTCTGCTACAATCTCTGATCGTCAAGTAAATCTATTCTTCTAGAACAAAGGGTCGGTTCACTTCATACTAAAAATGGTCAACGTGTTCCTCGTTCGTCTCTGAGCACAAACATACTGTCATACTATGACAATTGTCCGAATACTTGCGAAAACATGAATCTTCTAGCCAATACAATTGACATCATTCAAAACTCATAGTGGTCACACGGTTACTAAAGCAACTTCAGGAAATCTTCTTAGGGAAAAACTTCATATCACAAATCTTCACAAATCAAATTGTAATGCTCCGCGGTACTTAATCTCAACTAATCAACTTCCTTCTCAGATGTTCTTGTGGTTGCTTCTCCCGTCCTTCAAACTCAAATGAGATCATCTGCTACGGAGTTTCAAAAAATAGAACAAATCAAATATCGATACGCGGAAATGGAATAATGATTACGGTTACATTCACGATAGTCGGTGTGCCACCGCACATTTCTCTCTTTCTTCTTCATAAACCAACAGGAGCATTCCAGAGATCACTGAAGTGAACAAACTCATATTCCATCAGTTCCTAAAATCTCTTAACTTCTTCAGTATCGTGGTTTCGCCAAATTCAGATTAGTTCAATGCAAACTTTACTTCCCAAACGGATCTCAAAAGGTTCATCAGAAACACCAGAAATTTGTACAACAAACTTTCAAGTGCCGGAGCTTTCCAAGAGTGGATACTAACAGGCGTTAGGGGAAAATTGGAAATCAAAGAGATCGGAGTATGTGCTTCATAGCAACAATAATCTTAACAGATTCAAATGATTGAGAATATCATATCAAAATATGGTGAGCAGATTGTTAAGGGTCGCATTTCAAATATTGTAGTCTATGATAACTTTACAAAACCACCAATCCATAATCAAGAGGCTTCAAAGTCAAATACATCCAAAGGGAAACGGGTTCTCAGAGCGAATGTGGTTGTCAAATCATACGGATAGTTCACATATCAATTTCAGGTACATGGTTCATCAGAGTGTGGGATGTGAGAGTATTAGAATATATCAAGGTCAAATATATCAAATTGAAGGTTAGAATCGTGAACAGTTCAAAGGATTGGAATCTTGTTTAGCTTATAACATAGGAATGGTAGGGTGTGCCCCGATAGTAATACGAACATCGCTTAACTGTCAGAGTTGAGATGTATAGAATATCAGTTATTAGCATCAGCATGCTTGGATAACAATTCCGTACTGGACAATTATCAACATCAATCCTTCTAAAGGAAATGGGTTAACATACAACGTTCATCATTCAAATGACGGAAGGTAAGACTTCCCCGTCTTCTGCGACCAACGTTCTTATAAGGTATGACTAAAGGCAAAGGCAAGATTCAGAGTGATGCGGAAGCAAATACTACTCACATGGATGTCCTAGACTGCCCATTCCTCACTGGTCAAAACTTACGTTCCTATAGGGAAATCTTAAAGCAAATTCTCAAAGGTTATCCTACGAGCGCCTACAGTGGAAACTTAGGGGTCCTAACTTACACAGGCCAAAGGGTAGATGTACTACAAGTCGTAAACCTGGCTCTGATACCATAATTGTAACACCCCAACCCGGCAAGGGTAGAAGTGTCACGAAAATGGTGACATATCAAAGGCAAGCATAACATACGACTTACATAATACAAATGGTTTACAATATTACAAAGGAAAATATACCAACTCTACATAGTCATACATAAATGAATACTAAAACTAGGGTATCGTCTTCAAAAGCTAATCTCTCATCCCAAAGCAAACCCAAGCTCCTGGCTTCCTACTAAAACCTGCCGCAGGAAAAGAAATGCGGCTGAGCTTAAAAAGCTCAGTGAACAGATATATAATAAACGGAAACCAAAATCAAATGGAAATGAACAGACATATCATAATGAATGAGATATAGGAAAAGGAAATAAAGAGTAAGGTTTAGGACAGTAATCCACCACGAGCCCAAACAAAACAAATCATATCATATCGTAACCATAATCTTCAAATCATATAGAGGGGAGACCTCTCAGATAATCAGATAATATGAGGGGTGTCCTCATTCTTCAAATGGAGTAGCTAGCTCCCAAATTTTGTGAAAGACGTGGATTGCACCCATCATCAGTCACCAAATCAAATCATATCATATCATATCATATACAAAGCAAATCTAGGATGCATCCATACGCCCCCCAAACAAATCATATTGGCCATAACAAATCATAGTGAGCTCATATCAAATCAAAATGGGGACGGTGTGGTTAATCACTCTGACCACACAAGAGTCATGCCATTGGTGCATCAATGACACGGCCATGTTACCTTCATGGCTAGGAAACAAATTTGGCTCGTAGTATCAAACTGGGGTCAAAGGTCAAAGGTTCAAATATCAAAGGTTCATAGCAAAGGGTCCATATCAAAGTAAGGGTTCATATGGTCATAGTCCGAATCTCAAGGTTCATATCAAAAGTTCATATGTCAAAGGTTCATATCATAGGTTCAAATCAGAAATCAAGAAGTCGAAGGCACCTTATTAAAAAGGGCAGAATATCTGTACCTTATTCAGAAAGACAAACGGATAAAAGACGGATCACACAGAACGAAAGTTCACTCCTTCTTCACCGAACCTATACAATTTAACAATCACATATTATTTATAAGCTCATTTTAAATCATATTTCATAATTTAGGTTTCTTTCTGTTTTTAGATACTTTCTATTTTTAGTAACCTTCCAGATTAACTAATTTTCTATAATTAGCAACTTTCTCGGAATAGTAATTTAATACTCTAACGTTATAATTGACAATCAAATAATATTTAAGGGTTAAAAATAACCAATATAATAGTTTTAGGGATCAAAGTGTTAATATAGCAAAATTCAGGGTCAAACATGAAAATTTATCATTGTTTAGGTTAGAATAATTATTATTGTTATTTTGGCTCAAAAAGCGTACAATAAGGTTGTAAATGATGATACCACATTAACATATACTTTTAGTTACATTGTCTTAAAAACAAAGTACTACTTAAACATCACAATAAGTTCACCTTTCTGTTACAGTTCATAAACTACAATATTGATATTGGAAGTTTAATAATACTATTTAAAATTCAAGAACATCTCATTTAATCTACTTAAATAGCACATGGTCTAGCTTCCCTACTTGAAATCTCCATTCTATTTCTTTTCACGTTAACTTCATTATGCCTGTTCATGAAAACCATGCATTTATCTTCTACTTCATCTCGTTTAACAAAGTGTTACCTAGACCCGATATCGACTCGAAAACAGAACTGAGTTGGTGCGCATAACACATATGCGACACATAAATCCCAGCCACAAAAACTTGGATTTAACGAGCCAACATAAACAAACCTTTGCACGCCTCATGTTAATTATTTGGTTTCATCTCTTAGATTCTAGTCGTGTATTAGTGAGATTGCGTTAGATCTTAATTGGCTAGATATAGTCGCGCATGATACTCACTTGAAAAGTAAAACAGAAACAAAACCGACGTGTATAGTTTTCATATATTCCTGATCTTAAGTGACGTTTAAAGGTGTCGTTCGTTTGCTCATGTTTCACTAAGCTTATTAAGTTATACTTCCCGTGTTCCATACGTGTCTATATGTATTTGCAAGATCAGAAAGAAAAAAAAAACATAAGGATGATATTAAGAGATACCTCTAGACGGATCAAACGAAACAAATAAGAACCAGGACTAAACCACACTCGAGCCCAAGCCAAAACCAAAACATTCACTCTCCACACTGCAAGTCTTCTTCTCTTCTTTCTTATGATCGGGTCTTACGAGAGGAAACACAAGGACAAGGGACGTATCAAAACCCACGAGTAGCACACAACCCGCGAATAGGACACCAACTCCGCGATCTATGGACACCCTTCGAACCACGAACGAAACTCCCTTCACTTCAATAGCCTCTTGTCGTGTCTTTTATTATCAAAATAATGGATCGGTTGCAAAATTGTTTTTGTTGTTTTATCTCGTTTATAATGGTCATGAATGAAGAATGGGGTGTGCGTTTCAAAAAATGAAAATGGAAGATGTGCAAGAGGCGTTATTTTGAGAGAGATAAAAGAGACATGATAGCAGTTGATTTAGTTTCTCAGTTTATAATACGAAAATGAATTTTCTTTTAGGTGCATGACGTGTAAATGGGGAGATAGGAGATAAATTAGGGTAAAGCATGTTTTTGATATGGAATGCCGTGTCTTGGTGATAAGGGTTAGGAAGCATGTAATCTTTTAATTAGGGAATGAAATATGTTGCTCTTATCTCTTATTCACACAACATCAATGATATGGCCAAAGGAAAATTCGGTTCTCGTATTTATGAAACAAATAGAAAACGTTTAGGACATGTTACAAGTAGTCTAGTTTAGTTTTAGGGAACCTTAGGTTATAATTTAATTAGTTAGGATTCATTTAGTATTATTCATAACTTAGGTAAATTTAAATGTTCTTAAATTTAGGTTAGGGATTCATATAATTCATAGGGTAAAGTTTAATTATTCCAAATTAATGTGTTCTTGCAAAATTTCAAATTGGAGGGCAAAATAGGAATTTTAAATGATTGGAATTTGAGGGTTTTACAAAAGTAAACATTAACGTATCAATTCTCACAGATAATATAATAAAACAAGTCAAATAAATAGGATAAATGATGGTAATAAAATGTACTTATTTGAGTTCATCATGTACCCAATTTTAAAAACAAGGATCCTTTTAAGAAGATCAACAACTAATCATCGGCAAAACCTAACATCTTTAATTATTCTTACAGTTATATATGGTGAAACAATTTTGTGGGAGCAAAAGGCCACAAGTAACTTCGATGAGCTCTAAAGAGAACCAACTACTCCACGCTTAGCATCTAACTTCTAAATAAACTCTATCATTTCTCGTTCTTCGCAAATTTAAAATCTTAAATAATAAGATCCGCGAATGCTTAGCCAAATAATCAAGCCATGCATATATAAAGTCGATACGGGAACTTGCAAACTCTTAAAAAGAATTCGCATTTTATAGCTCCTTGTGTAAAAGACTAGCACGAGCTTATAGAATATAAAAGGTTAAGGGAACAAGCTAGGGCTCAACACGCCCGGTCAAGTCAGAATTTTATTCCTACCCTCACCAGCGGAAAGTCAACAAAATGTCAAAACACTTATTATATTTTTGCAAAAATTTTAAAATTTTTCTCTTTTTTTTTTTTTTTTTTTTTTTTTTTTTGGATTTTTCAATTTTGGTGGAAAAAACGGGGTTGCGTGAGTAAACGGCAAAAATGCAAGGCAAAAATAAAATCGAAAGATTACCCCCCCAGACTAAAATGAGGCATTGTCCTCAATGTAAGGGTTCTCCTACATAAATCTAAGGCCGTTTATTAATTATGCCAAAGAGAAACGTAAACAATAAGATTTAGGATATCGGATGAGCAACGAATGATGAAACTCGAGTGGAGAGAAGTAAACCGAGAGCACGAGAGTCTTCATAATTCGGGCAAATCCTGGACATACACAAAAACACCGAAACACAAGATATGGAAGAGGTAGCCCCTCCTCACGTCACTTTATTAGAAAATAGATAAGAAGATAGATGGATAAGCATGGGGTGCCTCCCACGAAGCGCTTGTTTAGTATCGAGTCGGAAAGCTTAGACTCGCCCCGAATTTAATTGTTCTTGGGGGAGCATGTGGAAAAGATATTCTCAATCGGACTTTCGTTCAAGAGGTTTGGATAAACATTGAAACAAGTGAAAGTTCCACTCCGATGAGAAACCCTCGGTATTTTTTGAAAGAATAACCATAAAGGGTAATACCGGGGTCAAAGATGGTATCCTCACTCCCGATGGAGTGAAGGATGGGAGAAGTCACAGCATATGTGATGAAGAGCATAAAGATTTGGATAATTATTATGAAATACTCTTCATCATCAGCAGAAGTTTTGTCATCAAAAGTCTCGGGCGGGAGGGTCGGGATGAAATACTCATTAGAAAGTATACCTCCCCCCAGACTAATATCTTCCTCAAGATCAAAGTAGAAATGATCGTATTCCGGAGGAGATAACAAAAGAGAGAGTTCATCGGAGAACTCCTCGTGATAGAGATCATCCAATTCGAAGAGAAATGAATCATATTCGGGAGGAGAGATATGAGCATGAGAAGTGGTACTGCCACTACTCGTCTCCTCCGAATGATCAATATCAAAGTAGAAGGCTTCAAAAGCCGGGATAGAGAAATCAGAATGAGAAGTGGGATTGCCACTATTCTCGTTTTCAGCATCAAATATGAAACTCTCATATTCGGTAAAAGCATCCTCGAGCTCGTGCTCCAAAGGATCGAATGGCTTTTCCTTAACTTCTTCAATTACGTCATCCGGGGGAAGGGAAAATAATGGTTTATCAACTTTCATTTTTAATAACGACACATCTTCTCCCGGATCACCATCGGGCTCGACAATTTCTGGTGAAATTGGAGCATCATCGAAGAACACCTCGAGCTCTTCCCTCGAGATAACACTTCCCTCAATCGGAGGAGAAGGATGGGAAGAGTTGGAAATGTTTGGTTCAGAAATCGGAGTGGGGGTTACAGAATCAATAATCTCAATTCGATAAACTGATTCCGGAGGTGGGACAAGTGGTGTGCTCTTAGAGCTAGCAATTTCCTCCACTTCCGTTGTGATCTCCGAATCTGGTTCATTATCATCAAGAATACTCTTTACATCCGCGGAACAACTCGCAAAACATTTGCTTGAACCGGGTGTAATTTTCATAGCTTTGAGCTCAGCACGTTTTTCAGACATACTCTTAACCGCAAATCTTGAAAGAATTGAATCACTTCTTTTGGAAGTGATTACGGGATCAGATTTTTGATTCACCGTAGCAACGTTGCATTTATCGGTTAGCGGTTTAGAGTTTTGATTTATGTTAAACGTTACTTTCTCATTATCAACTCTTAAGGTTATTTCTTCTCCATACACATCAATCAAAGCCCGCCCGGTCCTCAAAAACGATCTTCCGAGAATTAGAGGAACCCGGGGGTCAGCATCAAAATCAACCACCACAAAATCGGCGGGAAAATGGAACTTCCCCACCATGACAAAGACATCCTCGGCTACACCTTTAGGAAGGGTGATTGAACGGTCCGCAAGCTCGAGGGTCATGCAAGTGGGGGTGAGGTCGGGTAGAGACAATTTTTTCCAAACTGACAACGGCATTAGGTTGATGCTTGCACCGAGATCGGCCAAGGCGTAGCATTCAACCATCCCCGGAAATTCACAAGGAATGAGAAATTTTTCGGGATCTCCAAGCTTTTCCGGAAGCTTTTTAAGAATTGCCGCTGAGCAGTTTTCATTAAGAGGAGTTTTTGCCAATTCAAATAACTTTTCTTTGTTGGTCAATAAACCCTTGAGTGTGGAAGCAAACTTAGGCATCAGAAGTAAAGCATCCGCAAAGCTTATATCAAAATGCAAATCTTGGAGGATCTGAAAGAATTTTTCCATTTGATTTGAAGCTTTATCGCGGAGCTTTTGATCATTCATTCTTGAAGGATACGGAAGTTTTGCTTTTATAGGAGCTTCTTCGGGCTAAAAAACAACCTTTGGTTTTGACGGCTGGACAACCGGAGGTTGGACGTCTTCGGTCCTTCCGTTGTTAGTAGGAAGTTCCGTGTCCTTTGTCACCTCGGTCTCACGGATGACTACTTTAGGAGGTAGAGTAGAATCAGTAGTCGGAGCCGTGGGTCCATCATATGATACACCACTCCTTGTAGTGATCGCCTTAACATCGCCCCTCGGGTTAGCGATCGTGTTGCTTGGGAGAGTTCCAGAGCCCGAGGGTCGATCATTTAAAGCCTTCTTGATTTCTGAAATCTGATTAACCAACATCCTAGTTGTTTCTTCCTGGATTTTGTTAAATTTTTTTTGATTTTGACTTTGAAGAACTAGTTGTTTCAACAACTCATCCGAGGGCGATTGGTTTTGATTAAAGCCTTGATTTTGATGAAGGTTTTGCCCTCGGTTGTTTTGATTAAAACCCTGGTTGTTGTTTTGAAAATTTCCCTGATTTTGAAAATTTCCTTGATTAAAATTTCCTTGATTCTGGTAACCATGATTTTGACCTTGATTGTAAGTTCCTTGGTTTTGGTTACCATGATTCACCCGATTTTGATTTTGATTATTTCTATTTGGCAAATTTTGATTTTGGGTGAAACCGGGTGGTCCGAGATAGTTGTTAGAACGGTAGCGGAGAAGATTACGGTCTCCTTGCGGTTGGTAACCGTTACCTCCCGTGTTGAAATTTCCCGTAGCAGCATAAATATTCTCTTGAGTGTAGCCACCGGAGGCTGGGCACTCGAAATACGGATGAGAACCACCGCATGTTTCACAACTTTGGTTTACAACATTGACTTGATTTTTGTTGTTCTGATTCATATTCTGATGGATTCTTAAGACAGCGGTTGATAAATCACTCATTTGTTTAGAAAGAGCGGCTATCTCAGGAGTAGAAGAATTAGTGCTTGATCTTGTTGACTCATTCCTCTCGGCAGAGGAATCCTAAAAATTATGGTGGGCGGTCATATTTTCAATGAGATCATAGCACTCTTCGGGTCGACGTTTCATGAACGTACCACCGGCTGCAGCATTAATCGTATCACGGTGTCTCAATGTTAGACCATTATAGAACGTATCTATTATGGTAACTAATAACATGTTATGATTTGGACACCGATCGATCGAAAGCTTATAGCGTTCCCATGCTTCGAATAAAGATTCGTCGGGAAGCTGACGGAAATTGCTAATCTCATTCCTCAATTTCGTCACCATCGATGGTGGGAAATATTTCGCCAAGAACTTTGAAACCATCTCTTCAAAAGTATGAATGGAGTTCTTGGGAAGACGATCAAACCATGCGGTGGCATGATGCGTCAAGGAATATGGAAAGAGATATAGACGAAGGGCGTCATCAGTGACCCCATTGTGTTTCATACTTTGGGTGACAGTGATAAATTTGTCAAGATGCTTGTTTGCATCGTCACCCGGCAAACCGTGAAATTGGCAAGAATTTTGGACTTGTTGGATCATACGATGCTTAAGTCCAAAATCTGCGGTTTGTATATTGACGGGGGCAATCGGGCCACCACGTCCGTGCATTGTGGGTTGGCACAACTCCTCCATCGTTCGGAGATCGGGAGCTGGCATTGGGTTAGGATTTTCATCATCCATCGGAGGATGTTGATTGTTGTTGTTTACTTCCTCAACGTTTGGGAAATCAACACGGTGATTGTGACGGATAATTTTCTCGGGATTTGAGAGAGGTGAAAGAAGAGGTTGAGAAGAAGAAGAACGGGTATGCATATACAAAAAACAAACAAAGGTTTAAAAAGAAAACCAAATTTGAAAATAAAATATTTTTGGATTTTTATTAAGGAAAAATTAGAATTATTATCCTTTTGGTGATCGTTCGATCAACCGTACTCGTTTCTTTCAAAACTACGCGCAGCGTGGCAAAAGAGAAGAATGGATCTCTTTTCGGTCTGCAATTTAATGTCAAGACCTCCTTAAACCCCGTGTATAGGTTGTAGTAAAGAAATAATCCGAGTAACGTTTAACTTAACGATCTCTTTTGTTGTTGATTGGAATGGTTTACAACACTTTCAAAAAAATGAGGTTATATTATTTTTGTATTATTATTATTTTTTTTTTGAAAACACTTTAAGAAAAGTGTTTTATTTATTTTCTTTTTGTATTTTTTTTTCTTTTTATAAAAACAAATAACTTTCGAGGGAAGGATCTTCAAAACACGAATCGGGAAACAAATTCACGAATTCACTTCAACCCTCCCCGGCAGCGGCGCCAAAAATTGGTTTCTCAATTATAGTATATATTTCTCCAAAGGAAACACAAAGGAAATATGTGTAACCCGGTTCGTTTTCCCATGAAGTTGTGAATGGAATTTCGTGTTTTCGGAACGTGAAACGTGATGTGAAATGTGAATTAAAGAGTGATATTTGGTGTTTTACACTACGGATGTGAAATAACTAAATGAAAACAAATTATCAAACTACGGGTATAAGTAATCTAAGCATACGATCTCTAAAACGAAAATTTAAATTTAAAAACGTAAGTTACGATTTGTAAAAACGTAATTAAAAAGTGAAATCCTAAATTATAAGTCCTAAAGTTGTAAAATTAATTTTCCTAAATCCTAAATATTAAAATAGAATTTTAGAAAAAAGAAATATATTTTTTTGATTTTTATTTTATTTTTTATGAATTAAAAACTAAAAGAAAGAAATTAAATGATTAAAAATAGCAAACTGATTTGGAAAAATGTGAAACTTTTTAGAAAAATCTAAATTTATATGAAGAAGCTAGGAAAAATGAAATTACAACTTTTCTTAACCCAAATAAGCAGTTTGTGCAAAAAGCTGTTTTGAAAAAGCACTTAAAATAAGCACTTCAACACCAAATTCCACCAAAAGCTCAAATACAGTTAAGCATACTAATTTAAGCCTAAAGCAACTAATTGGGACCAAAGAAGTTCATGGAATAAGCCATTAAGCAGTTGGTGCCGTAACAATATTAGGGCAAAACAATTGATCAAACACCCCACTTGCAGCTGACATATAAGCTAGCCAAAAGCTGATTGGGGAAAACTAGAAGCAGGTCCTTAAAGCCTATACTACACACTACTCCTAAACCAAAAAGGCCCAAATTTGATGGTCAATTGCTTATTCAAATTAAGCCACAAACAGATGCACATGGGAACTGTTACTGGTTGCAGGCATGAAGCAGTTTAAATGGGCTATTTGCAGATAAAAAATAAGCTATTCAATAATCTCAAAATGAAAGCCAAGATCAGAAACTAAAAGCTAGTACTATAAGCTACGTGTAAACCAAATTTCATGCACTAAAGTCAAGGGGTTAAGCAGATACCAAGAACAAAAGAAGCTGAGATAAGCTAAGTTTGTGCAGCCTATGTGCAGGTCTGCACAAATTAAACTGATGCAGCAGGAATGAGTTTTTGGCCTTAAAACTTTCAACACCACATGAAACACTACCAACACTTGGAATTTCTCTTAAACCACTAAAATGCACCTAAAGATTTCACAAGATACCACCAGATTAAGCTCAGCTTATAGAGGGCTTATTAAGGCAGTTTTGCTACTAATTTTGATCTCACAAGTTCAAAACCTCAAATAACCTCAAAAAAACTTAAATCCTATCAACAACGGCTTTAACTAAAATCAATTAAGCTAGAACAAAACTTAGAAGATGGCAAATGAACAGTGGTATAGCTGAAACCTCCCAGAAATGTCTTAAGCCAAACACCCTTTTATGGGTCTGTTATAAAATTCTACACTAGAAACCACTATTTAAGCTATGAATCTACTTAACTACTGATATTCTAACTTAAAAACCTCCTAATAAGCAACTTCCAATGATACATAAGCACTAATAAGTAGATTCTAATATAATGACTATTTTGTTTTTTTTTTTGGCTTTTTCAATTTTTCTAAGTAAAACCTCAAACTTAAGCTATAATTGTAAAACCCCAAAGTTTATATAATCAGAAATGACAAAAATACCCTCAAATTAAATTTTTTTTTTAGAATTTATAAAACTATACAAGTAATGTTAAATAAGCTTAACCTAAGATAAATACGTCCTAAGTTAATTAGTGAACTAAGCTAACTAATAAATCATATATTATGAAATAAAAGATCACAAAATTAAAAGCTCACAACTAGCTATGCTAGTCGACACATTCATTGTCCAACTCATGCAAATTTTCGGCCAATATGATTCAAAAGAGATAAGCACAAATTTGATAAGTTTGGAAATAGATAATCACCCTAACTCCCTACCAAAATTTCGGCCCAATCATTCCCCTAAAAACCCTCACAAAACCGTGTAACCCTCCCCCTCTAATCCTCATTTACACGGCACAAGGAAAGAAACCAAAAACAAACCCTAATTCTCCATTACTCAAAATTCGGCTGCCTCTTATTGTTTCTGCTGCTACGATCCAAAAATAAACCCAAGGAAGCTGTGATCTTGATCTTAGTTCGTGTTCCATTCATTCTAAGGTAACCGTGTAACACACATATTAATCATACGAATTTGTGAATCAAAAACTAATCAAAAATCGTGTTCTTGTTCTTGTGTTTCTGCTGTCGTACGAATCAAAGAAGGAAGGATTCGTTAGTTTGGTGATTTGTTCTCGTGTTGTTCGTGTTCTTCGTGTGATCTTCGAAGGTATTTATATCATCCTTGTTCTTCTTGTTCGATCCTTGATTCACAGTTGATGATCTTGTCGAGTTGTATACACATAATCATAAGAGAAGACTACAAAAAGATCACAACATAACCACATAAAATAACGACCTATGAAAACCCTAATATAATCGATATGTTGTTATTGTTTTGATTCGGATGACTATGTACTGGTTTAGACCACGTAGGGGTCGACCTAGATAGGTTATAAACTCAATAATATTCGTTTTGTATCAAGGAATAAAGATTGGAAATGAAAACCCTAGTAAATCACTTTAAATAATGGAACTGCTACTGATCTGGAAATTTACCCGAGTTTAATCGGCTGTATCTTAATGATGTGAATGTGTTTTTGGGTGGTTTTTGAGTCTAGAATTAAGTTCAATGAAATAGCTTTCTGTAGAAATTAACTTCATAATTTTTAGAAGTCTGGAAGTCACATTTTTCGAATTTATGAAACCGGGTGTCAAAACTTTATTTCGGATTACGAAAATTCACCTGTAGTTTATGATTTTTAATTTGAAATATATAACGAGTTATGATCTAAAATTCTGGAAGAATAATAATTGGAATATAAGTTAGTTTTTTTGATTTTTTAAGGTTTTTATAAATTTATTTGATAGGGCTTGGAACTGCTTACTTTTCGTATGTTAAGATTTATCAGTAATCTGGATGACTTGGAATCAAGGATTTTTAAACTATAGTTATTCTTAATAATAAATTCTGGAAAAATTAGGGTAAATTCTTAAGACATCTGGGCACCTGTATAAATTTTTGGGAATTTTATCTCTAAGTTCTTATAAGGATTAAAAATCGGGGGAAACAATACTAAATTGAGTGTAAAATCTGTGAGAAGTGTAAAAGTTGCTTAAAGAGTGTTATGTATTTATTTTATAAGCGAAAGGGTGTAAATGGTTATTTTACTAAAACTAAAGGGATTAACTTGTAAAACCTGTAACTTGAATATATTTACACCTTATACCCTAATCTTAACATAATGACACTTTAGACCCTGAACATGTAATAATTACATATTGAACCTTAAAATTTTGAAAACTATATTATGAATTCTAAACTTATGAAAACCACATTATGAACCTTAAACTACGAATATGGTCATCTTTAGTACTTTGATTTGATAAACGGGAATGCTAATAACTAAAGTTTCTAATAAGGAAAGTTACTATTTTTGGAAAGTTACTAAAAATAGAAAGTTACCTAAAATGTTAAGAGAACTAAAATGAAACATTGTGATTCTATGAAACTTATTAGTACGATTATGATTATTTGTAGATCGGGTGAAGAAGGAGTGATCTCCTGTTTGCTTTTCGTTTCATTTGCTTTTTGTTGCGCATTTTGTTCAGGTACAGATATTATGCCCTTCTCAGTAAGGTGCCTTCATTCCTCTTGATTTTGATTCGTACTAGGATTTCCTAAGCCATTGCTATGTTCCCTACACTTTGGTTCGTCTATTTGACTCATTTGACTTTGATGTTCGATATGACCTTTTTGCTTTGAGCCTCTATAATGATCCATTTGATATTCGTTCGTGACCTTGTGATATTGGTGTTCGAATCACTTGATACTCCGAAGGTTCGTTTGATTTTGGTAAATAGATGTGAACACCTTTTTAATTATATCATGGAAATATTTTGAGGAAACACTATTTTTAAAGTGATGTTTATAAAATATGCGCTACCACTTTTAAATGGGAATTTGGCTAAGCTTGTATGAAAACTACTTTTAAAGATTACTTTTGTAAAACAGTTATTAAAGATCATTTTAATGAAAACCATTTGATAAAGAATTTCTTAAAATGAACCAGTTGATGATGAACCTTTAATCAGTTCGTTTGGATTCATTTGACCTTGATATTAGATATGACCTTCGCCATGAACCTTTGATATTTGGACTTTGACCATGGTTCGATGACTTAGACTATTTGAACACTTGCTATGATTTGGACCTTTGACCCTTCAGTTTGATACCCGAGCCAAGTTCGTTTCCTAGCCATGAAGGTAACATGGCCGTGTCTGTGATGCACTGCTGACATGACTCACGTGTGGGTGAGTGATTTCTCACACCGTCCCCATATTGTTCGTTGCATGCACATTATATTTATTATGGCCTTTATTATTGTTCGGGGGGCGTATGGGTTGCAATCCTAGGTTCGTGTCCGTGTTCGTGGACTTAATGTGATTTGATATTTTTCGGTGACTGATGCTGGGTGCAATCCACGTCTTTCACAAGTTCGGGAGCTAGCTACTCCATTTGAAGAATGAGGACACCCCTCATATTATCTGATTACCTGAGAGGTCTCCCCTCTATATGATTATGAAGACATGGTTACTATATTTGATTTGTATTCGGGCTCGTGGTGAATTACTGACCTACCCCTTTCCTTTCTTATTTTGTACCTTTGTCGATACCTTATATTATTCTAATGTACTTTTCTATATCATGTTCGTTTCTTTTGATTTCGTTTTCTTTTATATATATCTGTTCACTGGGCTTTTTAAGCTCAGCCGCATTTCTTTCCATGCGGCAGGTTTTTAGTTGGAAGCTGGGTATGGGTGAAGAGACTTTTGGACTTAGAAGAGCTTGACAGTTATTTTGAATTAGAGATTATTAGAAGGATTTGCATTTGCAGACCTAGTATTTAGTTTTGTTCTTTTGTAGCTTTGTATATTCAGTATTTTCATTTGTAACCTTTGAGTAAACCTTGTATTACTTTTGAATGTATGCTTTGTTATGATCTGATATGAAACCATCATTAATGTAATACTTCTACCCTTGCCGGGTTGGGGTGTTACAATTATGGTATCAGAGAGACAGGCTGCGATTCGTAATACATTTACCCTTGACCTGTGTAAGTTAGGACCACTAAGTTTTCCCTGTAGGCGCTCGTAAGTCAACCTTTGAAAATTTGCTTTAGGATTTCCCCATAGGAACCTAATTTTTGACTGGTGAGGATTGGGTAGACTATAAGGCATTTGCTTAAATATTCTTGCTTCCGCATCACTCTGATTCGTGCTTTGTTTTTGGTTAGAGTCTGTTGATATCATTCTTTTGAAATCGAAAGCTTATGCTTTGCACCACCTAAGATTTGAACCTGACCTAAATCGTCAAGGCATTGAAATTGCATAATGATTGCCCGACACTGTTTGATCCTTATCTTCAGATTCCTTCTGTTGATCTTTTGATAAAGACCCGCGTTTCACTCTAATCGTTTTGTTGATCACTTTGATGCCTACTCGGGCCTTCTGAGAATCTCCATGGCGATGACGTACTTGATGCATTTTATTATTTGTCTTTTGCTTTGGTAAACGTCTATAAATCTTCCAATAGTATTTGATTTCGTTTCACCCATCTCTGTCCCTATGAGAAGTCTTGTGGTTGTAACCACGAGTATAAGAATGTTTTCCCTCTCACTTTTGAACGATAAGCCTTGCTATGCTGATCTGCCTTTCTTCGAATAGTTAAACTTCGATTTTATTCTGGCAAGGAATTGGTTGATGGATCACTCTAAATATTGACAACTACCCTTCTATGTCTCACCTTTGGCGTTTGCAACAATTTTGAACTCCTTACTACGATTACCGATTGTTAAACCCTTTGCTATCACTATTACTCTAGAGACTCGTGTGTTACGTTCGCGGTTATGAAGTTTTCCTAGAACCCATTTCGTACACCAATGAATGAACCTTACCTTGAGAATTATTTGGCACCCTGAGTTTTCTGAATATGATTCTTGGCTGAGCCACATATTTTTTTTCATCGGAGCGTGAAGTAGGATTTGACATGAAATCGAGAGATTGTCTAGTCACCAAGCGAAGGTGTATTTCAGATGTGTCCGGAATCATACCTGTTGAATTGAGCGACCGGGAAGAGCAGCAACCGAAGACCAGGAAGAAGCTGAACCGTAATATCGTTAGGAGCCAATATTCCTCCACCTTGAAACGACCATGTGTTTGTTTAATTTCAGAGCGCGAAGTTTCCTTCTGATAAATTGATTTTATTCTTAGAATCGCCTTCCATATTCGTAAACGACTGCTATGACGGTTAGTGACGCTAATAGTATTAGCTAAAGCTTTGAATGTTTTGTGAATTTGATAAATGATGTTCTCGTGAGTACTTGGGCAAATGGTCATTGTATGACTTAATAGTACATTCGGAGACGAGGAAGAGCATGAAAATCATTTTTGCACCTTCTTAGAAATTTGACGATCTTTTGTACATCCTGGGAGGTTGGTATTTGTTGAGACAACTAGAAGCATTACTTCACTATATGACCTGGAGTTGACAACAACGGTGGCTACCCTGAAGAGAGAATACATTCCTTACAAGACAGAAGTGTTGGCGATGCAGAAGAAGAGATCTAGTCAAGACGGTGAACCTGGAGTTGATGAAGACATGCAGTCTAACTTCCCTATTCATCTTGGTTGTACTAAGATGAATTAAGAGCGGGAGCAGACTGGATGATGAAGAGATTTAAAGATCGTGCCAGAAATCCACATTACTCCATCACATTTCAAGAAGAAATGCAGGAGGCTCGACGAACCAGACACAAGTTCCCGATTTTGGTTTCACTTCCCGATCGAAGGACAGACGAAGATAGATTAACCGGGTTTGAGGAGATTGGATGTGTTGAATGAACGGATTTTTGAAACAGACCCTTTATGTTTGGAGGAATTGATTCTATGAAGGCCGAAGATTTTGGCGACTACCTTTCATTTCCGTTGACCCTCTTAAATTTCGTTATAAAGTAATAAGATCCTCTGATGATTTAAGTTTCCTAGAAGCATTTCAGTTCGTGATCATTTTTTTTTCGTATGTTCAGTGATGACTTTGTTTGAGAGATTTTGGGCGAGTTGTGGAAGATATGATGTTTGTGACGGCATACCTCACTTCTGCTAGACAATCTGGGTTTTTGATACTTTTGCGAATAGTTTGTTTTTTCCGCTTGACTATGACATTTGATCTTGTTGACCTTTTATGACTATAGAAGTACTAGGTGGATTAAGATAGGTGGTTTGATTACGATTTGAGATAAAGTATGACCATCAAGAAGGCATATTTATGTGGTGCTAGTATTATGACGCCTGATCAACTTGATAATACTTACACCATATAACGTGCACTCATTGTGGTCATAGGATATCTTGGGGAGTACCTAAGAAGTTTAGAGTTTGATCTTCGCTGGACTATCCGTGATTGGTGAGACTTTAAGTTCATCCTACCTATGCGTCTACTCTGTTTTCGTTCGTTAGATATTGGGATGACTTTGGACTCTCGTTCTGCATTCCGTGGAACTCTGATGCGTGTCGCGTGTCGTTGCGGTTTAGCAGTTTTAATGCCTACTCAAGTTTTAAATTTATATTTAGCCGACTTATCAATAACACACACACTTAACGAGCAGTGTACCCGTTCAGTATGAATATAATGGTAAGTAGAGTGTCGATCACTAAGAGTGGAACGTATTATCTAGTTATTCTAATCAGTATTTTAATATATTAAGTTAGCTATACAACATATTCTAACGCAAGGGGGTTCAGCCTGAGAGACTGGCACGATTTGGTTGCAATTAAATAATAAACTAAACCAATAGGCACGAATCAGCAAGTAGCACACACGTACACAGATAAATACTCGAGACAATAAGAGGGCTGTCCTTATGATAAGTAGTTTGTCACTTGTTTTATTGCTAGTGTTATATGAAGTGTATAGTTCGATGCAACGCACCGAGATTAAGTCCTTTCTCGTTGGTTCTAATCTTATCGGCGAGTAAACCCTTAATGATTACTTATGACTATCCCGTTTATCTTTCTCCTACTTTTCTACAGACCATAGAATGCATAGGCGATCTAATAAACAGGCGAGGGCAGAGGCATGGCGACCCGATCAATGCTCAGCTAGCCACAGAGGTTATCAATGCACTAATAAAAGTCACCAATGACATCAACATATAAAATTTAATTAATGAGAAAGTAGTTTTAAGGGAGTGCAATCTTTCCGTTGTCACATTACACAAGCCACCAATCTTGATGAATTAAAGTTTACTAACACAATAAAACAAAACTACTTAATGAATTAAACACATGCAGCACCTTCTTTCAGCTCTTGTATCTTTGATTTGGGTGTGTCTTGTGCTGCTGCCTTGACTGAATTCGTCCTAGGTTTCTGGTCTTCGGACTTCTGTTAAAACTTCGGAACTCTTAATTCGTCTGGTCTTTGGGGTATTTATAGTTTCTGTCTGAGGGTAAGATGCGGCGCATCTAGTAAGTAGATGCGGCGCATGTACTTAACTTCGCGTGGGGTCCAAGATTATAATATTCAGGAATATTCGTACACCGCCAGAAGATGCGGCGTAACTCCATTTATAGATGCGGCGCATGTCCTCTTGTATCTTGGATCGTATCTAGTGAAATATTGATAGTGATGTGGCGCATGTAATGAGTGAGATGCGGCGCATCTGGAGCAGATTAGTCTTGATCTTGTACTGTAATACCTGAAATTCAGATAACGCATAAAATTACCAAATTACCCCTGATAATATAAAACATTATAAAACAACTTATAAAATTCCGAAATAATTCCAAAACATCTGAAATCGAATTATATCTGAAACAAAATAATTTCTGGGACAAGGTTCATCATTTTAAATGTTCATAAAATTATCTTACACATTTATTTATAATTCCGAAAATTATAAAATTAAATCAATACCATGTTTTAAATTCTTTTAACTAAACAATATAAAAAAATAAATAAGGAAATATTGAGCAAATCAACCCAAAATAATTAGTGATATCATGGGCCGAAATATACTGAATTTTCCCCCCTAAATTCGGTTCTCAAAAGTTAAATCAAATCTCTTTTCTTTTTATTCTCCAAAACAAAACCGACTAAATCAAAAAACCCTAAGCGACAAGAAAGAAATTCGACAAGGCTGCTCCACGACTTCTGGGTTTGAACAAGTATTTTTCTGGTGTTATTGGAGGTGCAAGGGAGCTAGGAAAATTAAGAGTTGCTGCGTTTTCTCCTTGGTTTGTTCTTGTTCTTGTTTTCTTGTCGACTTACTCTAAATCTAGGTAATAATTCTTGCGACTAAACCAAACGTGTTAAAATTAATATGGCATTTTTCCAGTGATATTTAGATGTTATATAACTCATATAAAATATGTAAATCGATCCATGCATGCTAAATTATGCGTATGATAATATAATGGTCATAAAACACGTAAATCACAATAATATGAAATCCGAATTTCTGGACATGATAGCTATTTTATTTAGACCTCTTATGATGTAATAGACCTGGGAAAAATGATAGATCGAATTATGGTGGCCTAAATCAAGTCGTTGTAATTTTAGTGTCTAAAACATATGTAAATATGCAATATATGTTAAATGAATTTTTTGGGCATGTTCACTATTTTTCGTGGGTTCCTTATGAGTCATATGATCTAGGAAAAATATGGTTTTGATTTTAGAAGCTTAAAATTTACGTGGTTAATTATTGATAAAACCGGATTTTAGAAAAATAAAGAAACAAATAAAATAAAAATCGTGGCCTCTAGGGTTTGATTTCTTGGATGAATATCTGATCATTTAATGTGTTTTAATGATGATTAAATGATGGTTCAATGATTGGTGCATAGTAGGGTTTCTAATTGTTTGTAAAAAGTATTACCGATTTGAAGTTAAATGCATAAGGACCTGTTTTGCCAACTTTGAAACTTCTGGGATATTTTTTGTAAGATCATATACATCTGTAAGAATGTGGGAAAAATATAACTTTGGGGTCCTAAGTGTAAATATTGCATTATAATGAATTATTGGCAAATTAGGGTTTCGAATGGAAATAATTTAAAAGTGAGGGACCAAAAGTGTAAATCTGAAATTCTGAAGTTGTTTTGAGTTAATACTGATATAAAAAGGTTGTGGCGTAAATTTGAGGATTTTTGGGCTAATTATGTAATTGTTATGAATTATGACTTAATATATATGTTTTGTAAACTTAAAGGGTTAAATATGTAAATTCTAAATTCTGAGGGGTCAAATATGTAATGTACTAACTTCTGATGGTATATTCTGTAAATTTGAAATATAATATGCTTGGTTGGTAAATATGGATATTGTAGGGTTTAGTTTGTAAAATATGTAATTATAAGGTTGGTTTTGTAAATTATGTAACTAAAGGGGTGTAATCTGTAAATTGTGAAACTTAAGGGAATAAAATGTAATTCTGAATAAAATGAGTGTATAATTCTGTAACTTGAAAGTAGTTTCACAAATGACCATTAAATTAATGGAATTACAATTAGAACCCTAAACTATGTAAACATGTCATAATTAAACCTAGACTTTTGTAACTTGATAAAATATATCATTATTCCATAATAATCTTTGAATAAGGGTTTAACTTAATCTGAAATAATAATAATCTGAATTGGAATCCTTTGTAATTCCGTCTTCTACTCCTTTAGGTGCGAAGAAGGAGAAGCCTTGATTTGTTCAGTATTCATGTGCTTGTTTATTTTTCTGCACTGCTAACAAGGTACAGATATTCTGTCCTTTTTCAGTAAGGGCGTTTCATTCCCTTTTATTCAGTTCTTCATTTTCCTTATTAGGATTACCTGTACCATTGCTATGTTCCCTTCTGTTTGTGAACCTTCCGTGTGATTCCTTTGTTTTGTGAGTCTTTATGATCTCTTTCATGTTCTGACTTGTTATACTTCTGAATTGATATCCTTATTATAATCCTCTTTGCTTTGAACCTTTTTCATGATTCCCTGTTGTTACGACCCCTGATATGAAAATCTGTTATGCGAAAATCTTTTAATTATGACTTGGAAATGTTTTGAGAAAAATAAGTTATTTAAAAAGAATGATTATGAACGGTGATATGGTACTATTTTATATGACAGTTGTTAACTTTTGTGAAAACTAGTTTTAAAGAATGTTTTTATGAAAAACCGTTTTGAAAGATTATTTTATGAAAACTATTCTGAAAGATCATTTTAGTGAAAACCGTTATTAAAGGAATGCTTTCAATGAACTTTTGACAGGAAATTCTAAAATGAACTTTTGCAATGAACTCTTAATTATGAACCTTTGATATAATCTTCTGAACCATTTGATATAATCCTTTTAATCTGAACTTAAGCTTTGATATAAAACTTAATCTGATAAACTTTGATTTGAACCTTTGACATTTATTTCTAAACTGTTTGACATGAACCTTTTGCCATGTACCCTTAAGATATGACCTTTGATTATTTTGATAGTACATCTGACCTTTGACCTACAGTCTGATGTCCGAGCCAATCACTAGGCATGAGGGTTTCATGTCCATGTCATTGACGCACCTCTGACATGACTCTAGGGCAGGAGAGTGATGACCTGTTCCGTCCCTTATTTATTATCTGCTATGGCCATTATGATTATGATTATTGATTGTCTGTGGGGCGTATGGGTGCACTCTAGATTTGATCTGTTATCTGTTATATGCTTCTGTTTATTATATCTGGTGACTGATGGTGTGTGCGATACACGTCTTTCACATTGTCTGAGAGCTGATCACTCTACACAGGTTTGTTTTATTATATTGTTATGCTATGGTATAATCTGTTATCTGGGCTCGTGACAGATTTCTGTTTTTCCCTTATTCTATAACTTTATTTCTTTCCTTTTGTCCTTATTCCGTTCCTTACTCCTTTCGCTTTGATTTGTATCGGTATGATCTGTATTCTTGATTTTATTTGTACTACTCTCTATTACTGCTTTTGTTATCGTTATATCTGTTCACTGAGCTCTCGTAGCTCAGCCGCATTTCTTTTCCTGCGGCAGGTTTTAGTAGGAAGCTGGGAATGAGTGGAGAGTATACCTTTGGACTTAGAAGATTGGATAGCTATTCTGGATTAGAGTTGACTAGAAGATATCATAATTTAGAAGTAGTTGTTTTTTTGGAAGTTCTCAATTGTAACCTTGTAGATTCAATATTTCAGTTGTAATCCTTGAGATTTTTGTATTACTGAAAATGTATGCTTTGTTTTGATCTGATGTGAATCCATTATTGTGATATCTTTACCCTTGTCGGGTCGGGGTGTTACAATTTATGGTATCAGAGCTCACAGGCTGCGACTCGTAATACATTTACCCTTGACCTGTGAAGTCTGGACCACTAAGTTTCCACTGTAGGCGCTCGTAGGACAACCTTTGAGATTTTGCTGTAGGATTTCCCTATAGGAACTTAAATTCTGACCAGTGAGGAATGGGTAGACTATAAGTCATTTGCTTAAGTATCTTGCTTCCGCATCACTCTGATTCGTGTCTTGCTTTTGGTTAAAATCACATTTGGATATTTAGAGATTATGCCTTGCACCACCTAAGAATTGAAACCTAAATAAAATCTGAAGCATTGGAAATTGCGTAGTAATTATCTGACATTATTTGATCCTTGCCTTCCGATTTCCACTCCGACCTCTGAACCTTCTGTTAATCATTCTAATGCCCCTTTGGGCATTCTGAGAACCCTTATGGCGACGATATACTTGGTACATGCTGTTCTATAAATCTTTTGACACTATTTGATTTCGTCTTAACCATCCCTGTTCCCATGAGAAGTTTTGTGGTGTTTAACCACGAGTGTAAAATATTTTCCTTCTCATTCTGAACGATAAGATTATTCCTTGTTGATCCGTCTTTCTTTGATAGTAACCTTGATTTTATTCTTATAAGGATTGATGGACTGACCATTTAGTACTGACGACTATCCTCCTATGTCTCACCTTTGGCGTTTGAAACAATTTTTGGAACCCTTGCCATGAGTACCGATTGTTAAACTTTTGCTGCCACTACCTGATTTTGACCTTCACTTCTGATCTGTTTGATAAACAGTTTGATATTTTCTCCGATCATTTCGAAGGTCATTTAACCCTAATGTGTTTCACCCATTCTCTAAATCCATTACCCATACTTGATGTAAAAGTAGCACCTGATACAATTCTGTCTTGCAAATCTATTACTACTCCCATTAGAACTCTGGTGATTATTAACGTCAGATATAGAAGTTTATTCCCTCCCTTGAACGATGAATCTTATTTGCCAATCAGTTTTCCTTTGGAAGGATTTGATGCAAACACCATCTCTGTATGAAATTGTTAACTGAGCATGATGATGCTGATAACTGATATTTCATACGCCTCATTTTGACAGTATACGATGTTCGTATTGCCGATAATTCGCAACCTACCTGGCACTTGTGCTAGATAGTTAAATAAGGTCCCAACACCTTGAATTGTTTGCCTATTTATCCCCCCTACTTTTGTTATGAAAACCTTTAACCGCTCAAATCTGATAAGATTAATGTTGCTATGGAAACACTTACCCCGTTCTTATTTGATCTTCATTTTTCCCTGATACCTAACAGTATCTACCCCGAGAAAGCGTTGGCATTGAAAGTTTTGTGGTACAAATTTTCCGGTGCTTTCTGATGAAACTCTTGGGTTTTCCTTCCTGTTTGAGAAGTAGAATTGACTCTGAACCGATCTCAGTTGACGAACCATGATGCTATAGAAGTTGAAAGATTGAAGAAGCTGATGAGATATGATTTTGTTTCACCTCAGTGTTCCCTTTAAATACCTAATCGTAATCTCAACCGCAATCACTTTTCATTTCCGAGTATAAATGATTAAATTATTCTATCTTTGTAAATTCTGTATCAGACGACCTCATTTAATGTTTGAAGGACTGATGAAACAACCACAAGAACTCCTAAGATAGGAGATGGCTAACTGAGAGCAACTTCCGTAAAGTATTTCAGTTTTATTCGTAAAGTTTGGTTATGTGAATTAGATGTGAAGTTTTTCCCGAAATGTTTCATGAAAACTGTTTCCGTACTCGTTGTGACCATCATGAGTTTTAAATAATGCCAATTGTATTGGCTAATATGAATCAAGTTTTCACGAGTATTTGGACAATCGTCATAGTATGACGGCATGTTTTTGCTCTGAGACGAACGAGGAACATGTAGACCATCTTCGTATTAAATGGAATGACCTTTGTTCTGGAAGAGTAGATTTGATTGGCGTTCAGAGATTGTAACAGACACCACTATCAGGCATCCGGTGACGACAGCAGTCTGAGTTGGCGAATTCCGAACTGTACAAGTAGACCTGTCCAAGACTCGCAGTCTTGCTTCTTTACCCATTTTAGTTGTACTAAGATGAATTGAGAGCAGAAGCAGACTTGAGAGTAGAAATTGAGATCATGATTTTGAATGGAAGAAAATTCTGAAGTGAACGTTTGTGTTTGGAAGAATTAATTATGTGATGGATGAAGCTGTGGATGACGTAATTCATTTCCTCTTGACCTATTTTAAATTTCGGTTACCTGATGATAAAATCCTTTGAATGATTTAGGTTCCCTATTAGTAGTTCCGCTCTGTGTTCATTCTGCGTATGTTGGGCGATGGTTTTGTTATGTGTATTTGGACGAATGAAGGATGACCTGATGCTTTTAGCGAAGTACCAAATTCTGATAGGCATTCTGGGACTTCCGTTACGTCTTTCGAGTGATCCGTTCTCCTCTTAGTTAGAGCATTCGATTTTGATGAACTCGGAGACCGTAGGAAGACTAGGTGGATTAAGATAAGTTATTCTGTTCACAACTTGAGATAAAATATGACCATCATGAGGGCATATTTATATGATGCCAGTATTATGACGTCTGGCCAACGTGATAATACTTACATCATATAACGTGCACTTGTTGTGGGCATAGGATGTTTCGAGAAGTGCCTTAAATCTTTAGAAATTCTGATAACTATTTGAGATCATCTGCGTTAGTGAGACTTTAAGTTCAATCTACCTATACGCGTAATCTGCTTTCACCGTTATGCGAATTGATACGTCTGGATTCTCGTCACGCGTTTTGCTGACCTCTGTACTTTTAATGACTATCTTAGGTTCCATTGTAGAACTTTCTGCCAATTGATGTTATCAATAATCTATTTCCTGTACGTTCTAATCTGATTTGTCTAACCAATTTCTGTGAACGGCATATCCGTCAAAATCCTATGTATTTCTTTGTCTCTCCTGAGAGAATCTGATTTTCATCTATTACGTTTGGTATGTTATTCTTTTGATCTGGATTCAGTATGTTATGTCTGTTCTGAGGATCTTAAACAAGTTTGGAATCTACAAGTTCGAGTCATGAGAAACAAATCTTTCATATGTCTGTTCACTGTCAGTTGTGTTTCTGTTTCGTTTCACCTAAATTCTCGTCTTAGTCTGTTATGTCTTTGTTTTGTTTTCTGCTCTCTTTCCTTTCTGCTTTCTTCAAATTTCGAGGACGAAATTTTTTTTGTTAGTGGGGAAGAAGTTGTAATACCTGAAATTCAGATAACGCATAAAATTACCAAATTACCCCTGATAATATAAAACATTATAAAACAACTTATAAAATTCTGAAATAATTCCAAAACATCTGAAATCGAATTATATCTGAAACAAAATAATTTCTGGGACAAGGTTCAACATTTTAAATGTTCATAAAATTATCTTACACATTTATTTATAATTCCGAAAATTATATAATTAAATCAATATCAAGTTTTAAATTCTTTTAACTAAACAATATAAAAAAATAAAGTAAGGAAATATTGAGCAAATCAACCCAAAATAATTAGTGATATCATGGGCCGAAATATACTGAATTTGCCCCCCTAAAGTCGGTTCTCAAAAGTTAAATCAAATCTCTTTTCTTTTTATTCTCCAAAACAAAACCGACTAAATCAAAAACCCTAAGCGACAAGAAAGAAATTCGACAAGGCTGCTCCACGACTTCTGGGTTTGAAAAAGTATTTTTCTGGTGTTATTGGAGGTGCAAGGGAGCTAGGAAAATTAAGAGTTGCTGCGTTTTCTCCTTGGTTTGTTCTTGTTCTTGTTTTCTTGTCGACTTACTCTAAATCAAGGTAATAATTCTTGCGACTAAACCAAACGTGTTAAAATTAATATGGAATTTTTCTAGTGATATTTAGATGTTATATAACTCATATAAAATATGTAAATCGATCCATGCATGCTAAATTATGCGTATGATAATATAATGGTCATAAAACACGTAAATCACAATAATATGAAATCCGAATTTCTGGACATGATAGCTATTTTATTTAGACCTCTTATGATGTAATAGACCTAGGAAAAATGATAGATCGAATTATGGTGGCCTAAATCAAGTCGTTGTAATTTTAGTGTCTAAAACATACGTAAATATGCAATATATGTTAAACGAATTTTCTGGGCATGTTCACTATTTTTCGTGGGTTCCTTATGAGTCATATGATCTGGCAAAAATATGGTTTTGATTTTTAGAAGCTTAAAATTTACGTGGTTAATTATTGATAAAACTGGATTTTAGAAAAATAAAGAAACAAATAAAATAAAAATTGTGGCCTCTAGGGTTTGATTTCTTGGATGAATATCTGATCATTTAATGTGTTTTAATGATGATTAAATGAAGGTTCAATGATTGGTGCATAGTAGGGTTTCTAATTGTTTGTAAAAAGTATTACCGATTTGAAGTTAAATGCATAAGGACCTGTTTTTCCAACTTTGAAACTTTTGGGATATTTTTTGTAAGATCATATACATCTGTAAGAATGTGGGAAAAATATAACTTTGGGGTCCTAAGTGTAAATATTGCATTATAATGAATTATTGGCAAATTAGGGTTTCGAATGGAAATAATTTAAAAGTGAGGGACCAAAAGTGTAAATCTGAAATTCTGAAGTTGTTTTGAGTTAATACTGATATAAAAAGGTTGTGGCGTAAATTTGAGGATTTTTGGGCTAATTATGTAATTGTTATGAATTATGACTTAATATATATGTTTTGTAAACTTAAAGGGTTAAATATGTAAATTCTGAATTCTGAGGGGTCAAATATGTAATGTACTAACTTCTGATGGTATATTCTGTAAATTTGAAATATAATATGCTTGGTTGGTAAATATGGATATTGTAGGGTTTAGTTTGTAAAATATGTAATTATAAGGTTGGTTTTGTAAATTATGTAACTAAAGGGGTGTAATCTGTAAATTGTGAAACTTAAGGGAATAAAATGTAATTCTGAATAAAATGAGTGTATAATTCTGTAACTTGAAAGTAGTTTCACAAATGACCATTAAATTAATGGAATTACAATTAGAACCCTAAACTATGTAAACATGTCATAATTAAACCTAGACTTTTGTAACTTGATAAAATATATCATTATTCCATAATAATCTTTGAATAAGGGTTTAACTTAATCTGAAATAGTAATAATCTGAATTGGAATCCTTTGTAATTCCGTCTTCTACTCCTTTAGGTGCGAAGAAGGAGAAGCCTTGATCTGTTCAGTATTCATGTGCTTGTTTATTTTTCTGCACTGCTAACAAGGTACAGATATTCTGTCCTTTTTTAGTAAGGGCGTTTCATTCCCTTTTATTCAGTTCTTCATTTTCCTTATTAGGATTCCCTGTACCATTGCTATGTTCCCTTCTGTTTGTGAACCTTCCGTGTGATTCCTTTGTTTTGTGAGTCTTTATGATCTCTTTCATGTTCTGACTTGTTATACTTCTGAATTGATGTCCTTATTATAATCCTCTTTGCTTTGAACCTTTTTCATGATTCCCTGTTGTTACGACCCCTGATATGAAAATCTGTTATGCGAAAATCTTTTAATTATGACTTGGAATTGTTTTGAGAAAAATAAGTTATTTAAAAAGAATGATTATGAACGGTGATATGGTACTATTTTATATGACAGTTGTTAACTTTTGTGAAAACTAGTTTTAAAGAATGTTTTTATGAAAAACCGTTTTGAAAGATTATTTTATGAAAACTATTCTGAAAGATCATTTTAGTGAAAACCGTTATTAAAGGAATGCTTTCAATGAACTTTTGACAGGAAATTCTAAAATGAACTTTTGCAATGAACTCTTAATTATGAACCTTTGATATAATCTTCTGAACCATTTGATATAATCCTTTTAATCTGAACTTAAGCTTTGATATAAAACTTAATCTGATAAACTTTGATTTGAACCTTTGACATTTATTTCTAAACTGTTTGACATGAACCTTTTGCCATGTACCCTTAAGATATGACCTTTGATTATTTTGATAGTACATCTGACCTTTGACCTACAGTCTGATGTCCGAGCCAATCACTAGGCATGAGGGTTTCATGTCCATGTCATTGACGCACCTCTGACATGACTCTAGGGCAGGAGAGTGATGACCTGTTCCGTCCCTTATTTATTATCTGCTATGGCCATTATGATTATGATTATTGATTGTCTGTGGGGCGTATGGGTGCACTCTAGATTTGATCTGTTATCTGTTATATGCTTTCTGTTTATTATATCTGGTGACTGATGGTGTGTGCGATACACGTCTTTCACATTGTCTGAGAGCTGATCACTCTACACAGGTTTGTTTTATTATATTGTTATGCTATGGTATAATCTGTTATCTGGGCTCGTGACAGATTTCTGTTTTTTCCCTTATTCTATAACTTTATTTCTTTCCTTTTGTCCTTATTCCGTTCCTTACTCCTTTCGCTTTGATTTGTATCGGTATGATCTGTATTCTTGATTTTATTTGTACTACTCTCTATTACTGCTTTTGTTATCGTTATATCTGTTCACTGAGCTCTCGTAGCTCAGCCGCATTTCTTTTCATGCGGCAGGTTTTAGTAGGAAGCTGGGAATGAGTGGAGAGTATACCTTTGGACTTAGAAGATTGGATAGCTATTCTGGATTAGAGTTGACTAGAAGATATCATAATTTAGAAGTAGTTGTTTTTTTGGAAGTTCTCAATTGTAACCTTGTAGATTCAATATTTCAGTTGTAATCCTTGAGATTTTTGTATTACTGAAAATGTATGCTTTGTTTTGATCTGATGTGAATCCATTATTGTGATATCTTTACCCTTGTCGGGTCGGGGTGTTACATGTACATTTCAGTAGACTCTTAACTTCTTGCATGTTTTGCCGCATAATTAGTCCAAAATCGCCAAGTTTCACCAAATGCTTGTTTTCAACTGAGAATTACAAAAGTAAACAATTAAGTATCAATCCTCATACATAATATAATAAAACAAGTCAAATTAATAGGATAAATGATAGTAATAAAATGTACTTATTTGAGTTCATCAAACTCAGTTATAAATCTTGAACTCCTTGTAGAGCTCTCTACTGTTGAAATAGTTAATTTGATTTGAAATCTTGTTCGTATTCCATATGAGCTTTCTAGAAGATTCTCCTATCGTCCATTTAATGTTGCATGGACCTTTTGATCAGAATCAACTTATTTTGTCTCCTTCTGAGAAATTTGAACCCATCTCATTTTAATTTGAGTCATGAGAAACTATTTGATCTGAAGATCTTTTGGAAGAACCTCCTCGGGCGTGAGAATGTTTGTGATGACCTTTTTCGACTCGCTGCGACTTCGTTTAACTTTGCGACTTCAATTTTCGAGGACGAAAATTCTTTTTAAGAGGGGAAGAGTTGTAAAACCCCTGATGAAGCGAAAAGTGTACCATTTTTAGGGGGTCATTTAAGCCCTAAATCGTATTTATTTGATCAAATATTGCCCTAAATCGTTCCTTTTGTCATTTTAGGTACTTTGGAGAAGAAATCTGGAAAAGGAAGCATTTTGGACGTTTTTGGAGCATAAAAGTGAAGAAAACGACAAAGTCTCAAAAATCTGCTGGAAAAGTACATGTGACGGCGTCAAGCCCTAGTGTGACGCCGTCAACCCTTGATAAGCCAGAGAGGATTTTGGAAGATTAAAGGGGGACGGCGTCAAGAAGGTCGTCAACCCTTGACGCGCCAGAGAGGATTTTGGAGGATTAAAAGGGGACGGCGTCTAGAAGGCCATCAAGAAACCCTAACCGCGGCGAGGTGACGGCGTCACGCTCTATAACGTGACGCCGTCAGATCTGTTTTCCTATATATACTTTCATAATTTTTAGTCATTGGTGTGCAACTTTGTGAGGAGAAACCCTAAGACGATTTTTCTGCCATTTTTAAGGGTTTTATACCCTTGGATCTCCCATGTTCAATTGAAGATAAGTAATCAATTAATCATTCAATATGTCTATGTGTTGTTTGATTATATCTTGTTCTTGTCTTTTATTTAACATGCTAGGCTAGATTTATCTTGTGTTTGCTTAGATCTAATGAAACCTAACTATTGATTATTGGTTGTTGGTGTGTTATTAATTGTATTGGATGATTGTTTATCGATGTTAGGCTTAAGAAAACTGGCTAACCTCCTATACGGTAACTTGCTTGAACGTCTTAAGAAACATGAACCAATGCGTACTAAGGTTATTATGGTTGTATTTAATGCATGAGCGAATTCTAGTGATCCCATGTTAGGAGCTTCTTAGCCGGCTCGACATAGGAGTGAAGTAGGAGCTTATAGAGTTGGGGAAGTACGTACGCCACCCCACGATTGGTATTAAGGAATACACCCGTCATCCACGCAATTAATACACACTAATCAACCGGTAAAAGATAGTTAGGGAGTAAGGAAATCTAAGTAAACACATTTCTCTCCATATAAGTTCCACAACCTTTTTATTTTCAGTCATTTTATTTTATTTGCAATTGTAGTTATTTGGGTTAGTTGACTAGCAACTAATTCCGCCCACTCCTTCAAACCCGAGATTTTACTTGCTTTTATAAAAATATAAAAAAATACAAAAAGAATCTTCCCTCACCCTTAGACCTATTAGAGTAGTTTTTCAATCCTAACGACACTATTCCCCTAGAGAACGATCAATCCCCCAGTACTTGCCACTACACTATACTACATCGGTCAGGTACACTGCCTGGTGGGGATTGCAAGCCTCTTGAGATCCCTCGAGAGGTAAAACCTGTTGTAAGGTCGCAAAACCACGCATCAACCCCAAAGTTTATATAATCAGAAATGACAAAAATACCCTCAAATTAATTTTTTTTTTTAGAATTTATAAAACTATACAAGTAATGTTAAATACGCTTAACCTAAGATAAATATGTCCTAAGTTAATTAGTGAACTAAGCTAACTAATAAATCATATATTATGAAATAAAAGATCACAAAATTAAAAGCTCACAACTAGCTATGCTAGTCGACACATTCATTGTCCAACTCATGCAAATTTTCGGCCAATATGATTCAAAAGAGATAATCACAAATTTGATAAGTTTGGAAATAGATAATCACCCTAACTCCCTACCAAAATTTCGGCCCAATCATTCCCCCAAAAACCCTCACAAAACCGTGTAACCCTCCCCCTCTAATCCTCATTAACACGGCACAAGGAAACAAACCAAAAACAAACCCTAATTCTCCATTACTCAAAATTCGGCTGCCTCTTATTGTTTCTGCTGCTACGATCCAAAAATAAACCCAAGGAAGGTGTGATCTTGATCTTAGTTCATGTTCCATTCATTCTAAGGTAACCGTGTAACACACATATTAATCATACGAATTTGTGAATCAAAAACTAATCAAAAATCGTGTTCTTGTTCTTGTGTTTCTGCTGTCGTACGAATCAAAGAAGGAAGGATTCGTTAGTGTGGTGATTTGTTCTCGTGTTGTTCGTGTTCTTCGTGTGATCTTTGAAGGTATTTATATCATCCTTGTTCTTCTTGTTTGATCCTTGATTCACAGTTGATGATCTTGTCGAGTTGTATACACATAATCATAAGAGAAGACTACAAAAAGATCACAACATAACCACATAAAATAACGACCTATGAAAACCCTAATATAATCGATATGTTGTTATTGTTTTGATTCGGATGACTATGTACTGGTTTAGAACACGTAGGGGTCGACCTAGATAGGTTATAAACTCAATAATATTCGTTTTGTATCAAGGAATAAAGATTGGAAATGAAAACCCTAGTAAATCACTTTAAATAATGGAACTGCTACTGATCTGGAAATTTACCCGACTTTAATCGGCTGTATCTTAATGATGTGAATGTGTTTTTGGGTGGTTTTTGAGTCTAGAATTAAGTTCAATGAAATAGCATTCTGTAGAAATTAACCTCAAAATTTTTAGAGGTCTGGAAGTCACATTTTTCGAATTTATGAAATCGGGTGTCAAAACTGTATTTCGGATTACGAAAATTCACCTGTAGTTTATGATTTTTAATTTGAAATCTATAATGAGTTATGATCTAAAATCCTGGAATAATAATAAATGGAATATAAGTTAGTTGTTGTGATTTTTGAAGGTTTTTATAAATTTATTTTATAGGGCTTGGAACTGCTTACTTTTCGTATGTTATGATTTATCAGTAATCTGGACGACTTGGAGTCAAGGATTTTTAAACTATAGTTATTCTTAATAATAAATTCTGGAAAACTTAGGGTAAATTCTTAAGACATCTGGGCACCTGTATGAATTTTTGGGAATTTTATCTCTGAGTTCTTATAAGGATTAAAAATCGGGGGAAACAGTACTAAATTGAGTGTAAAATCTGTGAGAAGTGTAAAAGTTGCTTAAAGAGTGTTATGTATTTATTTTATAAGCTAAAGGGTGTAAATGGTTATTTTACTAAAACTAAAGGGCTTAACTTGTAAAACCTGTAACTTGAATATATTTACACCTTATACCCTAATCTTAACATAATGACACTTTAGACCCTGAACATGTAATAATTACATATTGAACCTTAAAATTTTGAAAACTATATTATGAACTCTAAACTTATGAAAACCACATTATGAACCTTAAACTACGAATATGGTCATCTTTAGTACTTTGATTTGATAAACGGGAATGCTAATAACTAAAGTTTCTAATAAGGAAAGTTACTATTTTTGGAAAGTTACTAAAAATAGAAAGTTACCTAAAATGTTAAGAGAACTAAAATGAAACATTGTGATTCTATGAAACTTATTAGTACGATTATGATTATTTGTAGATTGGGTGAAGAAGGAGTGATCTCCTGTTTTCTTTTCGTTTCATTTGCTTTTTGTTGCGCATTTTGTTAAGGTACAAATATTCTGCCCTTCTCAGTAAGGTGCCTTCATTCCTCTTGATTTTGATTCGTACTAGGATTTCCTAAGCCATTGCTATGTTCCCTACACTTTGGTTCATCTATTTGACTCATTTGACTTTGATGTTCGATATGACCTTTTTGCTTTGAGCCTCTATAATGATCCATTTGATATTCGTTCGTGACCTTGTGATATTGGTGTTCGAATCACTTGATACTCCGAAGGTTCGTTTGATTTTGGTAAATAGATGTGAACACCTTTTTAATTATATCATGGAAACGTTTTGAGGAAACACTATTTTTAAAGTGATGTTTATAAAATATGCGCTACCACTTTTAAATGGGAATTTGGCTAAGCTTGTATGAAAACTACTTTTAAAGATTACTTTTGTAAAACAGTTATTAAAGATCATTTTAATGAAAACCATTTGATAAAGAATTTCTTAAAATGAACCAGTTGATGATGAACCTTTGATCAGTTCTTTTGGATTCATTTGACCTTGATATTAGATATGACCTTCGCCATGAGCCTTTGATATTTGGACTTTGACCATGATTCGATGACTTAGACTATTTGAACAGTTGCTATGATTTGGACCTTTGACCCTTCAGTTTGATACCCGAGCCAAGTTCGTTTCCTAGCCATGAAGGTAACATGGCCGTGTCTGTGATGCACCGCTGACATGACTCACGTGTGGGTGAGTGATTTATCACACCGTCCCCATATTGTTCGTTGCATGCACATTATATTTATTATGGCCTTTATTATTGTTCGGGGGCGTATGGGTTGCAATCCTAGGTTCGTGTCCGTGTTTGTGGACTTAATGTGATTTGATATTGTTCGGTGACTGATGCTGGGTGCAATCCACGTCTTTCATAAGTTCGGGAGCTAGCTACTCCATTTGAAGAATGAGGACACCCCTCATATTATCTGATTACCTGAGAGGTCTCCCCTCTATATGATTATGAAGACATGGTTACTATATTTGATTTGTATTCGGGCTCGTGGTGAATTACTGACCTACCCCTTTCCTATCTTATTTTGTACCTTTGTCGATACCTTATGTTATTCTAATGTACTTTTCTATATCATGTTCATTTCGTTTGATTTCGTTTTCGTTTATATATATCTGTTCACTGGGCTTTTTAAGCTCAGCCGCATTTCTTTCCATGCAGCAGGTTTTTAGTTGGAAGCTGGGTATGGGTGAAGAGACTTTTGGACTTAGAAGACCTTGATAGTTATTCTGAAGTAGAGATTATTAGAAGGATTTTCATTTGCTGACCTAGTATTTAGTTTTGTTCTTTTGTAGCTTTGTATATTCAGTATTTTCATTTGTAACCTTTGAGTAAACCTTGTATTACTTTTGAATGTATGCTTTGTTATGATCTAATATGAAACAATCATTAATGTAATACTTCTACCCTTGCCGGGTTGGGGTGTTACAATAATAACTGATAAAAATCAATAGTGGGCACTAATAAATAGAAAAGAGAACTAAAGATAAGTAAATAAGCAAAAATAAGCAATAAGCAGTTAAATAAGCTACACTATTTTTTTGGGTTTTTTTTTTAAGATCAAAAATTAAAAACTGAAATATATTAAAACTGAAGTAAGATTAAAATACTGGAAATGAAAGAAATACAAAATACCTTAAATTTTTAGCTAAAATAAAACCTAACGAATTCTATTGCTATAATGTCCTATTTATACTACTCTACTAGGGTTTCTACTCAATCTCCCTGTGCTTCTTCTGTGAGGGGATTCCACTTGAGCTTCTTGTGCTTCTTTCTTGATCCTTGGATTTTTTTTGCTCCCCACAACTTCTTATCTCGTCCGTAGATGGATTGGTTGTCCTTGGGATTGCCAAGGTGGCAAGGGGGTGAGGGAAACACAACCATGTGGGTGTCTTTGGCTGGTAGTGAGGGTGAAAGTGATTGGTTGGGGGATTAAGGTTTAATGGCGGGAAGAAAGGGATTGGGGAAGAAGATATACAGTGTTTAGGGATTTTGACTTTGGGTTTGACCCCGGTTTTGTTATAAAAAGGGGTGTGGGCTGTGGATAGGTGGGCTGTAAGTTTAGTAGGATGGGCTGTGGGTAGTGATTGGGTTTAATATTGATGGTTGGGTTTGTGGGATAGTGGTGGTGAAGGGGTTTTTGGGTTTGTGTTTTGTATTGGATTTAGTTTCGTTTGATCCGGTTGGTATTTGTTGGTTAGGATAAATGGTTTAACAATCACAAGGACCAAAGTTGTATATTTAGAATTTGTAGGGACCAAACTGCCAATTCTTCAAAGTTCTTCTAGGGGCTAATTTTGCCAAGTAAGAATAATCCAAGGGTCGTTCTTCAAAAATATTATCTTTGACGAATTTTTCCCCGGCTTCGGCTCTATAAATATCTTTTCCACGTCTCGTGCTCGTTTTCTCGGATTTTGCTTGATTTTGTCCCTATTTCATGATATCCGTACCTGCATAGAAACAAACACAAAAACACAATATCTTTGGCATTTATGGTTAGTTTTTGGTCTATTTGTGTCCGGTTTTGGTCAAATAAAAGTATGTGTTTAAGCACATACCAGGAATCCCCAAGGGATTCTAGATACTTCTTGGCCTATTTCCATATATTCGTCTCCCTTTAATCATTTAACGACCGTTAGTCAATTCCCGTTAAGTACTAACGTCCGTTAAGTGTTTATTTGTGAATTTAATAATTAAACATAACTTATTATATTAGTTATTAAAACATTGAAACTTATACGTAAAGTGTGCAATCCCGAAGTCTCGTGTTCGAATCCGGTCATACTTTATTAATTTTATATCCACAAAACTAACAGCTCCCACTTGGATATACATTAATATAGTAATGACATTGGTTAGTCTAGCATAACACCCCAATGCCCCCAGAACGACCCTGAGTGTGGTTTCTGTTAATACAAATATCGTTGATGGAGCGTTATGTGTCGTTGCGGTTTAGCAGTATTAATGCCTACTCAAGTTTTAAATTTATATTTAGCCGACTTATCAATAACACACACACTTAATGAGCAGTGTACCCGGTCAGTATGAATATAATGGTAAGTAGAGTGTCGATCACTAAGAGTGGAACGTATTATCTAGTTATTCTAATCAGTACTTTAATATCCAAAGTTAGCTATACAACCTAATCTAACGCAAGGGGGTTCAGCCTGAGAGACTGGCATGGTTTGGTTATGATTAAATAGAAAACTAAACTAATGAGCACGAATCAGCGATTAACACATACGTACACAGATAGATACTCGAGACAATAAGAAGACCTGTCCTGATAATTAAGTAGCTTGTCACTTGTTTTATTGCTAGTTTTATATGAAGTGTATATAATTAAACCTTTCTCGTTGGCTCTAATCTTATCGGCGAGTAAACCCTTAATGATTACTTATGTCTATCCTATTTATTTAAGCATCTCTAATAAATAGGCGAGGAAGGGGCATGGCGACCCAAGCAAGACTCAGCTAGACACAGAGGTTATCAATGCACTAATAAAAGTCACCAAAGACATCAACATATAAACTTTAATTAATGGGAAAGCAATATTAAGGGGAGTGCATGATCTTCCGTAGTCACATGACACAAGCCCATCAATCCTGATGAATTAAAGTGTACTAAAACAATAAAACAAAACTACTTAATGAATTGAATACATGCAGGACCTTCTTACAGCTCTTGTATCTTTGTTTGAGGTGTGTCTTGTGCTGCTTGGTCTTCTGAATTCGGATCTAGGGTTATGTCTAGGTCTTCGGTCTAAGAGAGCTCTCATATTCGTCTGTCCTTGGGGTATTTATAGTTTCTGTCTCAGGGATAGATGCGGCGCATTGAGTTGATAGATGCGGCGCATTGACTTAACTTCGCGTGGGGTCCAAGATTAATATATTCTGGAATATTCGTACACCGTCTTCAGATGCAGCGTAACTTGATCTTTGTATGCGGCGCATGTACTTGGATTGTAACTTGTGAAATCTTGATAGTGATACGCCGTATGTTAGAAGTATATTGCGGCGTATCTGGAGTAGAACGAGCTTGATCTTCTTTTTTGGCCAAAGTTTCATATGCGGCGCATGACAGAATTGCATGCGGCGCATTCTTCAAAGTCAGGCAATGGTCTTCGAATTCATCTAAGTATGATATTGCGTCGTATTTGTTGAGTGAGATACGGCTCATCTTCTGGATTTCAGTAGACTTTTGACATCTCGCTTGTTTTGCTCCATAATTAGTCTAAAATCGCCAAGTTTCACATAATGCTTGTTTTTACCTGAGAATTACTAAAGTAAACATTAATGTATCGATTCTCATAGATAATATAATAAAAAAAGTCAAATAAATAGGATAAATGATGATAATAAAATGTACTTATTTGAGTTCATCAAATATCCCCCCATTTGAACTTTACTTGTCCCCAAGTAAACCTTGGAATTAATCATATGAAAATGTATCCTAAAAGATATTAGGATTTATTTTTATATTTAAGCACGTATTCGTTTTGTCATAATCACACAACCAAACACTTAACGAAGTAGAAACCAAAATAATTTTTAATGTAAAACAATTCTAAATCGTTTAGTTGCTTAGTCGTGACGAATATTCTATCATAGGCTTGGCAAGTATACGCATCTCCCCCACTAAAGCCAAGGAGTAACAAGTCTAAAGAGGTAAAAAGGGTTTTGAGGCTTATGAGTTGATCATCCTTTTTAATCTCTATCGATCTCATATTCCAGAAAAGGCGACAAAATTACAAATACATGATCGAATCCACGACCACGATACTTGCAATTGCTCAAATCCTTAACTCGAATAGGCTAAAGATAGGACCAAGTAATCTTCACCAATAATATTATATCAAAAAAGGCGACAAAATCATAAATACATAGCCGAATCCACGACTACGATACTTAAGATTGCTCAAATCCCTAATCTCAATAAATCAAAGGTTTGGATGAAGAATGATATAGGGTATGGATAATATTTGGGATACAAATTGGTGTAAAATAAAAAATAAACAAAACAGAAAAATTAAAATCCTAAGTGTGGTTAATCACTTTCCCAACCATCCCATGAATAAGACTCATATCACTGAATAACTCACGCTTTAACACTTGAAACACACGCTTTAGGTAGACACGAATTATACTCAACAAAATCTCAATCAAAGAATAACCTTAGTTGGCGTTCCCATAACGGCCAACTCCCATTCAATCCATAAATATAATATACAACAACAAATAGTGGTGATATCTCCCACTTAATACAAAACTTTACATAAGTTGGTTAAAACAAACTTCCAACTTTTCCTTTTTTTTTTCTTTTCTATTTTTTTTTCTTGAACATATATGTGTAAAATTTCACAACTTTTCTATCACTATTTTTCCGGATAATTTTTCCATATTCTTCATACTTTCAGAAATAACTGTAATAGTGAAAGTAGCAAACACACGAAAAATAAACTAAAAGTTATACAATATTTACTTTCATACCAATTGCATTGTGCAATTTCCCGACCTAACCAAAGATAATAAATTACGCACGCGAACACAGGTAATGTAAGGAAACACACTTTGCCTAAAGCAATTAACCACGGATTTTAATCTACAGGGTAGGCTAAGGTGTAAGGGTGTATCGAAACATTATAACAAAGGTGTAAGAAACGAAAGGAATGGCTTTGAGGGTTTTTCTAGAGGTATCTTACTCTAAAAGTGAGAGTAAACAAAGGTTTTATACGGGGGTTAACTAACCAGTGTAGTTAGTTAATATCACATAACAGATAAAGGATATTTGGGTGTAATCCTAGAAATTTACCAATTTAGACAAGTCACTCCAATTATATAAATAATACTTATTATGGTGGTCTCGAATAGTATACAAGCCAAGTTCTAAAGTTTACAAGTCACCAGCACACTAAAGTTTTAATATTTTTGAAAGAATAGAGTTATGTGTGCGGTTATGTAATTTAGACTTTAAACAAAAACATGCTAGAAATTTTTAAATTTTGATATATTAAGCGCATTTTAAGCATATTTTGAAAAAGTTTAGGACAAGTAAGTGTTCTAATTCTCCATCCCCCCACTTAAGTTAAACAATGTCCTCGTTGTTTGTGTCAAAGGTTAAAAACTGGAAATTAAAAGAATTAGAACAGAAAAACTCCCCTGAGATTTGCTCGGTATGATCCTCCATTATTCGTATAAGAGCAAAAATCAACTTTCTTGTGGATTAGAACGTTTAAGCTTCATAGATGATGTATCCACAAAAAATGCAGGAATCTATAATACCATTTAGACTTTAACACACCTGAGTTAAGAAGGTTCAAACTTGCATAATACATTAGTAGTTAGTAAAAATAAAACCTAAAAAATTAAACTGTAAATCATCAGGTCAGTCGATACGCCGTATCTTATGGAAGAAGATACGCCGTATCGAGCCTGGAATAAATACGAATCAGAATAAAAGATGCGTCGCATCCTTAACCAGGGATGCGCCGCATTAAATAAACTGACAGAAAGTTTTAAAGTAAAAAAAAAAATGCAACAAATGAAATATGATATGACCAGTGCAGGTGATGCGTCGCATCTTATGATGGAGATGCGCCGCATCTTCTGCAGGTCTGCCAGACTCGACATAGAAGAGAAAAGTAAAAATTTTTCTTCCGGGTTGTCTCCCGGTCAGCACTTGTCTTTATTCCGGAGTCTTCAAGTTAGACTCACTTTCAGCTCCTTATTTCCGATCACTGAAAGAGTCGGAAGCATCGCGCTCCCTCATCGCCAGTCCAGTAATATTGAACACTCCTTGCTCGTCCTTAATATCCACGCCATTCTTCTTTAATATCTGTATAAACAAAGTTCTGTCCCTTTCGGGCAGAGATGACAAAATGATAGATGGGAAATTCTTATTATTATATAGACATAAATATGCAAGGTGGGGTGGTAGTTCAATAAACATATCATTATTCAAATTTGTATTCTCAACTATTCTCCTGCGTTTGTTAATTACTTCGCAATCATACCACTCATCATCAGAATCATTAACAATATCGCGCCTAAGTTCGGTAGGTACATTAATGTCAATAAATTCCTCGAGGTTCTCATGATTAGGATTAGTTGAGTTGTTTTGAATCAATGTTTCTCCCATAAGTCTAGCTTCTAGATCGAGGTCCATACGTTTTCTTAATCCTAGCACATAGATGCCTCTAATTATGCTCTTAGCAGGATTTTGGCACTTATAGACTAGTTTATTGTTCCCTACCTTTAATGAGATTTTTCTTTTAAACACATTAATCTTAGCATGGGCGGTAGACAAGAAAGGTCTTCCAAGGATTAAAGGAATCTTAACATCCTCGGGCATATCTAATATAACAAAGTCTACGGGGAAAACAAACTTCTCAATCTTAACTAGCACATTTTCAGCAACCCCTTCAGGTCGTTTTACCGTTTTATCAGCCAATTCAATAAGCAGCTTAGTTGGTGCTAATTTTCCTAGTCCTAGGGTAGTGAATGTCTTAAGGGGCATAACACTAACGCTAGCTCCTAAGTCAGCTAATACATTATTGAAAGATATGTCATTAATTGAACAAGGTAAAGTAAAACTTCCTGGGTCCTTTTCTTTATGAGGCAAGGAACGTAAGTCGGTTGCAGAGCTCTCTTCTTTCATTGTAGCCTTGATCTCCTCTTCAATCTTTGCCTTCTCGTTGAGTAACCATCTTAAACTGATTGAAGAATTAAAGAAAAATTCGGGCTTTGCAGCATCATTACCATTCATCAATCTTCTAGGAAAAGGTATGTTAGGCGTGACTTCTTCAGTAGTGCATATGGCCTTGACATGATCTCTTGGGTTAGTTTCAGTTGAGCTAGGTAAACTTTCGTATCCCCTTTCTTGAAGAACTTTGCTCATTTGTCCGATTTGTTGTTCCAATGCTTTGATCGAAGCTCCTTGATTTCTTGTTATAGTATCCGTTGAGGCTCGGATTTCTTTGATCATAGCGGTGTTCTCTTCATTTCTTTTAGCAGCATCGGCCATAATTTGCTTTAGAGTGTCATCCAAAGTCTGCCTCCTTTCTTGATAAGTGGGATTATAGTTGTTCTTTTGATAGTATCCCGGAGCAGCTTCCCTAAATCTTCCTGAAGGTCTGAATGGTTGTCCAAATTGTGTGTAGTATGCTTCTTCAAAAGTGTCACTTTCATTCATTTTAGGGCAATCTTTAGTGTAGTGAGGTCCTTCGCATTTTTCACATCCAACTTGGGCAGCATAAACTTTCTCATCACGCTTCTTCATCTCTCTACTAATTTTATCCAATTGAGCTTGAATTGCAGCAAACCCGTCAAAATTAGTGCTTCTCTTAGATCTAGTAGAGGTTCCGTCGTGCCATTTTTGAGAGTGATCAGCAGCTTCTTGGATGGCTTTTCTAGCATCGGCTGCGCTCATTTGAGGCACAGCTCCCTTAGCATCTAAGATTTGTCTAGTAGGCACGTCCAATCCTTGATAGAACAATATTATCTCCTGCATTGGACTTAGATAATGTTGAGGGCATTTCATCAATAAGTCTTTAAATCGTTCCCAAGCTTGATAAAGAGTTTCATCAGGCTCTTGCTTGAAATTGTTGATAGCCTCCATCTTTTTAGCAGTTTTAGCAGGTGGACAATATCTTTTCAGGAATTTGCTCTTCAAATCTTCCCATGTTGTGATTGAACTAGCAGGTTCATTCCTTAGCCACTTATTAGCAGCTCCTTTAAGCGAAATTGGAAAGATTCTTAGCATAAGTTGATCGTCAGAGACTCCTTCTGTAGTAAACAAATCTGCAATCTCGAGGACTTTTTCAACATGTTCATTAGCATCTTCATGTTCTGTTCCACTGAAAGCATTTTCTCTTAGCTCCTTGAACTTGAAATTTCAAAGCTTTTTGTGTTGAAAAGCCTTTTAAGCGAATGTAAGGCTCGTTCAGGATCTTCGAAAGGTTTAATCAAGTTCTTAGTTGAACTCCTGGTCATGCACTTCCTGAAACCATCACAAAAGCATCAGTAGGGTATGTTCAAGAAAGTATTATATCAGAAAATTAACAACGAAAACGGAATACGAAAAATAAAAGTTGCTGATATCTGCAGACGATGCGCCGTATCCAGAAAGTTGGATACGCCGTATCTTATTACGTTAAAATTTAATCAGACTTTTATTCAGAAAACAGATACACCGCTTATGAATTAGAATGCGCCGTATCAAGTTTAAATTATCAAAAATCGATTATATTTATTAAAATTAAATGCGTCGTATTAACAAAAGCTAATGCGCCGTATTTTCGTTACGTTTCAAAATACAAGATTTTTGATTTAGCAGATGCGCCGTATCGATAAAGATCGATGCGTCGCTTCTGTTTAATAATTCGAAAAACTGTTTTTAATTTAAATAGAAAATACGCCGTATCTGTTAAAACAGATGCGTCGTATGGCGTTAGGGTTTAGAAAAATTTCTTATTAAAAACAGAATACGCCGTATCTTGGGGAAAGATGCGTCGTATCGAATTTATTAAACGCGTTGTATTTTATGAAAATTAAACGCAATACGCCGTATCTGTGAAAACAGATGCGCCGTATCGTTTGTATCAGCACAATACAACGACAGCAGAATGCAGAAAAATACAGAAAAAAAACAAAAAAAAAAAAAAAAAACAAACAAAAAGAAACAAAAATTATAGAAAACAAAAACACACAAAAACAGAAAATATGCAAATTATACAATGAATGCAATCTATCTAATATACGACAGGGTTAGTGGTTAGAATCTAATAAAAAAAATAAAAAGAAAAACCTAATTAAAATACTAAATCAAATTAACAGATAATAACAATTCACTCCCCGGCAGCGGCGCCAAAAACTTGATGGAGCGTTATGTGTCGTTGCGGTTTAGCAGTATTAATGCCTACTCAAGTTTTAAATTTATATTTAGCCGACTTATCAATAACACACACACTTAACGAGCAGTGTACCCGGTCAGTATGAATATAATGGTAAGTAGAGTGTCGATCACTAAGAGTGGAACGTATTATCTAGTTATTCTAATCAGTATTTTAATATCCTAAGTTAGCTATACAACCTAATCTAACGCAAGGGGGTTCAGCCTGATAGACTGGCACGGTTTGGTTATGATTAAATAGAAAACTAAACTAATGAGCATGAATCAGCGATTAGCACACACGTACACAGATAGATACTCGAGACAATAAGAAGACCTGTCCTGATAATTAAGTAGCTTGTCACTTGTTTTATTGCTAGTTTTATATGAAGTGTATATAATTAAACCTTTCTCGTTGGCTCTAATCTTATCGGCGAGTAAACCCTTAATGATTACTTATGTCTATCCTATTTATTTAAGCGTCTCTAATAAATAGGCGAGGAAGGGGCATGACGACCCAAGCAAGACTCAGCTAGACACAGAGGTTATCAATGCACTAATAAAAGTCACCAAAGACATCAACATATAAACTTTAATTAATGGGAAAGCAATATTAAGGGGAGTGCATGATCTTCTGTAGTCACATGACACAAGCCCATCAATCCTGATGAATTAAAGTGTACTAAAACAATAAAACAAAACTACTTAATGAATTGAATACATGCAGGACCTTCTTACAGCTCTTGTATCTTTGTTTAAGGTGTGTCTTGTGCTGCTTGGTCATCTGAATTCGGCTCTAGGGTTATGTCTAGGTCTTCGGTCTGAGAGAGCTCTCATATTCGGCTGTCCTTGGGGTATTTATAGTTTCTGTCTCAGGGATAGATGCGGCGCATTGAGTTGATAGATGCAGCGCATTGACTTAACTTCGCGTGGGGTCCAAGATTAATATATTCTGGAATATTCGTACACCGTCTTAAGATGCGGCGTAACAAGATCTTTGTATGCGGCGCATGTACTTGGATTGTAACTTGTGAAATCTTGATAGTGATACGCCGTATGTTAGAAGTATATTGCGGCGTATCTGGAGTAGAACGAGCTTGATCTTCTTCTTTGACCAAAGTTTCATATGCGGCGCATGACAGAATTGCATGCGGCGCATTCTTCAAAGTCAGGCAATGGTCTTCGAATTCATCTAAGTATGATATTGCGTCGTATTTGTTAAGTGAGATACGGCGCATCTTCTGGATTTCAGTAGACTTTTGACATCTCGCTTGTTTTGCTCCATAATTAGTCCAAAATCGCCAAGTTTCACATAATGCTTGTTTTTACCTGAGAATTACTAAAGTAAACATTAATGTATCGATTCTCATAGATAATATAATAAAACAAGTCAAATAAATAGGATAAATGATGATAATAAAATGTACTTATTTGAGTTCATCAATCGTCCTAAAAACGTTATTTATATTTTACGATCTTTACTTAGTTTTGTTAATGACAATTAAAAAGTATATTTTTTAGCAAATTATAAATACTAGCTAAAGTCACTTTAAAACACATTTTACATTTCACAAGATTACTTAGAATTACATTTTACACATCTACTAGTTTATTTCCTTAAAAGGAAACTTTATTTTTAAAATGATACAATGACATCATGGCATGCATCATACATAGATTATGTGATATCTTAGTTAGATCTTCAAGCAAGATAGTTGACTTTGGAAGATCTTGATATGACAACACAAAGATATGGAAAGATTGTGGAAGATTTGGAGAGATTTGAAAAATCTCTTAGCTGTCATTTTGGCGGAACCAATCGTCATCAAAGACGGACCCCTTTTATGGGATCCGCTCACCAGCTTGCCTTTAAATAGCAAGCTGATCATTTGGACACACCATCACTCATATAGCCTAACATTCATACTCATTCATTTACATATTATCTAACCCTCATCATTCATTCATTTCATTTGATCTTTCCTTTTGTAGCAAAGGAGATTAAGCATCAAGGTTCAACACAGACGTGTAAAACCTTTAGCATAGTTACTGTGTGATATAGTTGTAGTTCACACATCATTATTTGTATCATTTATCTCAATGAGTGTGGTTAGTGTTTTAGTCCTCAAAACACAAAGAGTGTAGGGAGTGGTTGTACCCTTGTGAAAGAACCAAACGGGAGTGGTTGAACCCTTGTAAAGAACTCGACATATAGCTTAGTGTCGGTAATTGTATAGGCGACGTTAGGTTGGTTCTGCCTTGAAGTAGAACCCGGTGTTTAGCTTAGTACCGGAAATGGAAGTAAGCAACGTGTAAAGGTTTTCTCCACCTAGAAGAGAGTTTGTTTCTTAGTGAAGGATAACTCTCGAGTTAGAGGCTCGAGGAGTGGAGTAGGGCAAGGAAGAGAGTCCTTGTAGCCGAACCACTATAAACATCCGTGTTGTGTGGTTTGATCTTTCCTCTCTTTACTTTTCATATATATATTGTGTGAATATTTGTTTGTGCTTGTCTCCTTTGAAATAACATAGAGTAATAAAGCAAATTAATTTTAAACGGTAAAACTATTCAACCCCCCCCCCTTCTAGTTTTCCACAATTGGCATCAAGAGCTACGTTACTTAAGATTTTTAAAATATATTGTATTTTAAAACTTAAAACGATCCATGGATTTTGAAAACTTTAAAGAAGGGCAATCTATGCAAAGACCACCTCTATTCGAACCTAATTATTTTATTTATTGGAAAAATCGCTTTGAGACTTATGTGAAGTCAAAGGATATAGATCTATGGTATATAATTGTTGAGGGTGATTACAAGGCCATAAGTAATGATATTTCGGGTGGTCGGGATATAGGAACTTCTCTTACTCGTCACAGTGATGAGAAAAAGAAGTTGATTGCCAAAAATAATGAAGCCAAAATGATGCTTCACAAAGACCTAAGAAAGAATATGAAAGAGTTTTATGTGTAAAACGGCTAAAGATATTTGGCAATCTCTAATTATCACTCATCAAGGAAACTCACAAGTCAAAGATAACAAAATTGATCTTCTTGTTCAACAACGAGATGTGCGTCGAACCGCCGCATTGCGGCGGGGCGACGAAGTGTTTGCTATGTTTGTCGGTTGTTCTGCTGTGTTATACAATGAATCTTGCCCCTTCAATTTTTACTACCTAAGTCAAACAACATATACAAATGGAAGTAATCGGAATGGTGGTTGCAGTTCTTAACATTTTCACAAGGCGCATTTTCTGCAGGAAGGAAAGTCATTTTCTGCAGGAATGAAAGTCCTAAGCAGATCATAGCTGTGTTACGTGACAGGGACCGATGCTCTTCTATTGAGGTTTCTGCTATAGCTGCATGAATCAAAGCGAGAGGTTCATTAGCAAGGAATAAAGAAATGATAGATAAGATATACTGTTAACATTTGGTTGTTTATTTCTGGCTACTTTTAAAACCTTCAGTTCAATAATGTTTAATGCTTTTGAATTTTTATATGGTTTAGCAGAAAAAGCCAAGCTAGAATAAATTAGTCTATAATATGTGGCTGGTAAGTTTGGATACCTGTCAAGAATTTGGCATTTGTAAAAAAGTCTGTGAGCATAAGTACGAAACCTGCAAAACAGTAATGTCCAATTATGGTTGAGTAGATGTGGGTAGTGTGCATTATAGATATGGGCATTTTGTTTTTTTTGCTTTTAGAAGACAATCTCGTGACTGTCTTTCTTGGATTTGGTTTTCCTATTTAAGATAGCTGAAATGGACATTTGTTTTCATAACTCATTTGATAAGTGTGTAGGAAAATCAAGAAAAGAAAATGTCTAGGCATCCTAAGTGTGATCAGCTAAGAGTTGAGGGCAATTCTAATAGTTGGTCTGACATATTAGTTTTGTATTGTCGTCAAGCTAGTATCAAGGATGTTCATATGGCACAGCAACTGAGTGTGATTTGTGATAGGTTGGCTGGTGTTAATCGTGACAGGCTTACTTTTATTCAAGAGCTTGAAGGTGTTGGAAATACTCATGCTCAGAAAACAGCAGAGTATCTAAGAGAAGTGATAGTAAAAGATGAACAAAAACTCATGCAGATGCGCTTAATAGCAGCTGAATTTGGGCTAAATGCGCGTAACAATGATGTGTTTATTATGAAACTTCAGGGTGTAATGCGTTTCTAAGTGTGTGGCTGCAATTGGAGGACGTTTTATGGTTAATGCTAGTCGATTGTAAGATATGTGTTTCAATAAAGGCTAGTTTCTATTTGAAGGAAATTTATGTTGATTGTAAGATATTTTAGTAAATAAAATTCAGAATTTAAGTTAAGTGATAGTGTGGTACTTACGTTTTTGTTTTTAATCCAAATAGGTTGCTAAGAACACAGGAATCCATACAACCTGTAATTCACTGAAAAACAAAAACACAATAGATTATTTTTTTGTTTTTAATCCAAATAGGTTGCTAAGAACACAGGAAACCATATCGTTACCTCAAAACCAAGGAGTTGATGGGTTCTTTTTTTTTTACCTGCCACCCATTGTTGCAAATTTCCAAATGAAGCTCATCACGTATGAACAGCATCTCTATCCACACAGAAAAGGACATGCAAGCCGAAATGAGATAATCTCGTAAGCCCTCCAGGCGTGAAAAAAGTAATTATCATATGCACAAATAAGATCGTATACCTTGGTTGATAGGATCCTAAATCTGTGACAATAGATTGCTCTTTCTCCGTATCTGTGACAACGAAAATTTGCAAGAACTTAGTAGATCTTAATCTATTTGGCTGCAAAATTGTATACTACTATTAATGTGTACCGAATATACCTATATGTTGGTTTTTTGTTTTTACAGATAATGCCATTTTGTCTTCTCCGTACCTGTTAGCATTATTTCTTTCCGACTCCGGGCTATCCAAAAGAGTAGCCATGGGTCGCAATGTCCGGTCGGAAATCAGGTATCCAAAAAAAGAAATTAGGATGTTGTTGACTTGATTTTATATTACCTCTGTTTCTCCCATGCTGCACACACACTATAGTGTGGATGCTTCTGCACATCTCCTCTACTACTCCTATATATATACTCGTGATACTCCCCTGCATATTCTGTTGTCCTAAAAACAAAAAAGTAAATGAAGCTAATTTTATATCATGATCAAGTGACAATAAGCCGAACTTGGTGCACACCAATCAAATGAACATGAACTAAAGTGACAATTTGACGCATTAGCTTACAAATGGGTTGTTTTGAGATTTGTTAAATATAGTTTGCTTTGATCATAATTAATACTACCTGTGTGTTGGTGGTTAACATCAGTTCTTTGTGTTCTCATTGCTCGGCTAGCACTCGTTACAGGATTTGTAACCGTTTGAGTGTGGCTGCAAACTATTGAGAAAAAGGGCTTTTAGAAAGTCAGAAAAAAGAATAAGTTAAAATAGATGAATGTAATAATGAGAGTGCATTATAGTTAGAAGATGCAGTAGGAGTAGGGTCTATAGCAAGAAAACATGATTAATACTACCTGTGTATTGGCGGTTAACACCAGTTCTTTGTGTTCTCGCTGCTGGCCTAGTACTCGTTACAGGATTTGGAGAAATGGCAGCAGGAGTAGATAACTGCGCATCATTCACTGGTATTAAGAAAAGGAAAATAAGTTAAGCGTCACAACAGTAATGGTTAGAATGTTTAAGGAGATTGTCCATGTGAACAGCAATTGCAGTTTAAATTTAGGATAGTGATCTAAGTAATACTTATCTTTTGGTTGTAGGCAATAAAATATAAAAATGCTACAAATGCAACATACCTTGGATCAGCAGGTGTAGTTGAGCATGTGGCTATATGTTCTGGTTTCAGTAAGGCTCAGATATGTACATATATAATCAGCATTAAATGCACGTTGTGGCTGCAACTCAAAGTGTGGTTGCCCTGCCAACGAACATGCAGCTGGGAAAATGGAGATGTACAAAGTTATCATCATTGCCTAAAGAATGTGGCTGCAAACCATTGAGAAACAGGATTATAGTTAGAAGATGTGGTAGGAGTAGGGTCAGATTCAATCGCGAAAAGAGCAACAAACATTACTTACAGATAAAAGTCCCATACAGCAAGAAAACATAATTAATATTATCTGTGCGTTGGCGGTTAACATCAGTTATTTGTGTTTTGACTGCTCGCCTAGCACTCGTTACAGTATTTGTAACTGTTTGAAAAATGGCAGTAGGAGTAGATAACTATGCATCATTCACTGGTATAAGAAAAAGGAAAATAAGTTAAGCGTCACAGCAGTAATGGGTAGAAAATTTTTAAGGAGATTATCCATGCGAACAGCAATTGCACTTTAAATTGAGCATATTGATCTAAGTAATACTTATCTTTTGGTTGTAGGCAATATAATATACTGAGAATGTGAGTGTGAATACTTTGACAGGACAAAAATAGTAACAAAATATCAATGATGGATGCAGACACCATGCAAAATCGGTAGCAGTTGTGTTCGGTGTCGGTACATCCATCACTGATATTCTGTCTATTTTTTATATTTAGCTTCTTTTTATGATCCTCTAACTTGAATAGAAGCAAAAAAGGAATGCAGGTAGCTGGTTTGAGACTATCTACAGGTCCTTTTTTCGTTTCAAATCTCTTTGCACAATTGGGTGTACCATAGGATCTTAGAATAATCGTCTATGCTCAAACGAATAGACAGTTTTTACAATAGAAGCATATAATTACTAAATATACATTGGATCACGAAATGCTACAAATGCAACATACCTTGGATCAGTAGGCATAGTTGAGCGAGGGGGTATATGTTTTGATCTCAGTAAGGCTCAGATATGTACATATATAATCAACATTAAATGCACGTTGTGGCTGCAACCAAAAGTGTGGTTGCCCTGCCAACGAATATGCAGCTGGGAAAATGGAGGTGTACAAAGTTATCATCATCTCCTAAAGAATGTGGCTGCAAACCATTGAGAAAAAGGGCTTTCAGAAAGTCAGAAAAAAGAAGAAGCTAAAATAGATAAATATAATAATGAGAGTGGTTATGCGAACCTGAAGAATAGGAATTGAACGCGACTATCATGGGAATATGGGGATGGTTCAGAACTCATCAAGTCCATCGGGTGACAATATTCTCTTATATATAATGAAGCGTTGAGTTTTGCTACAGTTTTTGTAGCAGTGTTGGGCTCGCATTTGGGTCGTGGGCTCTCGTTTTTCCCCTTTCGTTTGTTCCATCGCTTCTTTTAGCCTTTTCCAGACCGCTAATAATGCGGCACCCACGTCATTTATTATCCTATATATAATTTACCATCAACTCTTTGCTACAGTTTTGCGCTACAGTTGACGCAATAGTGTTGGGCTACGCTCTTTTGGGCTGTGGGCTGCTGCTTTTCCCCTTTCGTTTGTTCCCTTGCTTCTTTAGCTATCAATCCGGTACCTACCATCTCATTTATTCTTGCACCTTCTACTGCCTTCTACCCAAACCCTACTTGGTTGCCGGTGTTGTTTACTTGTTTATTAAAAAATTTAGTTAAACTTTCTAAATCCCCTTACAGTTCCATTTGTTGTTTCACCTTCCTTTGTGCAACTGCTTGCACCAAGCGAGTTGCTAGGTTGTTGAAAGAACAAAAGGAACTGTATGGGAATTTAGAATGACTAACTATGTTTAAGTTCCAGACATTGTTTTGCCTTATCAACTGACAGTTTAATTGCGAGGCATTTGATAAAAAAAAGAATTTTACTATAAGAAACAAAGGCCATCTATTACTTTTTTTTTTTTTTTTTGCTGATAGTAAAAGTTGATGTCATGTGCATCCGAAAGTTAACTTGTTGTCGTATATCGACAACTGGAGGTGGAGAAAAGATGCTGATCAGCAGTATGGGTCAATTATCGAAGAAAGATGGGAAACAAAAGAGGATAGTGCAAAGAAGTAAGCTGTGCCAAAGTATACGGCATACTATCCTCTCCGGTTTCCCACCTTTCTTCAAGAATTGTAAACATATGACATGTATTGTTAGTATCAGCAAAAAAAAAGTACCAAATAGTCTTTGTTTCTTATGTTTAGTTTTTTTTTAATCGACATATAGGTGGAAAATCTGATCTCCACCTCAAACCCCTTTTGTTATTCAAACAGTCTTTAGACAATAGTCTGCACCAGACATATTGATAGACGATTAAAATACCAAAAGGAATTCGAGGTGAAGGTCAGATTAATGATCCTGGTTGTATTCATGTGGCGCACGTAGCGGTGTTGTTGAATATATGACCTGTTACAGATATTGATAGATGAAAAAATCTGGGTAAAATGTATATAAACTTGTGATTGATGGACAGCAAACGGTTACTTTTAGATAAATCAATCCAATATACCTCAGATCAGGAGTCGTGGTCGAGCGAAGTGCCACACGTTTTGATGTCAGTAAGGCTCAGATATGTACGTTTGTAATCAGCTTGTAATGTACGTTGTGGCTGCAACCGATAGCGTGGTTGCCCTGCCAACGAACGCACAGCTGGAAAAATGGGAATGCACAAAGTTATCATCATCGCCTAAACACCGTGGCTGCAAACCATTCAGAAAAAGACATTTTAGAAAGGCACAAAAAGCAGTAACCTGTATTGAGGAAAAATTACTGTTCGAAGCAAGAGATAGGAGGAAACATTTTCTTTACCTGGTAAAGGGCGGATACATAAGGTTTATGTTATGTGCCAGTAAAAGGTAATTTTTTTTTTGCATAGGCGGAAGTGTAGTGAGACAATTGGTTCTGGAGAAGAATATGGTTCAAGTCTGAAAGAAAGATGGGAAACGGAAGAGGATGCTGCGAAGAAGAAATTTGGATCAAACTACTTATCGCAGCATTCTCTTCCGCTTCTCATCCTTCTTTCCGAACTGAAGAATGTTTTTGACCAGAACCATTTGTGCCACCACAATTATGAATATGCAACAAAAAAAAAAATCTATGGTTGCCGCGTAAGTTCAATTGTTAATATCTGGAAATAGAAAAAGATGACATATTAGTAGCTGGTACTATTCCTGGGGCGAAAAGCGATGGTAAACCATGATGAATATTAACTGCTGTTTTTTTCTTAACTTAATAAAGGATATTAGCAATCGATTGATGGACAGTAAATGGTTACCGGCAGATAAATCAATCCAACATACCTCAGATCAGGAGTCGCAGTTGAGTGAGGACCTAGACGTTTGACGTCATTAAGGCTCAGACATGCACGTTTATGATCAGCATGAATTGTGCGTTGTGGCTGCAACCGATAGCGTGGTTGCCCTGCCAACGAACGCACAGCTGGAAAAATGGGAATGTGCAAAGCTATCATCATCGCCTAAATACCGTGGCTGCAAACCATTGAGAAAAAGGCATTTTAGAAAGACAGAAAAAGCAATAACTTCTATTGAGGAAAAATTACTGTTCGAAGCAAGACATAGGAGGAAACGTACAGTGTTGGAGTCAGTGTTGGGCTGTGAGGTTGTTTTTTTTCCCTTACGTGTGTTTTGGCCTTTTTTTTACTCTGTGCGAGATATGCATTCCTCTGATCAAAATTCATGGTCAACAATATGGCTGAATTTTAGAAGATCAGTCAGAAGCGAAATAGGATAGTGTAAAGAAGTGATCTGCACCAAATCATTTCTAAGACTATACTATTTCGCTTTGCATTGATCTTCCAAAATTGCAGTCAATTATCAGTGACCGTGTTTTGTTATATATAACATGTATTAAATAGATGCACACTTTTTTTTTGGCACATATCTTTGTTATTAATTCTTCTAGTAAAAAGTATATATATATATATATATAGTGTTAGTGTAAACCTTTTAATAGAATAATGAATAACAAAGATATGCACCCAAAAAAAAGTGTGTATGTATTTATGTATTTTACATGTTATATATATATATATATATATATATATATATAGTGCATTCTATTATGAATTGAAACTGGGGCAAAGCAAAGTTTATATCAGCATGTAAACGACAGAGAACAGCCATGTAGATGGAGCATGTAACCTGAAGAATAGAAAAAGATGATCAAAGTATGTACATGAATATGCAAGAAGACAAACCTGAAGAATAAAAAAATATAAATAAACTATGTATATGAAGACAATCACTACGCAAAGATTTAAAAACTATGAATGGTGAGTGTAAATACCATGTAAATACAGTTGTAGTTGAAAGGAGGCAATTATATGCAGTGACACAGTTCAGTGTAAAAAAATTGTGCAGTACAAAAAACAACAACAAAGTATCAATGATGGATGTATACACCATACGAAATCGGGTATAGCTGCATATATGCAGTAACCGTGACTGGTTGCCATACATCCATCACTGATATTCTGTCTATTTTTTTTACAATCTTTAGTTTGACGTTATCTGACTTCGACCTGCAGATAAATTAAGAATTTGATATCATTGGATTGATATTAAAAACTGATTGCAAGAAGTAAATACACCTGCCACAGGTGCAAATCTAAAAGATTGGCTTACCAAGAGCTACATATTCAGAGTGACAGATTCATGACAGGCTATCACAACCAATAAGCAACAAACTTAAACATTTTAGCTCAGATCTGTGAAGAAGTCATGAGTTTTATATCATTGGATTGATATTAATAAGCGATCGCAAGAAGTAAACACACCTGCCACGGTTTCAAATCTAAAAGTTTGCCCTGCCAAGTGCCAGGGATTCACTTCTTAAATCAGACTCACAGAGTCATCACAGCCTATTGCGCAAACTTCTATGTGTGTTAATTATTTGATATGAAAATCACAACATTTCTACAGCAGTCGTCAAAAGCTTACAACCAATAAGTGACAAACTTAAACATTTTAGCTCAGATCTGTGAAGAAGTTATGAGTTTTATATCATTGGATTGATATTAATAAGTGATCGGAAGAAATATATACACCTGGCACGGTTGCAAATCTAAAAGTTTGCCCTGCCAAGTGCCAGGTATTCATTTCTTAAATCAGACTCACAGACTCATCACAGCCTACTGCGCAAACATCCATGCGTGTGAACTATTTCATATGAAAACCACAACATTTCTACAGCAGCCGTCAAAAGTTTACAAAGAACAGCCCGCAACCCAAAAGCGACAGAACAAACGAAAGGGAAAAAGCGGGAGCCCGCAACCCAAAAGCGAGGGCAACAATGGTACAACAACTGTAACAAAACTCCACGGTCCATTATATATAGGAGAGTGCAAGAGTAAAGGAGGTAGTTACCACATTCTCCAGAGCATTCTCTCATTTAAGAACTGTATTGGCGAAACCTTTGCAAGGAACACTAAACACACGGCATGGCTGCAACCACAATCTTAGTTACCTTGCCAAGCAACATGTGTTCAGAGAATGTAAGGTGAGAAAATTATCCCAGGCGCTGCACAGAGACAGCTGAAAAGAGATGGTGGCTGCAAAATAAGACCGGTTGCTTAACTATTGTTTACACTATGCCGTCCGGTAATTGCCTTGCCACCACCTGATTATATAATAGGCGATCTAAGTTGAAGGTGTTTGCGAAACGGGTCCAGTTACATAGTTAGTATTCATACTATGGCATTCAAGAATTGTGGCGCGAATACCTTTGAAAGGCAGCTGTGGGACCAACGCAGAAGAAAAAGGCAAATAAGTAAACTGAATCCCGGGAAAAAAAATATGAAACGTTGGTTACACCACTTGATATGGCACTCATATCTGCTATTTCCACTAATAACAGGTATAGGTGACATATCAAGTGAGTCAACAAACGCATCAAAATATGAAAGAGTAACTGCATAAACATACATAAAGAAATTATAAACTAAAGTAAATAAAAGAGTGACACAAAATAATATAAAGATAAATTTTTTAGCCACACAAAAAATCTAAAGATCTAAACCATAAACCACAAAAAACAGCTATAGATCTAAAATTCCAATCTCAGACCTAAAAACGGATGAAGCAGGCACATAAGCAAAAGGCGAACCTTAAAACGGATAGACAATATAGATCTAAATCATAAACCATAAAGAAACAAAATATCGGCAGATTACGCCAAAAGAAGTAGGCACATAAGTAAAAGATGAACAAATAAGGCATGGGAAAAGATGAACATATAACGCACGACACAAAAAAAAAACAGCAACTTAAAAAAAAACAGCTACATAAGCAAAAAAGATCTAAAAGAGCAGCTATCACAACTGATCCGTCCGCAAGCATCACAAAAAAAAAACAACGTAACCGATCCGCAAGTATACAACCAAACGATGAACAAACAACCTACCACAAAAAAAACACGGTAACTACCACAAAGAACATCTACATAAGCAAAAGAAATCTAAAAGACCATAACCGATCCGCAAGTAAACAACACCGACAACCAAGTAGGGTTTGGGTAGAAGGCAGTAGAAGGTTCAAGAATAAATGAGGTGGTAGGTACCGGATTGATAGCTAAAGAAGCGAGGAAACAAACGAAAGGGGAAAAGCAGCAGCCCACAGCCCAAAAGAGCGTAGCCCAACACTATTGCGTCAACTGTAGCGCAAAACTGTAGGAAAGAGTTGATGGTAAATTATATATAGGATAATATGAACAATTTGTTATCTCTGAAGATGAGACCATTGATAGTGCGTTTTATAGGTTTAATACTATTATTACATCACTTAAAGCACTTGACGAATCTTTTTCTAGCAAGAATTTTGTCAGGAAATTTCTAAGAGCACTCCACCCAAAGTGGAGAGCAAAAGTGACATCTATTGAAGAATCCAAGGATCTTTCAAGCATGACACTAGATGAGCTCATAGGAAATCTCAAAGTTCACGAAATGGTGATGGATAAAGATTCAGAAATAGTTAAAGGCAAGGAGGAGAAAATGAAGTCCATTGCTTTGAAAGCTAGAGTTGAGTCAAGTGATGATGAAGAGTCTTGTTCTAGTAGCGAAGACGAAGAATATGCCATGGCCGTAAGAGATTTCAAGAAATTCTTCAAGAGACGAGGAAAGTTCACAAGACCACCTCGTGAAGAAAGAAATCCTTCCGAAAAGACCATGTGATAGAAAAGGCAAGTTAGATAGGAAGTGCTATAGGTTTGGAGATTCTGGTCACTTTATAGGTGAATGTCCAAAGCCTCCAAAGAACAAGTCTCAAAAAGCATTTGTTAGTGGAGCTTGGAGTGATAGTGAAGGAGATGATGATGAGCCTAAGAACAAAGAAGTTGCCCTTATGGCTCATGACACAGAAGAGGTACATTCTGACTCATACTCCTATATAGATGATGAAACCTTAGAAGTAGAATATAACAAACTTTGTGATATAACGTTAAAAATCATCAACAAAAACAAATTCTTGAAAACTAAAACAACACTTTTAGAAAATGAAGTGTATTGGCTTAAAGAAAAAAAGATACGAATGGAAAAAGGCCAAAATAGTAAAGATACATGTGTCTCTTGTCAAGAACTAAAATTAGAATTAGATGCACTAAAAACCACACAGGAAGATCTCATTAAGCAAAACTCTAAGTTTAAAAAGTTTGATAAAAACATAAGTTGTGCAGATGAGATAATGAAGATGCAAAAACTTCCTCATGATAAAACCGGACTAGGTTTTATAAAACTAGGAACCTTAGGTGACTTTAAGAAACAAACTGTGAATGAAAAAGAAACTGTTTCAACCAAGTCAGAAGCCTACAGATCTGACGGATCCAAAGTTTTGGATCCGCCAGTTGTACCCAAGGGATCCGCGGGTACAGAAGTTGAACAGAAGGATCTTAAAATGAACCGTACTGAATTTGTTAAGGTCACTAGAAAACCTAGTACTAGTATAACCAACAACAAGCTAAAACCAGCTGTTTATGTAGGAAGAGGTCAAGCTAGGAATGAGTATAGAGTTAAAACAACTCAACAGAGACCTCAAACTAGTTTTCCCAAACACCCCTTTCCTAAGAGTAATGTTAACTCACAACATCATTATCAAAATAATTCGAACCAAAATATGCCTAGAAACTTCCAAGGTCCCAATTACATGCCATGGAATAATTATCCTCCATTTGCTTACATGAACCATGATAATGTTATGTTTAACCCAAACGGACCCATGAGATATTGGGGACCAAACGCTTGAGTCTTTCTTGAACTTAGGTATGCTTAAAAGTTGAACTAGAACATGATGAGTGGATCAAAGATAGTGGGTGTTCAAGACATATGACGGGAAACAAAAGCCTTTTCTCAACTTACCAAGTGTAAGACGGAGGTAATGTCACATTCGGTAGCAAACTTAAAAGTAAAATCATTGGAAAAGGTACGATCTCTCATGACTTTCTCTCTATTGATGATGTTGCTCATGTAGATAATTTAGGATTTAACTTGCTTAGTATAAGTCAATTATGCCACAAAAAGTATAACGTCCTTTTCAGTGAAAATGGAAGTAAAATACTTAAAGATGGCATAACCGTAGGAAAAGGTGTTTTAAAGAATAACGTATATGTTATGAAATTAGATAAAACACCTAAAGACAAGCTTTGTCTTACCTCTTAGGACGAAAACTCAACTCTATGGCATCGACGTTTAGGTCATGCCAATATGAGGCTAATTCAATCCTTATCATCTAAGGAACTCGTTAGGAACCTACCCAAGTTGAAATATGACCAACACTTTTGTGATGCTTGCAAAATTAGGAAACAAGCTCATAATAGCCATAAGGCTAAAAATATGGTGTCTACATCTAGGTGTCTAGAATTATTGCATATGGATTTGTTTGGTCCATCCGCTATAAAAAGTTATGGGGGTAACTATTATACTTTGGTTATAGTGGATGATTACTCTAGGTATACATGGACTAAATTTTTGAAAACCAAAAATGAGGCCTTTGATAATTTTGAAATTCTAAGCAAGAAAATTCAAAATCAAATAGGAAGTAACATAGTATCTATTAGAACCGACCATGGTCGAGAATTTGACAACGAAATCCAATTCGGAACTTTTTATGATAATAATGGAATAACACATAATTTCTCTGCTCCTCGAACTCCACAATCTAATGGTGTAGTAGAACGGAAAAAATAGGACAATTCAAGAAATGAGTAGAACTATGTTAAATGAACAAAACATACCTCAAAAGTTTTGGTGTCACGCAGTAGATACTTCCACATATATCCTAAATAGAGTTTTAATTAGACCATTTTTAAATAAAACTCCTTATGAACTTTATCGAGGCAAAAAGCCTACTTTAGGATATTTTAGAGTTTTTGGAAGCAAGTGCTTCATTTTAAACAAAAAAGATTATCTCACCAAGTTTGACCCAAAGTCGTATGAAGGTGTATTTCTTGGGTACTCACAAAACAGTAAAGCATACATAGTCTTGAACAAAGAAACCTTAAGAGTTGAGGAATCGTTGAACGTAACATTTGACGAAAGTCCACCTCCTTCTAAGACATCACCTTTGGTAGATGATGACTTGGTTGAAAGCCAAATGGTTGAAAACATAGAAAACGTTGAAAATGATAATGAAGATGAACCAGTAAAAAGAGATATAGTCAATATCAAAGAAACAAAAAGTCATCTATTAGAAAACGTCATAGGAAAACTTAATGAAAGAACATTAAGATCTAAAGCTCAAAATGAAAGTAATTACTTTTGTTTTGTTTCAACAATTGAGCCTAAAAATATAAATGAAGCTATAAAAGATGAATCTTGGGTAATTGCTATGCAAGAGGAATTAAATCAATTTGTTAGGAATAACGTTTGGACTTTAGTTCCACAACCTAAAACTCAAACCATTATCAGTACCAAATGGGTTTTTAGAAATAAAATGGATGAAAATGGCATAGTATCTAGAAACAAAGCTAGGCTAGTAGCACAAGGCTACAATCAACAAGAAGGTATAGATTACGATGAAACATTTGCACCTGTAGCTAGACTTGAGTCTATTAGAATACTACTTGCATATGCATGTGCACATGATTTTAAATTATTTCAAATGGATGTCAAAAGTGCAATTTTAAACGGATTTATAACTGAAGAAGTATATGTTGCACAACCTCCCGGCTTTGCTGTCACACCCCAAAAATGGCGCAGCGGAATGACATTTACGGGGTATGACTTCTTAGTAAAGAACACAAAATGTCATAATAGAGAACTACTAAATGTAATACATTGAAACGATAATAGTCACAAACTCCCACAACAGGGGTAAGTACAAAAATACAAAACATCATGAGTCTCCAAGTTACCCAACATCATTATTTAATATCATAATGCAACTCCACGAGATATAACTCGGGAGGGTCTTGACTAGGTCTTGCTAAGTCGGGCCAAAACTCAACCTTCTATGGTACCTTCGTTCTTAACACCTGAAAATGGATACTCGAAAACGTCAACATAAAGTTGGTGAGCTCGTAGGTTTAAAGCTTAAACCACGTGGCTGTGAACAGTAAGTAGGACATAGTGAAATGAATACCAATTACAAGCACATTATCAAGAACAATAGTGTCACGCCAACTGATCCTATAGTGTCCTTAATCACATAACCAAATCACGTGGGGAGCTACCCCGATAGATCTATCAACAAGTGGGTTAACAGTTATACCAACTGAACCTAAAACCTGTGGGCTCTCAGCAGAGAGTTAACAGTGGCGCAGTCATGTAATCACAAAACATGTCACAGCATATAATTGCATCATCACACGAATATGTCCAAAATCATGTAAAACAGTAATTCATAGCATGAAAACATTTGTAAAGCATTTGAGTACCATTTTCCCCCAAGAAAACATAATGAAAAAGGGGCTACGAGAACTCACCTCAGCAAAGCAAATCTTGTTTGGTAACTTTGTAAACGGCAATATAGGTCCAATACTCTAATCGCGACCTAAATATGCATATGTCTTAGGCTTTCAAAATCAAGGTCAAGCATGCCAGTCACACTCTACATTATTACTTGTACATGTCGTCGTAATATTTGTTGTCAAAATATAATCGCGTCATTTTGATCCTTTATTAAAAATTGTCACTTTCAGAAAATATAACTCGTTTATTTTGTAACCAAGCTTTATTTGTCGCGCTAATATATATTTCAAGGTTTTCTAACGCACCTAATATGTACATACATGGTTCTATAATTTTTATGTACCTCATTTCAACCAAAATGCACTCAATATGGCTCAAAACTTACTTTTAAAAATTCTAACAGCACACTATTAGAAGAATAATAGGCTGTCCAAAATTATATGTGCCGCAAACATTCTTTTAGCCATATCTTTTGCGTCGTAAGCCCGCTTATCAAGTGTGACCTATCCACGCGATGGTATTTTAGTGTACTCTATGCTTTTCAAGGTCTCGGCTTCCCTAACTTTCATTTACACCTCAGTTTTCTATTGTTAAAATTCGGACATAATACATATTTTCAGGAAATTGTCATTTTCGTCGTTAAACTCGAAAATAGCATATCTTTTTCGTTATAAGCCCGTTTTAACTCATTCAAGCGACCACGTTTTCGTTTTTGAAAGTATTTTCTGAATATGAAAGCCAAACTAGTTCAAGAGTTACTGAAATTTCCAGAGTTAACATTTTTAGACAGCAGCCTTTATATAGTGTTGAAAATCCATTTTTCTAGTTCGTGTCTTGATCAAACCACTCTAACTATTGTCCTAGGTCACTTATGATCTCTTCAATATAATGATAGTGTTCTAAGCTTAAACTTAACTATATCCCAAGTTCATAAATTAAATCATCTAGCATACAAGTTCATCGATATTCTCATTTATAAGATTTATTACCACTATTTTTCATGAAGTATTTTCTACTAAATTTTCTAGCAAACTTTCTTGTAATAACATGTTGTTAAAAGCATAGTTTTACTAAAGGATCATTAGTGTATGAAATTTTCTTCGACATGTACAAATGATAATGGGTAATGAGACTTGATCAAGCATGTAAAAATGTAAAAATTATGAAATACTAGCAAGTGTTAGCAAGATCACTTACAAAAGTGATTTGTGAAGAAGGAGTTGTAAATCACTAGATTAACCACAATACTTGTGCTCTAAACCCTTGTTAATAAGCCCTAGTAACCTTGATCCTTGCCACAACAAATCTTCTCCTCTCTTGCTCCTTTAGTGTGTGTCGAATGTTATGGATGGGTGAGGATGTTTGTATAATTATTTTTTTGTAAATGACCAATGGTAGAGTAGCACTAGTATATATATATGGAGAAAGTCAAAGTGGTCAAAAATATCCCATGTTTTTTGGTCCTTGTCTTGCCGTGAATTAGGAAAAAGGGGAAGACAAAATATGTTCAAGCCACCACAATTAATTACTTGTCTGTTTAGTGTACTTTGGTAATTAAATTTTTGGTAGAATTTGGTGCATTTTTCACCATAAAACATGGAGAGGGGTGGCTACATGTCTCCATGGGAGATTTTTAATAAAATCTTGTATAAAACGTGTATATTGAGTGTATTAGGTATTAAAAATATGTATTGGTTGTTGTTTCGATGTTTAACGAAAAGTATACGTAATTAAACGTATGTTACAAAGAAAATACTTTAGGTGTCAGGGAATATTTTTGGAACTTTTGTAGTAATTTTGGAAGTATAAAAATACCTTGAAAATAATCGTTGAGAAAATAGGGTATGTCGGGTGCTAAATATTAAATAAAAATTAACGTTTGTTGAATTTAAAACCGTAAGCAATCAAAGAATAGAAATTTGTTCTTGAGTTTAAAATTATGAAATGGAGCAGGAGCAAGATATTGGAGCGTTGTGGACTAAATGTGACCTATGTTCTACTGCACAAGGGGTTGATCCTAGTTTGACGTTTATTAAAACAAAATGCGGAAACTTAAAAGGTTACTGAAATTACCAGTTGTTACATTTGCCGATTTTGAAAAACCAAATCATGTTTACAAACTAAAGAAAGCTTTATACGGACTTAAGCAAGCACCAAAAGCTTGGTATGATCGACTTAAGACCTTCTTAGTTGACCATAAGTACACCATGGGCCTAGTAGACAACACTCTCTTTACCAAGAAAAAGGGATCACATATTATCATCGTCCAGATATATGTGGATGACATTATATTCGGTTCAACTTGTCAAGAGTTATGTGACGATTTCTCAAAAATCATCCATGACGAATTTGAAATGAGTATGATGGGCGAGCTAAACTTTTTCTTAGGTCTCCAAATTAAACAATTAGAAGATGGGATATTCTTCAACCAATCAAAGTATATCAAAGATATGCTTAAGAAGTTTGGTCTTGAAGACTCAAAACCAATGAAAACACCCATGTCCTCCGAAACCAAACTCACAAAGGATGAAGAAAATGAATCCGTAGATAGCACTAAATATAGGGGAATGATTGGTAGTTTACTCTATCTTACGGCTAGTAGGCCGGACATTATGTTTAGTGTTGTTCTATGTGCACGTTTTCAAGAAGATCCTAAAATATCCCATCTTGAAGCCGTTAAACGGATATTTAGATACATTAAAGGTACTACACATTTAGGATTATGGTATTCCAAAGGAACGGGTGTAGAAACCATAGTGTATGCCGATTCAGATCATGCTGGTGACTATGTTGATAGGAAAAGTACTAGCTGTATTTGTACTTTTATAGGACATTGTCTCACCTCATGGTTCGCTAAGAAACAAACCATAGTGTATGCCGATTCAGATCATGCAATTTCAACAACCGAAGCAGAGTATGTGTCAGCAGGAAAGGTGTGTCAACAAGCACTGTGGATGAAACAAGCTCTCGTAGACTATGGAATTGAACTCAACGACATCCCCATTCTTTGTGACAACAAAGGAGCTATCGACCTTAGCAAAAATACGGTCCAACACGCTAGAACCAAACACATTGAAATACGTCATCATTTCCTACGCGACAACGTTCAGAAGGGAAACATCTCAATTGAGAAAGTTTCCTCAGAGGACAACATTGCCGACATCCTCACAAAACCTCTCAAAAGAGAACCTTTCAACTACCTTAGACTTGGATTAGGATTAATGGAACATAGTGATTAGATAAAACAGTAGCGTAAACCTTAGTTTAACCAAACTCGACACTAAACCAAAAATTGTGTTCTGATCCCGCGGATCCAAACGATAACAAAGGCGGATCTTTTGTTTTGGATCCGCCGGATCCGTCACATGCACAGGTTGTTTTATTATATAATAAACAACACCAAGTACTATTCATCACTCTCCTAAAACTTATCACCTACTGAATTTGTTTCATACTTCACCACAATCATAATTTAGGCTATTTTCTTCCACAAATTTGTGCTCCAAACATCATTGTAAGTATCCTTATCATGTTTATACTCCTGATCTGCGTCTAGGATTTCTATTTCATGCACAAAATCAAAACTTAGGGAATATGCATAATTCTTGTAAAATCATGAAACATAGTTACTGAATTGCACTTCAAATCATGTTTTTCTTAGTTAGGAATTGCATCTTGTAGTACATTATCATTATTCATCAAAAACCCCATGAGAAATTTTTGCTAAAATCTTCTCACGACAAGGAAAAATGGTTTTTGAACATTGTTCATACAAATATAAAAAAGTTAGTTTTTAAACATCACTTGCATAATGTCTCTTGAATGCTAAAAGGAATACATAACTAATATGTATTTTCGAGTACATTCAAATGTAGCTACATTGAAGTAGGAGCGTTTGGGTTATCTCTCGTTTTATCATAAAACTTGCATAAACAAAATTTTCATGCATCTAAATGAGTCGAGATAACCGTACCTCCACATAGTCCCCACGTAGGCACACACTAGACCTATACACGTATTTTTGATAATTTTGACTAAAACTATATAATTTTTTGTGTTTAGGAAAATCATGCCTCCCGCGACCAACTATGATCACAAACACACCGTCAATTACCTACCTAAACACCATAAAACCAAAGGACTTAGTGATCAACAAGTTGAAATTTTCAAAGCTCTAGAAAAGCACTACGTACATGAGGGTAGGTTTGTAGACCCCTCATTCTATGAAGGAACCAATCTTAGGGAACAACTAGCGGCTATTCACTTTGATTCCCTCCTAGATATCGATGAACCATTAATTCCACGATTCATTTTAGAATTCTATGCTAGTGTCAATCTAGAGTCAAACGATCAAGGTTACATGAACATTCGCTTCAGCGTCAATGGACATCAATTCAATATCCCATTAGATCAATTTGGAGAAGTCCTAGGAGTTCCAAGTCATGGAACGAGTGTCTATTCTGATAAATGGTCATTGACCATTTTTGAGTCAAATCTTGAACGAACGGCACCATATGCCACTCCCTTAACATCAAAAGAAATCATTCGTCAGCATCTCTTCATACCTAAGAACAACCCAACTAGGTTGTATCGAGGGAAATATGTAGCTGGAGATCCATTTGCTCTGGAGCTCAATGAACTAAAGCCCGAATTTAGGAAAATGGAAGAAGTCTTAAGGGCCAATGTCATGTGCACGGTAGGAAACCGAGATCACATCAATGCTTGTCTTTGCTACATGATGTACAATGTGTCAACCCATCAACCTTTCAACCTTGCTTGCTATATCGCCAAGAGAATGGCCGATATTCCAATTCAAGGAAAAATGGCATTGCCTTATGGAATGCTTTTGACCCGTCTCTTTAGAGCTTTTGCACCCATTCCTAGAAATGCCATAGGATTTGTTCCCGAATATGACGAGATCCAACGCACCTTCGTTCCCTTGAGCGACTTTAGGGTAGCGGTTGACAAGGACAAACGTCCTCGTGCTCAAACATCATCATCATCCTCGTCCATGAGTGATGATGATGGGTTGCCAAACTCTACACTAGTAAAAAAATGGGTTTTAGTCACACATGTTGTTTTTTGAACGGCCACACAGTAACTTTTTTATGTGAATAAATGTACCAGAATAAAATAAACAGCCACACTTGATCCGACTTGTGTGACCATTTCGTCTTTCCAACTGAGGCTACAGTCACACATTTGAATATTTCGTGACTAGAGGTATCTTGTAAATTTTTTTTTTGATTATTTAGTCACATATAATTTGGGACGTGTGACGGATACAAATAAGTTTAAAACATTAGTCACACTATATATATACATATGTGACAAATATATGTCACACAATTGAAAAGTGTGACCAAAATCCATATATGGTCACATGAAGTAATAGTGTATGTGACTAAATCATATACTCAAGTTTGTCACACATTATTTAAAAGTGACTAAATCATATAGTCAAGTTTGTCACACATTATTTAAAAGTGACTAAATCATATATATCTAAAGCACTTAGTTTTCCCAAAATAAAATTTCCCTCTTCACATCTTTTCACAAGCCCGCCTAAATTTTTCCCCCAAAATCAAATTGCCCTCCTTCCCAAATTCCCAAATATTTCATTAACCATTCCCCCCAAAAGCAAATTGATCTCATATAGTATTTTCATCTAAATACTATTTCATATCAAATTCGAACCTGGATATGGCTAATTAAAATATTGACCCATTTAGGAATAGGTCAATTTTGGCTGGTGTTTTATTTCAAATAGAAGATTAAATCAAGAAGTTCAGCTAATAGGGGAAGATGTTTAACAGTTGAAATCTCCGAAAATCCATTTTTTGAATACAACCTTCTAAGTCGATTAAATCGGTTTATTTCCCCAATTTTCAAACCCTAATTTATTTCCCCCAATTTCAAACCCTCATAAACCCTAATAAAATCCAATCAGTTATTAGTGTTATAAAATTAATAATCTGATGGATGATTCTGTTAAGCAATACAAATCGAAACCAGTAGCTCGTCGTACTAACATCAACGTTCACTTCTGTGCACACCAACTGTTTGACAAAATTGCGCAACGGGAAGAAGATGAGGATTTGAAGGATGTAGAAAAAGATGAGCTATTGTTGGCTGATGAAATGATTGAAGATTGTGAGGTTGCTGATGTTGATGCTGATGATGAGACCGAGGCGTGGATATCGTCGAAGCTTCAATTCTCACACACCTAAACTATATCCAGTCTTCTTCTACAAATAATCATGTCTGTAGCTTCAATTCTCACACACATTGACGCTTTAATTATCACACTTTCATCTTCCAAGTTTGGATTCACAGTTATTCACTTCTTTTCCTATCTTTTTAATAGTATCTTTAATGTATAATAAGCTTTATATCATATATGAGATTGGTCAATAGTGTATAATAAGCTTTTAATTGCATCTTTAATTGTATCTTTAATGTATAATAAGCTGTTATATCATATACGACTAATACGAGATTGATCAATAGTGTATAATAAGCTTTTAATTGTATCTTTAATGTACAATAGTGTTGAAAGAGGGTTGGTGATAGTCAACTTTAAATGTTCAGACTCAAAGTATAAAACTTATTGGATTATACCACTAAGGCACTTCTGTTGTTTTACTGGTAATGGTTATTCTATACAAAATTAGTTGCACTGTTACTTTACCATTTTGTGCCATATCTGATCTTTGCAGTCTCTTTTGCATCATTAGCTATGTCCATTGCTTGACTTGCTTTCTCAGATGCTAAGCTTCTTTCACATAAATTTTGTGAAACAGTCTTTGCAAAGTAGGTCTTTTAACAATACATGTCTTTTAACATAGTTTGATTGCTTACTTCTTAGCTTTTATTCATTGTTTTTATGTTAAATCGTCGCTTGTTTAGGATCATGGATATGGATCGAGAAATATGTCAAGGTGATGATACTAACACCCAACATAAGTGGATGCTAATCAAACTCAAAGCATGAATGAGTCTCAAGGATACGAGTCACACGAACAACCCTTTCAAGAGTGCAAGTATTGCCATAAGAAGTTAGCAGGAAGTAGTCGGGCTATTCCAAGTTTATCGAGGAAGATGACATTTCAGGTATAATTCTTAATTGTAAATTTTTACATGTTTGTGTCTGGGTTTAATTAAATTTGTTGAGTCACAGATGTATTATTTGACATGTTTCAGGCATCCCATCAGAAGAAGATACAACATAGCTTGATCATTACCTTAAAGAGAGTTTACAGCCCAAACATGAAATTAGATATATGACACAGAACAGCCGATACGTTTTAAAAGCTCGATCTATGACAAATGAACGATTACTTGCTAAAATCACTAAATCGTTTTTTTATTATACAGGTTGGCAATACCTACACAAATTGTGGTGTCAATATGGGGGAATACTTCTGTGACATCTGCATATTCTACGACGATGTATAGAAACAGAACATTATATTCTGTATATTGTGTATATCTTACACGTATGTTTAGGTTTCGCTAATTTTTGATCATTGTGTTGCAGCTTGACAAGGGTCTGTTTCATTTCGATGATTGTGGCATCTGCAGGTTCATGAGCTGACCGCACAAAGTTCATGAGATGATTGTGGCATCTGCAGGTTCATTGCGATGAATGTGGCATCTGCAGGTTGTGTTCTCAAATTAACCGGTCAGATGAGTCGAGTCTAATTTTAAAGCATGTTTCCTTCAATCAGTTTTATTTAATGATTTAGATCGTTATGATAATATCATTTTCCTTGAATTTTTCTTTTTGGCGTCGTAACAGATTCTGCTGTCCCATATGCACCTAGTCAGTAATAGACATGACTGCACACTCGAAGCTGATAGATGAAGAGGTCGGTCTGTCGAAACGATATGATATTTCTTGTTCTTTTTTGTTAGTTAAACATCCTGAAATTTTGTATGTTCTTTTTGCAGATTGAAGTTACCCTGATGCCTGAGGATTACAGGCAAAAGAAGGTACTACCAAATCCTAAAAATACACCAAACTTATTCTTTATAGAAATGATTTTTTTAAAAGAAGTTATAACTAAGTATAAGTTGTTGCATTTTGTGTTCACAGTAGGGTTTAGACCAAGGAAAAATGTACACTTGAGCGACCAAAGTAAACTTGTATACTTCAAAATATTGATGTTCTGTATAGTTTTTCAGCTCATGCTTTATAGCTGAGCTCCTCATGATATCCTAGATATGTATTTTTATGATAATAGCATGCAACTTAATACATTCCTGTTTATAGTTTTGTTATCTTTATATTTACTTTAATTGTGCTCAAATGTAGCAGACAACTCACATAAGAATGAAACAAATGAGTCCCCAGACCTGCAGCTGCTATTGGGCTTATGGAGAGTGTGCTTGCAATAGATCCTGGGCAAAGAGGAATTGCTACTCTTGCTCTCAAGAGTGAGGTAACTCCCTCCTTTTTATAGTCCTAAATGTTTATCTTGTTTTAGTTTTATCAAAAGAAAATTTGAACATTTATTATTGAAAATGCAGATTTTGGTTCACTGGAATTATCACCAGTTGGTGGGCGAGAAACAACAGACACGAGAATCCTGATCGAGAGTTCGAGAGTTCACTGGAATTATCATGCAGTAATGGGCATTTTGAATACATTTGGAATATATAGGCAGAAGTCCAAGAGAATCCTGATCGAGTCTTCGGATAGTGAAGTTTTGAAATTATTCAAGGCAAGAAACAACAGACACGAGCTAGTGTATTTTTAATACTGCTAGATATTATAGTATGAGCAGGTGTATTAGTTCTGTTAGTTATAAGTTAGTACTGTTAGTAGTGCTATTATATATTATTGTATTTGAAGTTGTTTTGATATATATTTGAATTTGTTTTGATATATATTGATTTCTTAAATGTGACTAAAAGATGTATATAGTTACACTTAATAACACTTTTAGTCACTGTTTGTTTAATTTGTTGTGTGACTAAATATTACAAAAGGCCACACACACAAAAAATTCATGTGACCATTGGATGATCAATTGTCACACAAAATACACATTTCTTTCACTTTAAACAGCATATGGTCACACTTATTGACACTTTTGGCCACTTTTTGCTTAATTGTATGTGACTAAATACCCAAAACAAACATGTTTTGTGTGACTAAATATTACAAAAGGCCACATAAACATAAAATTCAAGTGACCATTGGATGAACAATAGTCACACAAAATACATATTTCTTCACTTTAAACAGCATATGGTCACACTTATTCACACTTTTGGCCAATATTTTTTAAATTGTATGTGACTAACTCGAAAAAAACAACACACGTTGTGTGACTAAATCATCACAATCGTCACATTTATTATATATTCATGTGGCCATAGGATGGGAAATAGTCACACATACTGATAAATCAAACAAAATGTGTGCCTAATTGGTCACACATATTCGGGTTTTGGTCACTCTTTTTCAATGAAAACGGTCACAAACTAAACAATGTGACCATATAGACCGTATAGTGGCGCGACTGTTTGTCACACACACCAAAAAAATGTGTGTGACTATATGCATATAGTTACACATTTTTTGGTGTGACCGTAGGCCAAATCTGTACTAGTGCTTGGATTCCTCCTCCGAAGTACTTAAGCCAACTTCCACCAATCCCAAATGAATCAGCAGAGTATCGCAACATCAAAGGAATGGTGAAGAATTTAGGACGTTGGATGATGAAGCTTTATAAGGGCATGAAGAAATTGAAGAAGAAGTTGAGTTGAAGGAGTGTTTGGCTCTAAAAATTATTAGAAAATGTAGTATTAAAAATGGTTGTTTCTTAACTCGTTATGTTGATATTTGATGTGTATATGAACTAACTAAGAATTGCAGGTCGATAACACTTGATGTTATCAATTTTCCTAGTTTAAGCCTATGTTTGGCTTAACTCCTCTTAAGGTAAGTTCCCATGAACGGATTAATCTATGATTAAACATGTGTTAGTATCATCATATTTGATTGTTTTGCATTACATATTAGATGATAGATATGCTCTAGGAGAATTTTTGGGTTTTCGTCGAAAAACAAAAAATATGCACATCTCTCTGTTTAGTTTTAGTACTTTTGGTCCACGGATTTGGCGGATCCCTCATTTTGGATCCGCCATGTGTTAGCCTTGGCTCCGCCATTCTTCAACCTGCGGATCAGGCGGATCCCAAAATTTGGATCCGCACGCCTTGTCGATTGGATCCGCAGGTGTAACAGTAACAATCCCAAATATTTTCGACTCATCCCGATTCTTAGATTTTAGTTTCTAGTATTCTTTAGAATAGGTTCACTGACCATTAATCATCTTCGAATGATTTAGGAACTCTTAGAAACGTAAGAACAAAATTTCCCACCAAAATTTGAATTTTCAAATTTTAGAAGTGAGTTACCTTTCTGATACAAACAAGGAACCCTTTTTAGGGATCCTTCAAATCCGTGGGAACATTACATCACAGGATTTTCCACTATCTCACTACATTTACTGCATATCTTCATCATATTACTCAACACAAGTTCTATGGATTGACTTATGTGATGTGATTTATACAAATTTTTGTTCCAAATCATTAGGAACCAACATTCTCTATTGGATTTACATCAAATCCAAACACTAGTTTCTATAAACCATCTGCCTATAAATTAAGATCATAACTTAGAGCAAAACTCACTCATTTACCTTCTTCACCACATATAACCTGTACATCTTAGTTCTCTTAGATCACCATGACCAAATCAAACAACTCTTCAACCTCTAAACCTCCAAAACGAACCGCACGCATTAGTGTTAAGCCTTGTTGCTTTATAAATATTGCAAACTCATCATCAGAGGAATCATCTCCTATTAATATCTCATCTCCTATTGCAAGTGAGAATTTCCTCAATCTATCAACACCTACACCATCTAATGTGGTCATACAAACTCCTCCTCCAACAATCACACCCATAGCAACCACACCACCACCCGCTCCATCACAGACTATGAAATCCCCATCACCCCCAAAATCACCCAAGTTGCAACCTATGAAGCTATTTAGGACTCCACCTACATCACCCATCCATACCTTGATGACTTGGAGGATCTCCCACCAAGATCAACCAATCCTCCACCCATGACCTTTGAAGGTCAAGAGCCTATGCTTTTTCATCCGATTTTCCTGGATATGCATGGTCCTTTACCATGATGCACCATCATCTCAACCTCAAATACCACCTCTCTCACCCACATCAACTCTCATTGCCATAGACGAGGCAATGTGGATCAATTTGCCTCAAACCCAAGAGGAGATTAGTGAAGAGCTCAACCGTCTCTACACTCTCTCAGGTATGGTAGATCACCACCTCAATGAAGCCATGGACCTCCAAACCATCCTCATGAACTCCATCCAAACACCACCACCAACCAATGAACAAGCACAACCACCACCACCCAACAACCAATCACCACCACCACCACCACAACCAAATGAGTCTACTCTTCCGCCCGGTTTTCCTCGCCATGATTGTAACATGTGTGAAAGAACCGCTCACATAGATCAAAGGACAAACATTTTGGTGCACAAGCTCCAAAATGAAATGAGGTTTATATTGAACCACATTCTTGAGCGTCTAAACGCCATCTCTCATCTTCCTCAATAGGAGTGTTCTAGTCTCATTATATAGGACCTTTTAGATGTTGTTGTAGGACTTTTTATTTTTAGGATGTATTTTTCATTTTCATGTAACATCATATTATGTTTGTGACTTTTGTCACATAATTTTCAATGAATGAATGTGATGTTTTTATGCTTATGAGTGATCAACATATAGCATAATATCATTATTTAGGTGACTAACATCATTATATAGCTATTTGGAATCTACATTATAGTTTGATCACTTGTACTTTTTAGGTACAAAATTTTGATCAGACACTACATTTTGACTTTTTCAAGTCAACTAGATTAACATTCTTATTTGGATGACCATTTCATATGCATTATGCTTCTCCATTGAAGCTATTCACAACTAACATTTCTTTTGTAGCATCTCATACCCTTCTAATGTATACGTTGGGACTCTTGTAATGGGGAGTATACATCGAGGGGAAGCATTTCATATTCTAACCATTTGTTTTGTAGGATCATGCATCATTACCTTGTTACTCCATTTAGGGGGAGTATAAAACAAGAGGGAGCTTTTAAAGTTCTCAAAATCGCATTCCGCTATGCAACTCTTCTTTTTGTTTCGACAAAAAGGGGGAGAAAGGATTAAGTTTGCATAACTGTGAATCATCACAGTACATACACTTTTGCATAAAAATAGTTTTTAAACTCAAATAAAACAAACTTAATCTATATTTTAAAGAACTCATGCTATATTTATTCCTTTGCTCAAAAATATACTTTATGTTTTGTCATCAACAAAAAGGGGGAGATTGTTAATACAAATATCGTCCTAAAAACGTTATTTATATTTTACGATCTTTACTTAGTTTTGTTAATGACAATTACAAAGTATATCTTTTATCAAATTATAAATACTAGCTAAAGTCACTTTAAAACACATTTTACATTTCACAAGATTACTTAGAATTACATTTTACACATCTACTAGTTTATTTCCTTAAAAGGAAACTTTATTTTTAAAATGATACAATGACATCATGGCATGCATCATACATAGATTATGTGATATCTTAGTTAGATCTTCAAGCAAGATAGTTGACTTTGGAAGATCTTGATATGACAACACAAAAATATGGAAAGATTGTGGAAGATTTGGAGAGATTTGAAAAATCTCTTAGCTGTCATTTTCGCGGAACCAATCGTCATCAAAGACGGATCCCTTTTATGGGATCCGCCGGCTGTTCACCAGCTTGCCTATAAATAGCAAGCTAATCATTTGGACACACCATCACTCATATAGCCTAACATTCATACTAATTCATTTACATATTATCTAACCCTCATCATTCATTCATTTCATTTGATCTTTCCTTTTGTAGCAAAGGAGATTAAGTATCAAGGTTCAACACAGACGTGTAAAACCTTTAGCATAGTTACTGTGTGATATAGTTGTAGTTCACACATCATTATTTTGTATCATTTATCTCAGTGAGTGTGGTTAGTGTTTTAGTCCTCAAAACACAAAGAGTGTAGGGAGTGGTTATTCCCTTGTGAAAGAACCAAACGGGAGTGGTTGAACCCTTGTAAAGAACTCGACATCTAGCTTAGTGTCGGTAATTGTATAGGTGACGTTAGGTTGGTTCTGCCTTGAAGTAGAACCCGGTGTTTAGCTTAGTACCGGAAAAGGGTGTAAGCAATGTGTAAAGGTTTTCTCCACCTAGAAGAGAGTTTGTTTCTTAGTGAAGTATAACTCACGAGTTAGAGGCTCGAGGAGTGGAGTAGGGCAAGGAAGAGAGTCCTTGTAGCCGAACCACTATAAACATCCGTGTTGTTTGGTTTGATCTTTCCTCTCTTTACATTTCATATATATATTGTGTGAATATTTGTTTGTGCTTGTTTCCTTTGAAATAACATAGAGTAATAAAGCGAATTAATTTTAAACGGTAAAACTATTCAACCCCCCCTTCTAGTTTTCCACAGTTTCCTGGAAAAAACCTATTGATGAATCATCATCATACTTATCATTTTGTTTCTAATACCATGTTAATATGGATATGGATCTAAGTCATTCCATAATTAACTATTCGGTTTCTCGTTATTTACAATTGATCAAGATTACCAAATCATCCGAACGTATTCCAGATAGATCTTGGGCATGGCCATGCAAACATCTTGTCAACCCTACGAGGGGCCCAACAGTATTATACTTCAAAACAAATTTGAAGGAACAAATTCTTTCTTGACTACAAGCATAACCCTTGAAATTTGCATCACCTCTTAAAATAGCCCTTATAACTACCAGTTACGGATAGCGTTAGACTATCTTATAGAAACTAAGCTACATCCGCGACTGTTATCTGGTATCTCAAGTCTGAGGATAAATATTCATGATTTACTTTAATGACAAATATCCATAAAGTATAATCATGTGGTTGGGATTTGTCCTATATTCAATTTATTCATTTATTGAATATCATGTGAATTTGGCATTAATATACTTATGTATATTCTACCAAAACTCATATTTGTCTTAATTCAATAATATTCCCATATCATTGATTGACAACGGACTATTTAGTATTACACAAGTTATTCTTGGATTAAACATGCAAATATATGATACAATATTATAAATGAAAATAAACATAACAAAATATTTTATTTCATTAAGATAATAATTATTTACATTATCCTTTATCCAAATACTATCCACAGATTTACATGAAACTACTAGCTAAACGAAGTCCAATGCCATTGTCATGTTGAGTAAGCTTTTCCTTAGGTAAAGCCTTCGTAAAGAGATCAGCTAGATTGTCATCTGTGTGAACTTTGAGTAAATTGATTTCACCTATTTCAACTTGTTCTCGAACATAGTGATATCTTCTAGGAAAGTGTCTGGCTCCCTTCATGACTCCAGGTTCATTGGCGAATATAATTGCGGTAGAATTGTCACAATTCATATTAATAGGTAATTCAATTGATGGCATAACTCCTAGCCTTGAAATGAATTTCCTTATCCAAACAGCTTCCATCGCAGCTTCGGATGCAGCAATATACTCAGCTTCTGTTGCAGACATCGCTATTGTACTCTGCTTTTTGCTCTTCCAGTCTACTGCTCCTCCATTAATAACAAAGACATAACCCGTCTGAGACTTTGTATCATCTTTATCAGTTTGAAAGGACGCATCGCAGAAACCTGTAACATCAAGTTCTGCATCTGGATTTCCCCCATACACTAGAAACATCTCTTTTGTATTCCTCAAATACTTAAGAATGTTCTTAATAGCATGCTAGTGAAGTCTACCTGGATCCTGTTGATAACGACTGGTCAAATTCTGTGCAAACGCCACATCTGGCTTTGTGCATATTACTGCATACATGATAGATCCTACCGCTGAAGCATATGGAACCTTTTTCATGTGTGCTACCTCTTCAGGTGTTGAAGCACATAGTTTGCTACTTAAGCCATGTTCTACTTGCATTGGAAAATATCCTTTCTTGGAATTTTTCATATTGAATCACTTCAATATTTTATCAATGTAAGCACTTTGGCTTAATCCAATCAACCGCTTTGATCTATCTCTGTAGATCATGATTCCAAGGATGTAAGCTTCTTCTCCTAAATCCTTCATAGAAAAACATTTACCAAGATAGGACTTAACCTCATTTAAACTTGGTATATGATTTCCCATGATCAATATGTCATTGACATATAGGATAAGGAAAGTAACACTACTTCCACTAGCTTTGTGGTATACACATGGCTCATCAAGATTCTGAGTAAATCCAAACCTTTTGATTTCCTCATCAAATCTCTTATTCCATTGCCTTGATGTCTGCTTCAATCCATAAATGGATCTTTGAAGCTTGCATACACGCTCAAGAAATTCTGGATTCAAAAACCCTTCAGGATGCGCCATATAGATGTCTTCATCTAAGCGACCATTTAAGAAGGCGGTTTTGACATCCATTTGCCAAATCTCATAGTCATAGTATGCTGCTATAGCTATGAGAGTCCTAATAGCTCTAATGTCAGCTACAGGAGAAAAGGTCTCCTCGTAGTCAACACCATATGTTTGGGTAAAGCCTTTAACTACCAAACGAGCTTTATAGGTGTGTACATTGCCATCCATGCCAATTTTATTCTTGAAGAGCCACTTACTCCCAACTACCTTGGCATTGGGAGGAAGGTCTACTTCAGTCCAGACTTCCTTGTCTCTCCTGGATTGCATTTTCCCATTCATAGCAACCTGCCATTTATCCTTTTTAGGACTATTAATGGCAGCCCTATAACTAGTAGGTTCATCAAGACCCCCTAGTATAGTTTCCTCACACTCTACGTTAAGACATAGACGTTCAGGAGCTTTCACAGTTTTTACGGATCTGCGAATGGGAACCACTTCAGCTTTAGGTGGAGGACCTAGACTTTCAGGTTCCACAGGAAGTGTGCTAGTGTTTTCAGAAGGTGATGTATCATCTTTATCATTTTCTAGATCATAAACTCTCCCACTGAATTCTTGAGATATAAGATTCTTTTCAAAGAAATCTCCATACCTAGCCACAATGACTTTATTCTCTGGTGGAAAGTAAAAGTAGTAACCCATTGTTTCCTTTGGGTATCCTACGAAGATACACTTAACAGATCTTTGTTGGAGTTTATCTGGTGAGTCACGTTTAACAAATACCTCACAACCCCAGACCTTTAAGTAAGAAAAGTTGGGAGCTTTTCCAGTCCATAATTCATATGGAGTCTTATAAACCTTTTTAGTTGGAACCATATTCAATATGCGAACAGCAGTTTCAAGGGCATAGTCCCAAAAGGATAAGGGAAGAGTCATAAGATTAAATATTGATCGTACCATATCTAGCAATATAAGATTTCTACTTTCAGATGCACCATTTTGTTGTGGAGTATAAGGAGATGTGAGTTGCTGGACAATACCACACTCAGCTAAATAATATTTAAACTCTTGGCTTAAATATTCACCACCTCTATCGGATCGAAGAGCCTTAATCTTCTTACTGAGTTGTAATTCTACTTCACTTTTGAAAACCTTGAATGTCTCAAAGACTTCATGTTTATGTTTAAGTAAATAAACATAACCATAACGACTGTAATCATCCGTAAAGGTCAAGAAGTAGCTAGCACCGCGTTTTGACACATGTCTAAGTGGATGATAACGCTTAAATCTAACATGTTTTTAGGTGCGTTATTGCTAGTTTTGTGCATTATATTTGGTTATATTTGTGTGTATTTGTTGCTAAATGATGAAAAAGTGTGTATGCAAGTAAATATAGCCAAGTACAGGAAAAGTGGAGGAAAATACGAAGAAATGAAGAGATTATGAACATAAGGAGAATTACGAGAAAGAAACCACATGATACTTCAAAGAATTGATTAGACCAAGACTTCTATGCCTTATATATCAAGAAAAGATCTAGTTCTATGAAAGAAATTAGTGGTACAGCAAAGGATCAAGCACGTAACGAGAAGAGAAAAAGAGAAAATAAAAGTTGCATGGCAGAGTCATCCATCCGATCGGATGCTGCCCACATTCGATTCAGATGGTTGAAGTTTGAGACACCGAGAGATCCAACCGATCGGTAGGAGCTAAATACCGATCGGTTGGCCGACACTGAAGTTACAAAGTTGCATTTAATGATGAATTTAAGCCCCATAATCATGGAGGCTTATCATTTCTCGGCTGTTAACTCATTTGGGACGTTTTTACTTGAAGAATAAGGGTTTCCTCACTTATTTAAGGAACCCTTAGTTAGTTTACAAAGAGAGTTCTTTTGGGGGAAGTGACATAACCTAAAAAAGCTACACCACCTTATTATTATTGCCCGAAAGCTTGTAGTTGCTGTGAAAACATCCAGGAGATCTTGAGTTCGAGTCTCAAGAGTTGCGTCCGTGTGTGGAGTTGTTTACGTGTGATAATAGGCGATTGGAGGAGTGTGGATTGCTATAGTTCCACAATTCTAGTTCTTGTAATTCCTTGATTAGGTATTTCTTGTTGAGTTATCATGAACTACTTTTACTTTTACTATATGATGAATGAAAGTTTGGTTAATTACTTGTGTTTGATTATGATTGTTATGGAGTAATTTTAGTTATACTTGTGTATGGATGATGTGACAATTGTTGGAGTAATCTTATCATAGTAATGCATGAAAACATATCTTGTTTTATGAGTTTGTTGAGATAAAATCTAATCTTGCTTAATTGGTTGGTAAAAACAATTTCAAAGATTTACAAAGGCCAAAAGGAGTTTTCTTTATGTTTTTATTCAAAAAAGTTAGTGCACGAATTAGTATGGATTGTGGTGTGTGACAAGCAACACCTTTACTCATTAAAACGGATTTGGAAACGATTTCATCACGAAAAAGGCCGAAAGGATTCGTAGGAATTCTTAAGATAAGAAATGCTTTCAAACAACAAAAGGACTTAACAGAATTATCGTAATAGTTAATCATGGCCGAAAGGAGTTAACTAGGAGATTGAATTCTTAGATATGATTTCTCATGACAAAAACCATTGATTGTGAATCATTCATTTTAAGTTGTGCATCATTACAAGTCACACCCAACTTGATTGGTTACTCTAAACAATTGTCATGGAAACTACACACAAGTATATTAGTTTTTGATTGATTGAACCTTGCTTGTTTTTATAATTTACTTCAAAATTGGATTGACACTCCTTTTTGATAAAACTTATTTACTAAACCTAAACCCCAATTCCCTTGGGACGATCTCGACTTACCCACCTTTACTACCACGGACGAGTATACTTGCTCGTATGTGTGATTAGAGAATTGGATAAATCGTGTTTATAAATTTTAAAACTTGAACCCAACGACACGCACATCAAGTTTTTGGCGCCGCTGCCGGGGAATTGTTAAGATTTTCTTGGTAGTTGGGCTTAGTAGTCTAAGTTTTTTTTATTTTTAAAAAAAAAAAGTTAAAAAGTAAAAAAAGGTTTGGTTCGGACCAACCGAATCGGATGGATGTCCATCCGATCGGTTGGTGGTCTCGTTAACACTTTTTGTTTTAGTAATCTTTGTTATTTTTTTTTTCCAGTTTTTATGATTCATTAATATTGTGTTTAATTAGTAGAGTAATTAGATTAATTAATTTGGGGTATTAGAAAGTTTTATTATGTTAAATGTTAGTTTAATGTAGTTAATTTATTAATTTTAATGTTTGGTAGTTTGATAGTTTTCATTGAATGAGTTTATAATTAGTTTTTATGGTCATTAGTTAAAGAGTTGAAAGTTAATCACATAGTTTAATGCTTGATAGTTAATTGTAGGATTATATTAAATAGTTTTAGTTATTAATTTATTCTGCTTTTTAGTTCTTAAAAAAAGAAAAAAAAAAAACAAAAACAAGTTAAAAAGAGGTTGTCATTAGTTTAGTCTTATTAAAAAAAAAAATTATAAATTTTTGATCGAACCGATCGGATGCTGCCCGCATCCGATTCGGTTGGTGAGAGTTCGTATTTTGCATTTTACCCATCCGATCGGATGGAAGGTGATACCGATCGGATGTTTGCCTCGGTGTGATTTTTTTTTGATTTTTGATTTTTAGTTGTTTTGATTTTTTGATGGTTTGAAGTTGTTTGTTAGTGTAGGGTATTCACAATGCATGAATCACTAGTTTGAGTCTTGTATGGATCGAATGGAAGAGGTTTTTAGAGAGAGAAATGGGAGCCTTTTAGTGAGAGAAAGAAACTTGTGTAATATTAGCTTGAAAGGTCCAACCCTTCCCATGTGTGGGAAGGGGTATATATATACTACTACATATTGTGTCCCTAGTGGACTGTGGAGCGAGCTGACAGTGGGGAAAGCCCCGACCCACTCCACAAATATAGATACTACTAATACTGATACTAATAATACTAAGCTACTGATAATATTACAGATAATCCTACGAGCTATGATGATCTAATAAGTACTCGGGGTGACCGAGTCTTCTGCTGAATATTCATATTCCTAACAATCTCCCCCTAAGAGAGGTCACCCCAGAAGTAATGTTTTGAATTTCAGCACTTCTTCCTTGGATCTTGACATCATAGCTCGCAATCATTGAATCTTCAATGTCATAGCTTGTTGTGCAAACATCAGTGATCTACAGATGACTTCTCTTTTGTCTTGGATGAACTTTGAGCAATTTTTGAAATTATCATCCCACTTGAGTCTCCAAGTCATCTTTCTGTGGTAATACTCCATGTGATGAAATATACTTAGAGCCGACATGCTCACACGATATGGTGTCATGATCTTCAGCATCAGAGTGAGCAGAAGCTGTGTTGAAGTTCTTTTAGGGTGATCATGACTTCTTTGATGATGATGTGGTGTGAACATGTGGTGATGGATTGTCATCTTTTCTGCAACCAGCTACAACAGCAACCAGCTACAGCATTCCACAGCAACATCCGCCAGAAATTCCTGCATACGACAGTTAGCAATAATTCGACCGGTACTTACTAGTTTGGACTTCGAGATCGTCAACAGCATAGTGTGAAAACTCTCTCTAATCCTTACCAAGACCGTTCCTAAACGAAAACCCACATAGGGCTTTTTAAGATTTTACCGTAGTAAATCAACGATTAGGCGAGTCGCTGGAGATCACTCCACGACTGTAGACCGGTTGAAACCGCCGCAACCACTAAGCGTAATCCACGAGGAATTACCTAAGTGACCTGCTTTCAGGGCTGCTTGATGATGACCCTGGCAGGAATTTCCATTCAATCATTGAGAATTACATAGGTAAATTCTCTCATAAATGTTCTGGCAGATTGCTAAGATCTGCGTAGGACTCATGAGATTACAACTGGTGTCCTTAAGGTTGAACAACCAGTGTAGAAATGATTCGTGTCCCTATGAGATCTTATTATGTATCTCGTGGCTCTAGACTCAATTGTGCGATTTGATTTGGTGATCGGAGGCTGGAGAGGACTGCCACCTTTTCAATATCATCTAACTCGGAGTGAGAGAGATGATAGGAATGTATTGAACTCCGTGACAATTGAAACAAGAATCCTTTGAGGGACCTTGAGTGGCTAGGGAGGGTTGTGCAGCGTATCACTGGGTCCATGATACTTTGTCTTCAATGCCAGCAATCAACTAAGTGATTCTGACAGCATATGTATTGACCCGGTTTCTGCCTAAGTTGTAAGGAGGGCTATTTCTTTTCACCCTTTCTCTTTACAATTCTTTTTTTTATTCTTCAACCCCTTCAGTGCTTACCGAGAATTCATAACTAACACCTTGTTGGGTTTGTTCCAGTGTTAGCTCCATCTCAGTCGGCACTATTCCCTCTTTCACTTCTCCTTTTTAATCATACCTAAGGACTTCTACACTAACTAGTGGATTGTCCCTGGGTAGATCCCTCCGGTTCTGGCGGGATCGTGGGAACTCGAGCCTAACCTAACCATCCTTATAACTCCATGCATTAATTAAAATGGTAGGTCTTTGGTGTACTTCCACGATTGCCATAAATCAAATCTTTGAAAAATCTCTCAAAGTGTTCATGATTCTGAAACACATTTTGTAAACACTTGAGAGTTTTATATTTTTCAAATGCTCCCCCTCAACATGTGCTCGGTTGATTGTTTTATAAATTTGCACATGTTAGGTAGAGCTTGCATTTTTTGAATTGATCCACTTTCAGTGAACATGACCGATTCGAGACACGCTTACATCACTGGTTAGACCAGCTTGAAATTATTACCCGTCCTGGTCAAGTCCATAGAAAGTTTCTCGAAACGGTACACTCTACTTAGATTCATCTTTTTCGAGACACGCTTACATCACTGGTTAGACCAGCTTGAAATTATTACCCGGCCAAGACGAATCCTTTCGATGGATGACAGTTCAAGTTTCGTCAATTCTGAGTCACAGCCACACGAGATGCCATATCCTTTGTTTTGATAAAATCATTTGCTCCCCCTCAATATGTGCCTTGATATAAGAAAGATTTTAGCACATATGGAAGAGCTTGCGTTTATGACCAAAACATTTTGCTCCCCCTCAATATGTGCCATGATTTACGAAATGGTTTAGCACATACGGGAGAGCATACATTAACTTCCAAATCATCACATTTTATCAGAATTTCCTATTTAAATCACATTCTCTCCCCCGATCAAAAATTTCAAACCATTTGAGATTTGTGATCTCAATTGATTTAAATATGTTTGGAAAAATTTGGGAGAAAATGTGGTCAGGTTAACATGTATTCTGATGTAGGAGCATACTATGCTCCCTCATAAATTAACGACAGAGGATTACTTGTCAATATACACAGATCACACTAGAGTATTACATGATTATAGGAAATTACATTGTAGCATTACAAGAGCCCAACAAAAGACTACTATTACTACAGAGACCACTTGTGGAGCGGATCAGCTCATGTCGTTCTTTCCATCAATCTGTAATCTCCCTCACGAACTCTTCCCCCAACGAAGCTTTCCAAGCTGCGAAAGATCCTTCTTGTTTTCAGTCTACGCTCTATGGCTTTCATAAACTCTTTGCTCCTCTGTACATCCAGATCAGTCCAGAACTGAGTCTTCAATTGTGGATTGTGGGGATTTAGTTTGAAGTCCTTAATCCTGAAATCCAGTGCTTCATCGATCATCCTCAGGGTACCATCGCTGAATTTATGAATCTCACTGAATTGCATCATCATTGGAGTCCCATGTTGGTCAGTGAACTTGACTGCTCTTGGAGACTCGATAACTTTGAAGTCGTGAAGGTACTCGAGACCCTTACGTTCCCAATATGGCCTCGTGAGATTGAGTTTGGTCTGATAGCTCTCTATTCCTAGTTGAAAATCACTCACCCTTTGCCTGATGACAAGACCCCGGATCCATAAGTTAACAGCAGCAGCAAGCGCCTTCTTGTCGCGAGGTGGAAGATGATTCAGGTGCCCTTGAAGATTCAAAAGGAAGAGATCCTCGAAGTCACTCGGAGATAGATATTTGAAGTCGCTTTCAGAAATGATATAATCCTTTTGATCAGCACGACGAAGCACTATCCTTTTAAGATACTCATATCCATACATTGGGTGAATATCAACTTTGATAACACTTAAGATTCTTAGATGTGAGCGTATACCCTGACGACTACCCTCTCCTGCGTGCCGTTCAATGTAAAATCTCTTCTTGTGGAACCACCAATGTGTGACCCCATAAGATGCAGCAAGTTCAAATTTGTATTCTTCATCTGACCATACGTGATCAGGCACCATTTGTTCCAGCCCAATGTCTGGGTAGTAAGCTGCTTTCATCTTGGAGATAGATAATGCCTGACGATCACCATTATTCCCGAACCGGAGATACCTCAGATCGTTGTTAAAGAAGAGATCTGCTTGAATGTTCTTTTGACCTGGAGGACCATCAAAGGGAAGAGGTCGGTTGACGTCGTAGGAAAGAATCCGGTCATCAACTTGATCAGTAAATAGTCGATGACATTCTTCCATTTGATATTGAAGATGATACACGTCAGGATGAAACACTTTGACGATTTCATATGCAGGACCTTCCAAGTCTTGGGGAGTGAGATTTGTAATGCCCTTCTTTTTACAGAACCAACTAATAAATGCCCCCATGTCATTAGACTTTGCCAGCAATGAGTTCTCTGAAGGAGATTTATGTTGCGAAGCAATAGTAACTGCCCAATTGTTTACAGGAATGCTTTTGTCTGATGATGATGATGGTATAGACCAATTAGGTTCGGGAATTGGTTCTCGATCTTCATCAGATAAAGGTTTTATCCAGGATTCCCTATCTTCCCTGGTGGGTCGCTTCCTCGAGGATTCTGAGTCATCCGGTTTGTCTGTGCGCAAGAATTCCAACCACCATTTCTGATTAGGATCAACAGTTGGGATATTGGTGTTAGCTGAGACATCTTCTTCATCAGTTTGAGTAGACAGATCGTCTGCGACCGATTCCTCATTCATGACAAAATCTTCAGGAACTGGCGAGAACGATGGCTTGTATCTGTCATCAACTGTGGTCCATGCAAGCGATCCTGCCTTTGAAACACCCTTGGATGTGCTTGGGCCAGAAGAGGTAGTGGTTTGATCTTTACCACCAGAAGATTCAGTTGGACGATGATGATCTTGAGCTTGGGTGGATTCTGAAGCTCCTGACATCATTGCTGCTCCAGATCCACCACTAGGTGGAGGGGGTGGAGGAGGATGTGGTGGAGAGCCAGGGGGTGTTCCGGGTTTATCTTGTCTCCTTTTCTTCTTCTTCCGTTGTTCTTCAAGCTCAGCCATAAGGAAATCCTGATTATCACGATGCATCGATTTTTCCAATGCTTCATAAAGCCGTTGATGATCTTCGTGACCTTGATACTGACCACATTCAAACATTCGGTCATATAAGATTGATTTCATATCAGCAGTAGGAAGATCTCTGAATCGTGTCTTCATAGGAGCTTCCATTGCCCATCTGACTGCTTCTTCCACCTGATCATTCACAGCTTGAGCCACCTTTTGTTCTATATTAAGCTTTTCCACATTAAGTAGTCTCTGCTCATAATTCTTCATCTTTAGTGACATGTCATCAATGAGCTTTGTAGCAGCAGTTAGTTTTGATGCTAAATTAGATGGTACTTCTGGTGGGATGGGTGTTGCAGGTGTTGCTTCTGGTGAGGGATCTACTATGATGGTTGCTATTGTGGACACTGGAGTTGTCAAAGGTCTAATACCAGTCATGTCTTGTTTAATTGGCACAGACACCATTGACTCCACTTCCTTATCATCATGTGGTATGTCAGTCTCTGTGGTGTTGTCGTTGGTTTTATCCAGAATGAATTGATCACCATAGTTGAAGTCGGTGTCAAGGTTCTTCAGAGACGATAGAGTGCCAGTAGACCCTGTTGGTTCATTCAGGAGAGTTAGCTCATCCTCCTTCATTTTCAGATTCTCATGAATCCCCGGGTATGTAGAAGCCACGAATTCTTCATGCTGTATCTCTTGTGGAGGTTCTGTGGTTGTTGTTGTTATCTGATCATGAGCTTCTTTGACGATTTTATCAGACTCAGCTTCTTTCTGAACTTTCTCTCCTTGACTCTCACCTTGATCTTGTGGATCCTTAATGTCAGTGTGTGTGCCCTTCACCTCCTCCTTCTTTTCATTAATAACGTTACCAGACTCAGCTTCCTTATGAACTTCCTCTTCTCGACTCTCACTTTGATCTTGTGGTTCCTTTACTTCTGCATGTGCTATCTTCATTTCCACCTTCTTTTCTTTGTACAACTGTTCATCGCTTTCTGTATCACTGGAATCTTGAGCAGCTTCTAAGCTTGGTGATTCGTCTTGATGTCCTTCTGAGAGGTCAAGTGCTCGAGATGATCCCTGCTCACGTTTCCTGAGCACAAATCGTGTGGTTGTCTTGGATGCCGGAGATGATATGGTGAGAAGAGTCTTAGCGGCTTGTACCACTGTAGCTACTCCTTTACCTTTGTCCTCTACTGCAGGCAATGGTATACTACTCCCAACACCCGGTTCTCTAATGACAACTCCTTTTGTAGCACTCTTCGTTGATTCAGCGTGTTCTTTAGCACTCAGCTCCAGGGCATGTAATAAATCCGGATCTTCTTCATCTCTTAGACTCAGTTCAGGAATCACCATTTCTTCATCATCATCTCTTCCTTTTGACTTGATTTTCTTAGATTTCACCTTCTTGCTTGAAGCCTTCCTTTTGATTTTCTTAATTTTCTTAGATTCCTCAACTTCTGTGGGTGCATCCTTTCTTTTCTTTGATTTTGACTTAGATTGGGTTTGTTTGATGGATTTTTGGGTTTCTGGTTCAGAGGTTTCGGCTTCACTTCTTACCTTCTTAGAGAGAGACTTAAGATATCCCTCTACTTTGCTCAGATATTCCTTATAATAGGAAGCTTGACGAATATTATCTGAAATAAGAGGCTCAGGTATAAGCTTTCCAAAGACTTCTTGTTTGACCCCTTTAGCTGCCCATTTGAGATTTCCCAGAACAAATTCTTCAGAGGACAAATGGAGAGGAGAATCAGTTCTAGGATGGAACTTGTGAAGAGAGTAGAGGTGATTGATTATCATTTTAGTGAATCTGATGCTAGGAATTAACATCTTCCTCACTGTCTTCCTGCTGGCCAGATTAGATTCCAGTTTTGCTTTGTCTTCTTGGAATGTGTGAATGGAGTGAATGAATTCTTCCCAGATCCTTTCAGCGAAGTCTATGTTGGAACGTTTTATAATTCCCCACAGAATTTGAAGCACTGGAGCCCTAGGTCTTTCATAAGCAGAAGTCTTCCCAGTAAGACATAGATTGAGGATGGTGGCGAGTGTTCTCCATGGTTGATACATTTCACTGGTGACTACCGCTGACACCTTGAGGACGGTTGATGGATAGCCCAGATCATTGACAAAATGAACGAGAGCCTCGGATGTAGGAGGTTGAGTAAAGGGCTTATCAATGACAACAGGTGAGATTTGAAGAGCCTCTCTGATGGTGTCTGATGTCAGCTCGTACCATTGTTCATCTAACTGACAATGGTAATTACCAGTGTCTTTGTTGAGCTCAATAGTATTCCAGAACTGTTGAATATATATGGACGGAACGGTTGCACATGCAGTGAATGCTCTGAAGAAGTTGGTATCCTTTAAGATATCAATAGATATCTTGTAAATAGGATTGGGTTGAGGTCTTGCCACATCGACATAGCAGTTGCTCCTTCCAATAGGGATCCATTTGTCCTTAGGAAGTATTTGTTCATCTGTACGAACAGGTGTTGAGACTGCAGGGTTTGGTTCTGAGGAAGTAGTGATCCCTGTATCTGTCATTGTATCTACACACACATTCACAGAATGAAAGTATGTCTATGCGAGTTAGATGTGACTCAATCCATGAGGTTAGCACAGAGACTATGTGTACAGAACACAAGACTACAGTAGATCAAGTAACACCCAATCGTGAGAGACCTAAAATGCAGCAACCATCATTCCTATTATAAAGCATTGACTTCACAGCTGCATTTGTAAGCATGTAGACAAACATATAGACATAACATGACAATACAGACAAATTGCATCCATGACCAAGTAGACAACAGCATTCATAATCATAGACAAACTGCATTCATGATCAATCAGACAAACCGCGTTTGAGATAATTAAGACAAACCGCATTCGTTATTGTTTATACAAACCGCGTAAGTGATAATTTAGATAAACCGCGTTCGTTATTATTTAGACAAACCGCGTTTGTGATCAAACATACAAACCGCGTCTGTGACTAATCATACAAACCGCGTCTGTGACTAAACATACAAACCGCGTCTGTGACTAAACAAACAAACCGCGTCTGAGACTAAACAGACAAACCGCGTTTGTGATCAAACACACAAACCGCGTCTGTGACTAAACAAACAAACCGCGTCTGAGACTAAACAGACAAACCGCGTTTGTGATCAAACATACAAACCGCGTCTGTGACTAAACATACAAACCGCGTCTGAGACTAATCAAACAAACCGCATCTGAGACACCACAGACAAACCGCGTCTGTGATGAATAGACAAATAGCATTCAAGAATGATCACTCAAAAAGCAACGATGAACCAATCATAAAGCAACCAACACCCTAGATCATGTAGAGAGTAATACTAACATATTTCATATTATGCAAACACCACATGACATGCTAATCACTTCACACATGAATCACATAATTCTATACCGAGATTATTCACACCACATTGCACACTATCGACCTATGCTGGACAAACCACGTTGAGGAATATAACATCACTTAATCATCAACTCATTCAATACAATGCGAGTGTATGCACATATGACAACAACACAACAAGGTCTTATATCAAACAACCCTATCACAGTCCACATTCACTCTAACTAAACCAACTATCATACGACTTAAACGCATCTAACCATGAAAGAACTAACAATCGACATATCAATTACTCAAATCAGATTACTCATTTGGTAAGTGATAAAAGAAACCCATTCTACCCTAGAGACTTATTAATCGAACACTGATTGAACAAATCCAAGACTCATGAGCGATTTTGACTTTTGGAGTCAAACATCGCTCGACTAATCTCACCAATCCAACACACAACATGAATGATGAAGCAATCAGAGCATATAACACTTATCAATGCATTCATAACTAAGAATCCCATTAATCAAAATAAGAAATAACAGACTCACCTAGGATCGAAAGACGAGTCGTACGGATCAACCTAAAAAAATAAGTAAGACATTAAGAATCTAAGAATGAAACTCGTAACGACCTACTGATTTGAGTGAGGGTCGATCATTACCTAGGGAAATCTCGATGGATGGCTAAAGATGGTGATCGTGGATTTGGTTAGAGAGAGAGATAGGTTCGATCGGTTAAGTTGTGGAGGAGAGAGAGTGTTTGAGGGACAAACCGCGTTTCGTAAGATTATCTAACTTAGAAGTTTAGCTAAACGACACTTTTAGTCCCTGTAGTTGTTGGTTAGACAAACCGCATAGGTTACAAACTTTGAAGTTTAGCTTAACGACACTTTTGGTCCCCGTAGTTGTTGGTTAGACAAACCGCATAGGTTACAAATTTAACAACCTCCTCCTAACTCTCCTCTTTTAACTAAATGACACCTGTGGTCCCTGACTTTCCGGACAATGTGCCTTCTAACACACATAAGCATCCAAAACAGATATGACACACTAAATCCCTAAAGACTTACTAATGGTCCAGTCAGATGCCATAAATTCAGAAATAACACAATGAACACTCACAGACGAGTTTAAATTGCTATTGTTCTCCCCCTCAATCAATGACTGAACTTCTGTAGAGAGATTTAGACATTGATTGAACAGCAATTTGTCACTTGATGAGATCAACTGTGAAGGTCTTTAGGCCAACAAAAATCATCAGTACGAATGAACATGAATATGAAGTAATCCATGCGCAGGTGAACATCACCTTGTTGGAGGAACAGCCGTCCTTAAGGCGACGTACTTTCCCCAAAATGAAGCGCGGGTAGCTATCTAAAGTAATAGCTAGCCACAGAGACATGATTAACTTATTAGGATTCTACTTCTGTTCGAGCTTCATTTAAAACCCCGTGTCATTATTGAATGACATTTCTAGGGTCGTAAATGTTATCGATATCCAGAAGACATGCCTCTCTCTGTCCAAGAACACATAATACTATATATATACAAGAAACATGTATCTATCACATAGGAGAAACTATATACACCAAGAAAAAGGATACTTGAGATTTTCTTTGTAACATTTGTACGAGTTTTGAACTGAATTGTTCAAAAGTCATTGTCCCCGTACATTACCGGTGGGTTTTCCGAACCTCCTCTGTGGGAGTTGATGTCCCCTTTGGAAGCCACACCTTGAGTTTTTTCATGATGCATTCTGTGAGAGTAGCTGCACGCGGAAATCGTCTCCCTGCACTATCATAAGTATTTTGTACGCGTGGATATTGGTTAGTGACTATGGGGTCCTGTCTCTGTGATTTCTTGCAACCATTCTTAGAAGCATTATTCGTGTCAGTAGGTACCCACTTACGACCGACTTGCTTAAAGATTCTACCAGTTGGCAACCATCTTAGGCACGTTCTAAATATGTTCTGTTTCTGAGGCACCTTAGTGTTTTTATGAGAGAAAGTTTCTTGTTTTTCAGCACTAGATCTATTAGTCTTCCTAGGGTGCTTCATTGATGTTAGAGGCCTATGGTGATTGTTTGTCGAAGTAGAGGATGTAATGATATGAACATTTACTTCTTTTGTTATTGTCATGTGAGACTTATCCTTAGAGTGACTCTTCGCTAATGTTCCCTTATGTCTAGGTTGTGAAGAGACTGATTTTGGCAAACTCTTAGTCTCACCAACTTGGGGGGCACACCTTGGAGAAGGTGTTCCCAAGGCTGATGGCTTGACAGACTTAAGATTCACCCTGTACTTGGCCGACTTCTTAAAGTCATTCTTACGAGAAGCTAATGACCAACTTTTCTTAAGGTTTTGTTCAGTCTGTAACTCAACAGTGTTTGAGTCATGTGAGGTTTTATCTTCATTGACCTTTTCTTGCAAATCACTTAGTTTGGTCCTTAACATGTTAATAGTCGCGTTCTTGGCCACCAGCTGATCTTTCAACTCATTTATCATGAAAAATTCCCGAATGTCAGGTAATTCTGGATTTTTTGATGGAAGGTTAATTTGGAACTTTTCTTTTAATTGTTGCATTGAAATTTCAAGATCAACACAATGTTTTTCCAGTTTTGAAAATCCTTTTAAAAGTTCATTGTAAACCTCTTTTTCAATCATATCATGTTTTTCAAAAAAATGTGATTTGAAAGAATCAGTCGTAGGCAGAGAACTCGACGAATTAACATGTACCGGTTCATCAGAAACAATATTATCTAGATAAGACAGATGTACCACAGTAGACCGTGCTTGGTGATTTTCAGATTCTTGAGATTTCTTCTCACATCTTGAGAGGTCACTTCCTGAGCTAACACTATCATCCTGCTTGTCTGATTTTGTTCCATTCCTGCCCTGCTGACCTTTTCCCTCAATAAACCCATAGACATCCCTTATCCGCAGTAGCAGTGTCGTTTTGTACATTTCTATTTCAGACCCAGTATATTTAGCGAAACACTCTTTAGTCACTTGACAGTCACAATAATAGTCCCCAGTGTATTTAGAGTTGATGAACATTTGGAATTGATTATTGATCACATTGAGAGCGTCTTTGGATTTACCTTCAGAATATTCTTCCTTGACCAGCTCCTGTTCTAGTTGATCCAGATATAATGTCATCATGACTGTGAACTCGCTAATTTCCTGACCAAAGAGCGAAGCAAATGCCCGTCTGTACCCCATCACATATTCAGAGTTACCAAACAAAGCCTTAATGTGTGATAGAAGTGAGCGGAAGCATGCTACTTGACTTTCCTTTGCATTAGCCAACTGCATATCCTCAAGGCATTCATTCAAGTGTGACTGCGAGTGTAACACATCCGTTCCAGCAGAATCAGTATCATTTGTTTCTGTTAGAGATGTGTAATCATAGTTCCCATGATCCATAGTATCATCGTACAGTTTGAGAACCTCCGATATGATGGAGTCTGAGTTAATTGTCATAGTGAATACACGATTATACTGATCTTGTGATTTAACCGAGAAATCGAATCTTTCGCGGGAATTTCTAAAATCACCAAGACACAAACCGCTTAGACAAACCGCGTATATGCCTAAGAGACAAACCGAGTTCACACCAAAGACACAAACCGCGTTTTCGTCAAATAGACAAACCGAGTTCACACCGGATATACAAACCGCGTATGTGCCAAGAGACAAACCGAGTTCACACCAAAGATACAAACCGCGTATTCGCCAAATAGACAAACCGAGTTCACACCAGATACACAAACCGCGTGTGCGTCAAAGAGACAAACCGAGTTCACACCGGATATACAAACCGCGTATGTGCCAACGAGACAAACCGAGTTCACACCGTAGACACAAACCGCGTACGCACCGTAGAGACAAACCGCGTTGGCTCAAATTTCCAAACCTGTCACTATCAATGCCGTTTGTCCTTTTGCCTAAACTAGTATAAAGACAAACCGAGTACTCGATGCTACACAAACCGCATTCAAGAATCGTCCAAACAACACAAACCGCATCCAAGAACTTTTGAAAGAAAAACCTTCGAATCACCCACAAACACCACACGAGCCTTAAATCTGTGAATCCAAACACTAAATACCACTCTAATACTAATCTTAATCAAGAAAGTACAAAGAAAAACAACTTCTAATCACTAAACAAAGTACAAATTAAGATTTATGCTACTAAACAAACAAAATAAAAAAAACTTAAAACTACAAGTCGAATCCAACAAGAAACCTCAAGAACTACACTAATTCGTGAATACCAACTCACATGGACCTAACCATGGCTCTTGATACCAATTGTAGGGTATTCACAATGCATGAATCACTAGTTTGAGTCTTGTATGGATCGAATGGAAGAGGTTTTTAGAGAGAGAAATGGGAGCCTTTTAGTGAGAGAAAGAAACTTGTGTAATATTAGCTTGAAAGGTCCAACCCTTCCCATGTGTGGGAAGGGGTATATATACTACTACATATTGTGTCCCTAGTGGACTGTGGAGCGAGCTGACAGTGGGGAAAGCCCCGACCCACTCCACAAATATAGATACTACTAATACTGATACTAATAATACTAAGCTACTGATAATATTACAGATAATCCTACGAGCTATGATGATCTAATAAGTACTCGGGGTGACCGAGTCTTCTGCTGAATATTCATATTCCTAACAGTTAGCTTGCTTTGGTTTGATATTTTGATATGGTTCGATTATAACTAACCCTCACGCTAATAGTTTGGATTTTTGTTTTGTGGTTATGTTATAGTTAGTGCTTAAGTAGAATGGAGAGTTTAAGCAATGTTTCGGAATATTTGAGACATTTGGAAGAGATGTTGAGAAATTCAAGAGATTCTTTGGAGAAGTTGGAAAGCATTTTGGATGAAGCTAAGATTGGTTTCGAAAGAAAAGAAAAGTTGGCGAAAGCATAGTGTGTTTACCTAAGGAGAAAAGAGTGGTTGTGTTTACGCAAGCACCCCCTAAAGAGTTTGATGTACCATTTATGAGGTATGCTACACCATGTGGTGTGGAAGGAGTTAAGGCTTGGGATGCTCAACTTAACATGGAATATGGTGAAAATTACATTACGGAAGATATGCTTAGTAAGCTTGGCTTTGTTAGGCTTGATTATGAGAATTATGGTAGGAAGATAGTGAGAGATGTGAATGTTAATATTCATGGTCATGTTTTCAAAATTGATTTTGTTGTGTTGGAATATGGAAATGTGGGTGAACCGGAAGTTATGTTTGGTAGAAATTTTATGGTTAAAACTAAATGTAGGGTTGATTTTGCTATGGGAGAGATGAGAATTGATGTAGATGATGATATGGTAGAGAAGAAGGAAGGTAGAGGAGAGATTGTTAAAATGGGAAAGGCTAATCGCAAGAAAACACCACTTAACAAACTTACCCAACCCTCCACCCCTAAGAATGAGAGTAGTTCATCTAGTTCATCACCCAAATCACCTCAAGAAGTTAAACCATTGACTCAAGAACAAAAAGAAGCAGTTTTGGAGAACTTGGAAATGAAATTTAAGGAGCTTATGGAAGAGAAGCCGGTTATAGAAGTGTTGAACAATTACATGGTTTATCGTAAGAAGTTAGATGCGGTTATGATGGCAACAGCTAGGCTAGAGGATAAGAATTTTGATGAGTTTGCAAGGGAAAGGATAGTTGAAAATGGGTTGCCTAAGAAAGAGAGCGATCCGGGAAATTTTGTGTTACCCATTAAGGTGAATGGAACCGATGCAATGTATGCATTGGCCGATACAGGAGCAAGTGTGAATGTGATGCCATACCCGTTGTACAAAAGATTAGGACTTGGTAATCCTCAACCAAATCAATATAATCTTACTATGGCTGACAATTCAAGAGCAAAAGCAATGGGAGAAGTGAAGAATGTTAGAGTGCAAGTAGGATATCAAGCTTTCTTAGCCGATTTTCTTGTGCTTAATATCCCCGAAGATAAGGAGTTACCATTGTTGTTAGGAAGAACGTTTTTGAGAACTTGCGGAGCTATTATAGATATGGGTAGAGGTACTATGACTATTAGTGATGGGATCTTGAAGCATACCTACTATCCTAAACCTAGAGGCAAGATTATTAAGGAAGTGCATGAAGAGGAAGAAGAAGAAGACCATTTAGGTTGTTTCAAAGTTGGTAGAGATGAAGAGGGAAGGCCTAAATATGGACCGGTTGTCCCTAGTTACTTTGGTATTGAAGATGAGTTGGAAAGAGCATTAGCTATGGAGGTTTTCTATAACCCATTCAAGAATGTTTTTGTGTTCCATAAATTGACAGATTTTCTTGGATCCTTACCGGTTCAATTGAAGAATTTGGAATGGGGACCCGAAGGAGCTAGTGTTTACAAGAAAGAAGAAGGTGATGGAGAATGGCATGTGAAGTTTGATATAGTTTGCCCGGATGGAAGGAATTTTGTAAGGAAGTTTAAAACACAAATGACTAACCGAAAGTTATTCTGCAAATTTCAAAGTGAAGACATCTTGAAGCATGAATACTTTGAAGGTTGAAGGTTGAAGAGCAAAAGATGAAGAATAAAGCACAAGGCTTGTGCTAATGTTTGTTTTGTTTATTTTTAATGCATTTTTAATAGTAGTTTAATGTTTTGCATTTAAGTTTGAGTTAAGTTTAAGACCTTTTGGTTACCTTGTGGTTTTATTAAGTTTTAATCTATGGAGTTAAGTTTTGTTTTAGAAGTTGTAGAGATAGATTGGATAACAAGTTGGGAGAATAAGTGTGTTGGTGGTATTTTTCATACTTAAAGTGAAGTCTTTTAAAGGAGTCAAATACTTTCCATTTGATCTTGCAAGTGTTAAAGTGTTGAAGAAAGAAGGAAAAGTGAAGTTTTGCAAAAATTCAATCCGAATCGGTTGGATGAAATACTGATCGGATGGAGTGAAGTATATATACCCAAGATTTCAAAAATCATAAAAACACACACACACTCATTCCACCACACTTGGGGTTCATTAATTCGACCATTAGCAGAGTTCTAAGAGTTGCAGGAGAGTTGAAGGATCATCAATGGCACCAAAACAAGTAAGTAACATCATCAATTTGTGTCAATTAGGTTTTAATTCGAGTTGATTGAATTAGGTCAAAATTTAGGCGTTTTTGATATAGTTCGAATTAAGGCATGATTTTTCTGGAATAGATGGGTAAATGATTGAGGAAATCATTGCAAAAAGAATGAGATGGATTGATTAAGTTTTGAGGAAGAATTAATTAATTGATTTTTGTTGAATCATATGGGTCAAAACTTTGAATCGATTCTGGGTAGAAATTAATGATTTCCAGAAGTTGTTTAGATGTTAATTAGTGTTCCTAGGATGATGCATTATGGATAAGAACATCAATAAGGTTTGATTTCGAATATGTTCATAGGTTCTAAGATTGATCATGCGAGTATGTTATGGATATGATTTAGAGATAAGTGGGATGTGTAGAGACCATAGTGATTGATGAAATACAGGATAGGGAAGAGTGGAACTAGATAGGATTGATTTGAAGTCGGAAAATTTTTGTTTTGGATACTGATGTGTGGTTTTGCAACCTTACAACAGGTTTTACCTCTCGAGGGATCTCAAGAGGCTTACAACCTCACCAGGCAGTGTACCTGACCGATGTAGTATAGTGTAGTGGTAAGTACGGGGGATTGATCGTTCTCCACAGGGAATAGTGTTCGTTAGGTATGAAAAACTACTCTAATAGGTCTAAGGGTGAGGGAAGATTCTTTTTTTGTCTTTTTATAATTTTATGAAAGCAAGTAAAATCTCAGGTTTGAAAGAGTGGGCGGAATTAGTTGCTAGTCAACTAACCCAAATAACTACGAATGCAAATAAAATAAAATAACTGAAAATGAAAAGGTGGTAAAACTTATGTGGTGAGAAATGTGTTTACTTAGATTTCCTTACTCCCTAACTATCTTTTACCCGTTGATTAGTGTGTATTAGTTGCGTGGATGACGGGTGTATTCCTTAATACCAATCGTGGGGTGGCGTACGTACTTCCCCAACTCTACAAGCTCCTACTTCACTCCTATGTCGAGCCGACTAGGAAGCTCCTAACATGGGATCACTAGAATTCGCTCATGCATTAAATACAACCATAAAAACCTTAGTATGCATTGCTTCATGCTTCTTAAGACGTTCAAGCAAGTTACCGAATAGGAAGTTAGCCAGTTTTCTTAAGCCTTACATAGATGAACAATCATCCAATACAACTAATAACACACTAATAACCAATAATCAATAGCTAGGTTTCATTAGATCTAAGCAAACACAAGATAAATCTAGCCTAGCATGTTAAACAAAAGACAAGAACAAGATAGAATCAAACAACACATAGACATACTGAATGATTAATTGATAACTTATCTTCAATGTAACATGGAAGATCTCAAGGCAAAAAGCCTTGAAAAAGCTGCTAAAATCGTCTTAGGGTTTTTCACACACAAAGTTACACACAAGTTCCACACAAGTTCCACCCTTATGACAAAAAATAGCAAAACTATATATAGACTTTCAGGTCTGACGGCGTCACGTTATGGAGTGTGACGCCGTCACCTCGCCGCTTTTAGGGTTCCCGGATGGCCTTCTTGACGCCGTTCCTCTTTAGCTCTCCAAAATCCGTTCTGGCTTATCAAGGCTTAACGCCGTCAGAATTAGGCGTGACGCCATCCCTCTTTAAATTAAGTCGTGACGACCTTGATCACTCCAAAGGGTGACGCCGTCAGAATTCCCATGCAAATTTCTCTGGCTTATCATGAGTAATTTTCATATCTACCACTTTTGCCAAACCATGACGCCGTCAAGAACAAATCCTGACGCCGTCAAAGGTACTTTCCAGCACAATTTTGAGACTTTTCCGTTTTCTTCACTTTTATGCTCCAAAAACGTCCAAAATGCTTCCTTTTCCAGATTTCTTCTCCAAAGTACCTAAAATGACAAAAGGAACGATTTAGGGCAATATTTGATCAAATAAATACGATTTAGGGCTTAAATGACCCCTTAAAAGCGGTACACTTTTCGCTTCATCAAATACCCTTACACTTGAGATTTGCTTGTCCTCAAGCAAATGCGCTTTTATTCTAATCAAAATACAAGTTAGGGGTCATTTAATGCTAACATAAAAGTAATTACAACAAATATTCATTCCACTTTAATCATAATAAGCACGGAGATTACAAACTAGCACCTCACAAGTAGTGTTTAGATATTCACATCTCTCAAGTGTCATCAAAATAAATCTCATAAATGAAAACGGATAATATCTCTCACTACTTGTCATAGCAAATAGATTACCATAGGCTTGGGCAAGGATCAAAAACCTCCTCCACTAGGCGTAAGCACCTAAGATAAACTATCAAAGAGGGATTTTACATGGGTTATAACGTTAGGTGTAGGGATATGATAAACACGGATTTGTTGGATGAGGGATATTTTACTGGTGGCGAGTTAAAGATCTTGATTAATTACATGTACTATACAATGTTGCTAAGCCAAGACTCGACTCAATCTTAAGCTAAAAAAAAAATAACAAAAACATAAAATAAACATAAAATAAAACGGGATGGTAGTCCGTATGTTTTTTCTACTTTTCTTTTTCTCATTTTTTTGTATATTTTTTTTTTTGATTTTTTTTTTTTTTTTTTCGTACACTCTTGCCCTACCATCCAAAATAATACATCATAGGGGCGTTGCATTCCCCTTACACTTGAACTTTTACATAACTTTACAAATAACTATTCTAATGATTCGAATTAAGATAATTAAAACACTTGGAGTACTTTTAAAATATTTAGCACATATGGGGGTAATAAATGATGTTCTTCCCCATTACTCCATTACACTAGTACTTTACCCATGAGTCCCAATCGTCCCAAAACAATATGTACAAGGATATGACTCGACTTAGCAACCATGTAATCAACTAGATAATTAACTTGGGTTTAAACAAATGTTGTAACAATAATGCACTAAAAATGAGTGCATACAAGGTAGGCTAAGGCGATTTGGGTGTATATTTTAGTGGGGTGTAATAAATTCTTCCTTTAACTAAAATGCTTAAAGGTCGAAACGAAAAGATAGGCTCTGAGGGGTGTACTAGGGGTATCGTGTACTAAAAATGAGTACAACGCAAAGGGTGTGGGAGAATTACTTGACCAATGTAGCCAACGTAATTATAACAAAAATACAGGTGTAAAACAATGGGTTAATCCTAATGCCTCTTATCATGTAGTAAATCTAACTACACGAATGTAGTCTCACTTGTGGCCTCGGAATGGTCCTAACGCAAGTTCTAGAATCTAAGTGCTACCGGTACACACATCATAGCATAAATGCTTTTCCTACCAATTCTAGGGGCCAACCTCACATATTTGGGGGTGGAAAATTTTTTAGTGGTACGGTTTTTGTGCTAGTCATATAACTCCTATCCGTGAGACGCTCATTAAGATCAAAGTTTCACTCCTAAATGTTGTAAAAAATTTTAAATTTGGCACTAAAATTGCCCTAACAGGTATTTATCTCAGTTTTATTACACATCTACCATCAAACAAACAAAAATCAAGCGTAATAGCATTCTCTAATCGTACTTTTACCCCCCCTTACACTTAAGATGAACATTGTCCCCAATGTTCAAATAACAAGATGTAAAAGAAAAAAGTAAAAGAATGAAATCAAATACTCCCCTGATTCGCTCGGTGGATAATGAAGTAACATGGTTAAATCTTCTTCCAAAGTAATGTTGAAGCTCCATGACTAATGCGTCGCCATAAGCTTGATCCAACAAACATTTCCTTGTCCAAAATAACCTGTTAAACCTGAGAAAACAAACACGAAAACCTGCATAACATCGGCGGGATAAATTCTATATATAAGGATATAATGCTTGTGGAATGATTATTTTGCAGATTCCTGGAGATTATATGTTATAGATTTAATAAAAACTTTTTATGAAAACAAAACTTTCAAAAATTTTCAGAAGATTAAACCTGACGCCGTCAGGTTGTAAATCCTGACGCCGTCAGGTTGTAAATCCTGACGCCGTCAGAAATGATCTGACAGAATTCTCATGTTAAGTTTCCGGAAAAAATTTGGAAAAAACTATACCTCACTTCCTGGAAATCCTGCAAAACATCATTATGACTCGATACAAGCATTTGACTCAAACAAATACTAATATGTATGTTAATTTATTATTATTATGATTCATGTTCATTTGTGTTCTAATAAACCGATTTAGATTTCCCTTACACTTATCTTTTGCAAAATACCTTTATATGTAGTTAAGACGAAGTTATAAACAAGATAAAGCATTTTCACAAATTACTTTTGAACATGAATCAATAATAATAAAATTTAAACATACATACGGAAACAAATAAAATCAAACAAACAAATAAATAAACACACAAAGCAAATAAAACTTGGGTTGCCTCCCAAGAAGCGCTTTTCTTTATTAACGAGTCTTGTTGCTAGACTCAAAGTCACGTACATTACGTGATTTCTTCATCAAAAGTTATGTCTTCCTCATTGATCATTTCATTACTATTCTCTTCATAATGCTTGACTCGTTGCATATTCACAGTGAATTCTCTATCTTCGTCGTCAATCAACACAACGGCTCCGGTTTTAGAGGAGCTCCTTACGGTAAAAGGTCCATACCATCTAGATTTAAGTTTTCCCGGAAATAGCCTTAAGCGAGAATTATATAATAATACCTTGTCTCCTTCCGAAAACTCCTTGGGTCACTTAATCCGTTGGTCATGCCATCTTTTTGCCCTTTCTTTGTATGTAATGGAAGATTTATAAGCCTCTAATCTCAATTCATCGAGCTCTAGGAGCTGTAAGAATCTATTTGTTCCCGCAACCGTATAATCCAAATTACAAGCCTTAAGTGCCCAATACGCCTTGTGTTCCAGTTCTACTGGAAGGTGGCATGCCTTGCCATATACCATACGGAACGGGGTTGTCCCGATTGGTGTCTTATAAGCGGTTCGAAATGCCCACAAAGCTTCATCGAGCTTAAAAGACCAATCTTTTCGGTTTTGATTGACCATTTTCTCTAATATTCTCTTTATGGCTCTATTAGTGTTTTCGACTTGACCGTTGGTTTGAGGATGGTAAGCAGTGGAGAATCGGTGAGAGACTCCATATCTTTTCATAACTTTCTCCATTTGCGAATTGCAAAAATGGGTTCCCCTGTCACTAATAAGAGCCTTCGGAATTCCGAACCTAGCGAAACAATTTTTTTAAGAAATGAATGACTACCCTAGCGTCGTTAGTCCTAAGGGCTTGTGCTTCCACCCATTTCGAAACATAATCAATGGCCACTAGGATGTATTCATTTCCTCCTGAAGATGGGAAGGGTCCCATGAAATCAATTCCCCAAACATCGAAAACCTCACAAACTTGTATATAATTCTGTGGGGCTTCATCCCTCCTAGAGATATTCCCAGCTCTTTGACATGCGTCACAAGTTTGTATCATTCCCTTCACATCATGAAATATTGTAGGCCAATAGAATCCCGCGTCGAAGACCTTTCGTGCAGTAGTTTTCATTCCGTGATGTCCTCCAGATGGACCTGCATGACACTCTTTCATAATTCTGACAGCCTCCTTTTCCGAAACACAACGCCTGATTACCTGGTCCGGACATCTTCGGAATAAGAAAGGTTCATCCCAAAAGTAATACCTTAATTGATTGAAGAACCTCTTTTTTTCATGCCTGCTCATATGCTCAGGAATGACTCGACTTGCCAGGTAGTTAGCATAATCCGCATACCATGGTTCAGAATCATTTATTGACATGAGCTGCTCTTCAGGAAATGACTCCCGAATCTCACTCTTGTCAGATTCAGCGAGGCAGGGGTTTTCGAGACGAGAGAGATGATCAGCTGCAAGATTCTCTGCTCCTTTCTTATCACGAATCTCAACATCGAACTCTTGCAATAGTAAGATCCAACGAAGTAACCGTGGTTTAGCATCCAGTTTATTAAAAAGATATCGAATAGCTGAATGCTCCGTAAAAACAACCGTTTTGGAAAGGACAAGATATTGGAGAAACTTATCAAAAGCAAATACCACGGCCAGTAATTCCTTTTCAGTGGTAGTGTAGTTTTCTTTAGCAGGATTCATGGTTTTGCTAGCGTAGTATATTGGCTGAAAGTGTTTGTTAAGCCTTTGGCCTAATATTGCTCCAACAGCATAATCGCTAGCATCGCACATGATTTCAAAGGGTAACTCCTAGTTAGGGGTGACCATAATTGGGGCTTGGGTAAGTTCCTGCTTCAATCGATCGAATGTATCCTTGCACTCTTGAGAGAAGTCGAACGGGGCATCCTTCATGAGCAACTGGGTCATTGGTTTAGCTACCTTTGAGAAATCTTTAATGAATCTCCTATAGAAGCCAGCATGACCCAAAAAGCTACGGATTGCCTTGACAGTTGTTGGATAGGGAAGTTTGGATATAGCTTCAATTTTTGCCCGGTCTACTTCAATTCCACTTCCTGAAATTTTGTGCCCTAGCACAATCCCTTCTTTTACCATAAAGTGGCACTTTTCCCAGTTTAGTACCAAGTTAGTCTCCTCACAACGTTTGAGCATTTTCTCAAGGTTAGCAAGACAACGATCAAAAGAGTTACCAAAGACCGAAAAATCATCCATGAAGACCTCCATGCTGTCTTCCATTAACTCATGGAAGATTGCCGTCATGCAGCGCTGGAAAGTGGCGGGGGCGTTACATAGTCCAAAGGGCATTCGCTTGTAGGCGAAGGTGCCATAAGGGCATGTAAACGTCGTCTTTTCTTGGTCCTCAGGAGCGATAGGGTTTTGGAAATACCCTGAGAACCCATCTAGGAAGCAGTAGTACTCATGCCCTGCTAACCTTTCCAACATTTGGTCGATAAATGGGAGAGGGAAATGATCCTTTCGGGTTGCATCATTCAACTTCCTATAATCGATGCACACACGCCATCCAGTTACTGTTCGTTGAGGCACTAACTCATCCCTATCGTTCTTTACTACCGTCATTCCTCCCTTTTTTGGTACAACCTGTACAGGACTTACCCATGGACTGTCAGAAATTGGGTAAATTAGCCCTGCATCTAGGAGCTTAATGACTTCTTTTTTTACGACTTCCTTAATGTTGGGGTTTACTCGCCTTTGAGGTTGCACGATGGGTTTATAATCCTCCTCCATGAGTATTTTATGCGTGCAAAAAGAAGAGTCAATCCCCTTGATGCCGGCTACACTCCATGCTATAACTCCTTTATATTTTTTAAAACTCCTAAGAGTTTATCCTTTTGTTCACTTTTCAAGGAAGAGCTTATGATTACCGGAAGTTGATCTTCCCCTTGGAGGAAAGCATATTCAAGGTTGTTCGGGAGTTCCTTGAGTTCTACCGCAGGTGGCTCGATGATGGAGGGTTTAAGTTTGTTCTCGGGTTTACGAAGCTCAAGCTGTTCGATTTCTTGTCTGGGATAGAAGGAGACTGCGTTTACATCCATAGTCTTCTCCTCCTCAAAGATGGGTAAGAAAGCTTCATCTCGCAACCAACCAGCTTCCATCTGTTCATCTATACAATTGTCAATCTCGTCGGATAGTTCATCGATTTCTTCGATGAAATACAGCTGATTATCTGCTTCGAGAGAAAGATTCATTGTGTCCTTGATGTCGAAGGTTAAGCTATCGACCCCTACTCGTAAGGTCAGTTTGCCGTCATGAACATCAATAACAGCACGAGCAGTTGCAAGGAATGGCCTCCCCAGAATGATAGGCACTAGGTCATCTTCTTCCATTTCTAAGATGACGAAGTCAACTGGAAATTTGAACCTCCCTACCTTAACCAACACATTTTTACATATTCCTAAGGGGTATTTGACTGATCTATTGGCTAGTTGGATGTTCATACGGGTAGGTTTCAATCCAGAATACCCTAATTTGAGGAACATGGAATACGGCATAAGATTGATACTTGCTCCTAAGTCGGCTAAAGCATTCTTGACTGAAAGAGATCCTATTGAGCAGGGCAAGGTGAAACTACCTGGATCGTCCACCTTCTTTGGCAGCCCTCGATGAGTCACCACAGAACATTCTTCTCCTAAGGTTACAAGACCCTCGAGCCCTTTTCTGTTGGTTAGCAACTTCTTGAAGTATGTACTATATTTGGGCATATGGTAACATGCATCAAGAAAGGGTATGGTGACGACCGAATTCTTCAAATATGACAAGAATCTTTTATTATCATTTTTGACCTTTTGATTCTTGAGACGGGACGGGTATGGGACTTTAATGGGCTGTTTGGTTGGAGTAGGTGGAGAGGGAGTTACCGGAGGGGTTTGTTCAGGATTCTCATCGTTCACATTATCTTTCTCTTCATGAGGGGTGTTGGGTTCCATGACGTTAGATTGTTGAGCTGGGTAAGGTGGGTCCTTAGTAGTTGTTCCAGCACGAGTGGTGATGGCGAGTAAGGGATCTCTTTGAGGTTCGCCAAGGCCGTCGAGAGTGGCGTTGAGTTCTGCGAATTTGGCCCTCATGTCATTTTGTTGGCTACTGATAAGGTTGTCGAGACCATTTAGTTGCAGATTCTTTTCAAACGTGAAATGCCCAAGATCATCCTCAAAAGTGCTCCTAACCTTATAGTCAGGATATTCTCCTCCTCCCTATTCTCTCACAAGATTTCCCCAAGGGGTGAAATCATTGTTTTGGTAGAAAGTTAAGAGCGAAGGATCATCGAAGAAGTCGTGGCTTGACAAGCATGCTTGTTCGGTGGTGGTATTATCCTCGCATTCCTCCACTTCATGCGGGCCACCACATTGGTCACAGATCAAGTATGGGTTTGACAACCGTTTAGTTGGTTGTGACTTGTCTAGATAAGAGACTTGATCATTCATTCTATTCAGCCGGCTAGAAAAAGGAGGCTCTTTCATGATCTTGGAAATGCTCATGATCGAATCGGGTTCATCCCAGGTATCGTCTTGATCATTTGTGTATTCCTCAATTCTATCCCATCCTTCCTCAGCGCTTAGGTTGGCTATTTTTCCTTTTACTGAATTATTAATGCCAAATTGGTCGCTTTTAGGGACACTGTCATAAAAGATTTGGACAAGAAGCCAGAGTTCAATGCCATGATGAGGGACTTGTCTAATCAAATCTTTAAATCTGATCCAGGATTCGTGAATGGGTTCAGCTGGTCCAACATGGAAGCGGAAGATTGCGTCTCTTAACGTTGAAGTTCTTCCTATTGGAAAGAATTTCTCATAGAATTTTGAGACAAGCTGTTCCCATGTGAAAATGGATTCGGAGGGAAGTTGGTTATACCAGTCTCCGGCTTTTTCATAAAGGGTGAAGGGAAAGAATCGCAGCCGGGAGGTATCTCTAGTGGCTCTGTCCGTATGGAGGGTATCCACTATTTTCAGGAAGTCCTTGATGTGTTGGATTGGATCTTCAGTTTTCAATCCGTGAAACTTGCATACACTTTGGACCAGCCAAATATCGGTTGCACGCAAGACCCCATCCGTGCGTTCATTTGGAAAAACGATAGCATTGGAAAAACCACGAGGGGTGGGAGAAGAGTAGTCCTTGAGACATTTAGGGATTGGGATTTCGGGAACCTCCATATCGTGATTGGGTTGAGGGCTAGGAGGTATAGAATGATGATTGGATTCTTCCTCGGAGAGGGCATCATCAAAGTCGATGGCAATGCCAGATGGTTCAGGTGTTGCAAAGAGTCGCCTTAATCTTCGCATTTCCCTATCTGGTTCTGCGTAGGGTGGAATAAGGTCGCTTAGTGAACTACGACTCCTGGTGACTCTGAGATTGGAGAGATCTTCGTTTACCATGATGGCCAAGGAAGATTTGAGCAATGGATAGAGCAGAAAAAGATAGACTAAAGAAAACCTAGAAAAATAAAATAAAAATCTCACTAGAAAGGAATCTAGTGAGTAGACCTATAAAATAAAAATTCAACCTAAACAATAACTATTCCCCGGCAACGGCGCCAAAAACTTGATGCGTGGTTTTGCAACCTTACAACAGGTTTTACCTCTCGAGGGATCTCAAGAGGCTTACAACCCCACCAGGCAGTGTACCTGACCGATTTAGTATAGTGTAGTGGTAAGTACGGGGGATTGATCGTTCTCCACAGGGAATAGTATTCGTTAGGTATGAAAAACTACTCTAATAGGTCTAAGGGTGAGGGAAGATTCTTTTTTTGTGTTTTTATAATTTTATGAAAGCAAGTAAAATCTCGGGTTTGAAAGAGTGGGCGGAATTAGTTGCTAGTCAACTAACCCAAATAACTACGAATGCAAATAAAATAAAAGAACTGAAAATGAAAATGTGGTAAAACTTATGTGGTGAGAAATGTGTTTACTTAGATTTCCTTACTCCCTAACTATCTTTTACCGGTTGATTAGTGTGTATTAGTTGCGTGGATGACGGGTGTATTCCTTAATACCAATCGTGGGGTGGCGTACGTACTTCCCCAACTCTACAAGCTCCTACTTCACTCCTATGTCGAGCCGGCTAGGAAGCTCCTAACATGGGATCACTAGAATTTGCTCATGCATTAAATACAACCATAAAAACCTTAGTATGCATTGCTTCATGCTTCTTAAGACGTTCAAGCAAGTTACCGAATAGGAAGTTAGCCAGTTTTCTTAAGCCTTACATAGATGAACAATCATCCAATACAACTAATAACACACTAATAACCAATAATCAATAGCTAGGTTTCATTAGATCTAAGCAAACACAAGATAAATCTAGCCTAGCATGTTAAACAAAAGACAAGAACAAGATAGAATCAAACAACACATAGACATATTGAATGATTAATTGATAACTTATCTTCAATGTAACATGGAAGATCTCAAGGCAAAAAGCCTTGAAAAAGCTGCTAAAATCGTCTTAGGGTTTTTCACACACAAAGTTCCATACAAGTTCCACACAAGTTCCACCCTTATGACAAAAAATTGCAAAACTATATATAGACTTTCAGGTCTGACGGCGTCACGTTATGGAGTGTGACGCCGTCACCTCGCCGCTTTTAGGGTTCCCGGATGGCCTTCTTGACGCCGTTCCTCTTTAGCTCTCCAAAATCCGTTCTGGCTTATCAAGGCTTGACGCCGTCAGAATTAGGCGTGACGCCGTCCCTCTTTAAATTAAGTCGTGACGACCTTGATCACTCCAAAGGGTGACGCCGTCAGAATTCCCATGCAAATTTCTCTGGCTTATCATGAGTAATTTTCATATCCACCACTTTTGCCAAGCCATGACGCCGTCAAGAAAAAATCCTGACGCCGTCAAAGGTACTTTCTAGCACAATTTTGAGACTTTGCCGTTTTCTTCACTTTTATGCTCCAAAAACGTCCAAAATGCTTCCTTTTCCAGATTTCTTCTCCAAAGTACCTAAAATGACAAAAGGAACGATTTAGGGCAATATTTGATCAAATAAATACGATTTAGGGCTTTAATGACCCCTTAAAAGCGGTACACTTTTCGCTTCATCAGATACAGTGAATCCAACCGATTCGGTTACGTGTTGATACCGATCGGCTGGACAAGGTCAAAAATCCATCCTATCGGATGGAGAGAGCTACCGATCGGATGGAGCCCTGGGTAAAACTTTTTGAAGATTTTCAAAACGAACCTTTAGGACTTCTAAATCATGTAACCTTGTTTCTTATACTCTTATACTAACGAATAGTCATGATTTCTACAGAGGTTTCTTGCAGGAGGATCGAGTTCATCGCGTGAAGTTGGTAATCCAATTGTGAAAAAGTTTATGAATAGGAATGTCAAGGAGAAGGTTAAGTATACTGTGAATCCAGAGCGCAATGAGAATTTGAAGTTTAGTGGCTTAAGCAGCGAAGAGAAGCACGCTTTTCATGAGCGCCTCTCGAAGTTACAAGGGCGAAGGCTTGCTATTCCCAGGTTAGTCGATTGGGATTTATTTCATGAGTATGGATGTGAGATAGAGTTAAGGGACTTGATGAGAATGACATATGTGTATGAAGGAGACGGTTCTAGTTTTGAGGATTATTCGTGGGAGAATGCGTTTAGTATCCACGAGAAAGTTAACCGTGAATGGTGTTTGGAGTTTTTCTCCACGTTTTACTTTGAGAGGAAGGTTGTGGATCTTATGAATGACAAATGTGTGGAAAACTAGAAGGGGGGTTGAATAGTTTTACTTCCTTTTAAATTTATGAAAACTTTTGTTTACTTTTTAAAAACTTCGATTCTATCTTATGTGAATTCAACTCTTGATCAATATGAACATATATATACAAATATAAATAAGTAATGCAAGTAAGGTAAATATAATGAAATGAAAGAGAGAGATAGAAAGATCAAACCACAACACGGAGATTTATAGTGGTTCAGCTACAAGGACACCTTCCTTGCCCTACTCCACTCCTCTAGTCACCTACTCGAGAGTTTTCTTCACTATGTCAACAAACTCCCTTATGGCGGAGAAACCTTACACAACTTTAGCTTACACCGGCTTAACGACACAAAGCTAGATGTCGAGTCCTAATCGTAGCTAGAACCAATCTCACAACTTATACACAACTTGTACACGACTTAATCATGACTTCTTCACGACAGCTTCACAACGGCTTCACGACTTCTTCACGACTTCTTCTTCAAGACTACTTCACGACTACTTCTTCACAACTACTTCACAACTAATTTACAACACCACTACGTAATTACACTTAGATCTACTTATCCCAACTACACAACACTTTACACAACAACACAATTGAATGAGGTAAGTAATAACACTTCTTCACTAGTTGAAGTAGAGTTCTTCTTTTGCACTTTTGGTGGTGGAAGCTTGGATCACTTAGAAACCAATGCTTAAGAAAATATGATCAAAGGATTTACAATGTTTTAGAAAGGATTTAGAACAGAAAGTTTTAGTGTGCAAAAGGTAAGTAAAAATCCAGGAGAAGACTGGTATTTATAGGAGAAAAACTGGACAGCTGGAGGCCTACTGGAGCGGGGGCGGTCCCCTTAAATAGGGGGCGGTCCCCTTAATTATTAAGGGGGCCGCCTAGCAAAATTAAGGGGGCCGCCCCTACTGAACGTTGGCCAATTTTGTCCTTTTATAGGGAAGGTTTTTCTAGAACATTTTAACTGATTTTGGTTAAAATTTTGAATTCATATTTTTATAAAAGATTAAACATTTTTATTTAATACCAAATATGTTTTTCAAAAATATATAAAATGTTTTTGATGTTTTATAAAAATCTAGTTATTAAGAAAATGTTCCTTTGATCATATAATGCATTAAGCATTAGTTCATTCATACCTTAAGTGATTTGAGTTGTAGAAATAGATATTTACAACTAAATACTTGTTTACATCATAATTTTCAGATTAATGATTTTACATTTTGTGATTATCAAAACGTAGAGATATCGAAAAATATTAATAACGTGTTTAGGCATTATTTATATCAACAATCTCCCCCTTTTTGATGATTACAAAATCTAAACTCATTAAATCTAAAAATTAGTTTTTAGACAAGTATATAGTGAGTTTACATCTATTTCTCTCCCTTTTTGTAGAATCAAAAAGGTTAAGCTGACAAGTTTTAGAATCAAATTTGTCGGGACAAGAACTCCCCTTGATGTGTACTCCCCCTCGTTTGGGGGCACCAAGGAAATGAGCTATGGAACGCTTGCAAAAAAATGTTAGAAGCACAAGTATATATAACAACAATAAGCAAGCATATAGAATAAGATCATTCATTTAATAAAAGTGTTGTGTATAAATACACAACCAAAAGATTACAACATGAAGCATGCAAGCATACAAACAAAAACAACTAATGAAACTACATAATCGTCCTAGAGGTACATGGTCTTCCATGGAGCTTGCTTACAAGAAGGTTTTGAAAAATTATTTTTAAGCATTGCATATGCTTAATTGGGTGAAAATGGAGGTGGTGGTGGTGTAGTGGGTGAAGGAGGTGGAGGAGGTGGTGGTGGTGGGTTGGCAATAATCTTTTCAAGAGATGAAAACATGTAGTGTATCTCATCTCTAAGACCAAAGATTAAGGTCCGGTTATGGATGCAACAAAGACAATTATCACCATGGGCTTCAAGCATTGCCCAAGGTATAGGAAAGAATGGTTGTGGGGTTGGTGATGGTGAAAAGTGAGCATCAAGAGGTGTGATGGGTGATAGGGAAATGGCAAGTTGGGTGTATGAAGGTTCTTGAGTGGATGGTGGTGATGATGCTCTTGGTGATGATGTTAGGTGAGTGTGGATGTAGTCATTGATGGAGGAAGTGGATGGAATGGAGGAAGATGAAGCTCCATGGGTAGAGGGTGTTTTTGATGGTGCATTTGGTGCACTTGGGGATGAATTTTGAGGTGGTGGTGATGGAGTTTTGATGTCATCTTGGGTTAGATCTATGAAAGGTTGTTTCGGTGGTATGATAACAAGTCTTTGTTTCCTTGGAGTCTTAGAGATGGAGGATTTTGGTGATAGCATTGTGGATGAAAATGGGTGTTTTGATGAAGTGAAAGGTAATTGTAAGGAGGGTATTTATATTGTGAAAATGTGGTTGATTTAGGCAAATTGTGAAGGTTTTGTGGTAATATTCCAAGTTCAGTTCGTGCATTAAGGGTAATGGTAGCTGGGGCTAGGTAAAAGTGGTCACAAGATGCAAAAGAAAACAGTAAATTTTACTGTCCAGATGGCCGGTCCCCTTAATTGTTGGGCGGCCCCCTTAAAAATTAAGGGGACCGCCTAGGGAATTAAGGGGGCCGCCCATCTGGTGATTTCCCAGGCGACCAAATTTGAAAATTTTCTAGAAAAAGGTCATTTTTAGGGTGTTTTTGCAGCAAGTTCCATTTGGATCATGTACATCAAGAATGATTATAGAAAAAAAAAATCATATTAGAAGCATAGTCATATAATTTCAAATAAACTAGTAGCTTAGTTCTAATAAGTTTATCATCTAACATAATAAAAGTCATAGCAAGCAAATGTTAAGATAATAATACTACATATAAGTGTCTAATCACAACATCAATAAAAATCAACTAAACACTCATCAAACATGTCTATTTCTTCTTCTTTCCAAACATTCTTCCAAGTGTCTTTCCAATAGACTTGAAACCGCCTCGTACTTCTTGGTGCATCTGCTGTGTGGTGTTGAGTAGTTCGGTTTGTCTTTCAAACAGCAGTTCGTCTGTTCGTTCGGAAGGAGAAGGAACTTGATACTCGGTGTAATCAAGATCCGGAAGATTTTGAACGAAGGTCCTAGGTGATGGGGTACTAGCACGTGTTGTGCCCTCCTCCTCATCATCATCATCATCATCATCGTCTCCTCGATGTGACGTGGAACCACGAGGTGGAAGTGAGACAGATTTACGAGATTTTCCCTTGTCACTTCGGGGGCGACGTTCACGGACACGAACAAGAGGATTAAGGACCGGTTGAACAGACTCATAAATTGGACTCTGAAGATGTGGATAATGCATCATGACATGATTGTAGAGGCGAGTGAGAAACATGCCATACGGAAGATTTGCATTATGAGTGTTTTTGGCGGACATGATACGGAAGACAAAGAGATATGCCAAATTGTACGGCTGTTCAGCAACAATACAATACAACATATGAGCTATGCTCGCCGTGACATGATCACGGTGACCACCGGTACCGAACGCATTCTCACGAATGAGTTCTTCCCAACGCCTCATGTCGGAGCGTAACTCCTTGAGGAGGATTTGGTTAGCATGGATGTCAACATATTTTGACTTGATCCTCCGGCTAATCGTACCACGATCTAGCCCAAGATATTGACGAATTTCTTCCGATGATGGAATCTCAGAGTAGTAAGGACCCTGTTGAGGTCGATATTGCTCAAGAGATGAGAGATCCCACTCATTAGAGAAGACAGCTTGACCGGAGTAGGGGATGCCTAGAATTTGACCGAATTGAGCGAGAGTAAGAGTAATGAATTCGTGTTGAATCATAAAGGATATGAGGATACAGCCATTGGGATCGGTTTGCACCAATACTTGGCTATAGAAGTCAAGAACAAAGCGGGGAATGATAAGCTCATTGATTTTGTAGAGACAATCAAGACGAACGTTGGAGAACATTCGTTCGATATAGTCGGATTCATAGAACGATGGATAGACAACTCTCCCTTCATGAATATTTCTATCTTCAATGGGACGATAGAAACAAGCAACAGCAGGAGAAATGCCTGGAGTGGCAGAGACTTTAGGAATGTACTCTTTTGTTTTTGAAACATCACCGACTGTAGTTTTGGGCATTTTCACAAAATGTGTTGCTAATCAAGATACAAGTGTTTGCCCCTTGCGAAAATAGTCGAAGATGGTGATTTGGTGAATGGTTTTTGAGTTGAGGTTCGTTCACAGCAGTAGCAAGTATGGGTGTGTTTGAAAAGTGGGGTGTTTGGTAAAGATTTTTGGAAGAAAAACGTTTTTGGGAGCTACAGTTGGCCGGTCCCCTTAATTATTAAGGGGACCGACCCCGTTTACTAGCCAGTCCCCTTAAACATTAAGGGGGCCGCCTACCAAACATGGAAATAGTTTGGGTTTAGTTTCTGATAGCAAAATAATTTTATGTATATATATATATATATATATATATATATATATATATATATATTTATATATATATTATATATATAGATTTATTATATATCAAAAATACGTTGGGTTTTAATGGCACGAGGAAGGAATACTTGACATTTTATTAACATTTCGTTAAGAAAATATTTCTTGAGAATTTTGGATAAAATGATCAAGATGTCTAGTTGACAAATGTGTTAGGGGGTGAGAGTAAAAGTGCATATTTATATATATATATATATATATATATATATATATATATATATATATATATATATATATATATATATATATATATATATATATATATATATATATATATATTTATTTTGTGTGAAAACGTGGGATGTTGAATGGAGTTAAGAAATGATGAGGTAATGACGGAGATAGGTGTTGGCGGTGACGGGAGTTTGTTTCATCCATAGTTTTCTTGACTCGACGGTCAAAGTGCTACTTCTACGTTAATCCACTTAACTCACTTCTCTTCATCACCATGAGTTATGTGATAGTGGACATGAAAGATTTTCGTGTTGAACGTTAAAGTTCAAAAGAGGCAAAGGGGGAAGAAAAGGTTCGAGGACGAACAATTTCTTATAGTTCTAGATAGTCAACAAATGACGTATCTAGGTTATGTGCGGATATATATATATATATATATATATATATATATATATATATATATATATATATATATATAGTATAATAATATGGATAAGTGATTATCTACTAACTACCATACAAGTACTAACTAAACTAGACATTAAAACTTATGGGGGCATGCAATTTGCTAGTTCATTAATCAACGCACATAATGATGAACATGAAAGAGGGGCGTACCTTTTAGTCTTCAACACGTGGTCTTCAAGCGCTTCAAAGCGTTTATTTTTTACTTGTAAAAGTCAATCAATGAAGAGATGCTCATAATCCAATGAGATAGCAATTTAGCCACTTGGTCCCCATCGTCTCATTGATCCAAAGTTGTTTGAACAAAAAATGGGTTGTAGTTGACTAGGATGCATGTATGGTGGAAGTATTCCCCAAGGATTGAAGCTTGGTGGATTCGGGTAATTCCACATTGGGTAACTATTATTATGACGGTATGGTCTATTTTGGTTTCTTTTAGGTTGAGGTGTTTTAGGCCGAGGGTGAGGACTAGGTGGTCTTCTAGGAGGAGGTGTTTTTGACCTAAGCTTTGGTTTAGAGTTTTCTACTTCGGTTTTTAAAGATGGTTTGTAGAAACCTTTTATTTCCTCATTATTGGCTATGGGTATTTTTCTATCTTTTATAAGTATATATTTAGGCTTTGACTCCAATATTTTTTTATTACTAGTTTCACTTTCAAACTTTACATTTTTAGTTTCACTAGTTGTAGCCTTAGTTGAGTTAAATCCTAATCCGGTTTTATCTCCTGACATTCTTTGAATGCTTATTATATCCCTAAGAGAATTACTACTATTTTCAAATTTGTTAAGTCTACAAATTTCTTCCTTAAGTATTTCGTTTTCATTTTTAGTTTCTTGACAAGTTCTACATTCAAATACTTCTTTTCCTTTTTCTAAGTTTGTAGTTTAATTTTTAATTCTAGTATTTCTTTTTCTAATTGGTTATTTATGTGTTTTAGTGATTTATTTTTAGTCATTACTTTTTGACCTATTATACATAACCTATTATATTCGTTATCTAGGTCTTTTTCATCTAATGATAAATTTTCATCACTAAAGTGTTCGGTTTCGGAACGTACCTCACTTGATGTCTTAGCCATAAGACACTTCTCCTCTTTTGTGGTTTCTTTCTCTTCTTCTTCACTGTCACTCCATGCTCCTCCAATGAACGCCTTTTGGTTTTGCTCCTTTGACATCATAGGACATCTTCCAATGAGATGATTTGGATCACTGCATTTGAAGCACTTCCTTTCGCTCTTGCTACCTTTGTCGTCTTTGTTTCTTTGGAGTGTTTTCCTTTCTTTATGTGGTTGTCTAACGAATCTTCCTCGTCTTTTGAAAAACTTCTTGAAGTCTCTAACGGCCATGGCATATTCTTCATCATCACTTTCGGAGGTTAAGCTATCCTCGTCACTTGATGCTTTCATAGCTTTCAACGTGATTGACTTGCTTTGCTCTTTCTTTCCTTTAACCATCTCGAAGTCTTTCTTGATTATTGCTTCGTAGATTTTCAAGTTGCCGATCAACTCGTCAAGTTGAAGAGTTGACAAGTTCTTCGATTCTTCAATCGCCGTAACTTTAGCTCGCCATTTTGGATGAAGAGCCCTAAGAAATTTCCTGACAAAATTCTTACTAGAAAAACTCTCATCAAGTGCCTTTAAACTTGTGATGATTGTGTTAAACCTAGCAAATGCATTATCAATTGATTCCTCTTCCGGAATCGTGAATTGTTCATATTGTTGAACAAGAAGATCTATTTTATTATCTTTGACTTGACTATTACCTTGGTGAGTTATTAGTAAAGAATTCCAAATTTCTTTTGCGGTTTCGCACATAAAGATTCTTTCGTATTCTTTACGTGGTAGCGCATTATAAATAACCATTTTATCCTCATTATTTTTAGAAAGTTTTCTTTTTAAATCATCACTTTGTTTTTCAAAAGGTACAATTTATCCTTTTTAGTTTCAAGATTATGTTGAATAGGTAAAAAATCACCATTAGTAATAACATGCCAAAGATCTAGATCTTTTGACTTCACATAAGTTTCGAATTGATTTTTCCAATATAAAAATCCATCACTTTCAAATAGTGGTGGTCTTTGCATAGATTGCCCTTCTAAATATTTTTCAGATTCCATAGATCGTTTCAAGTTTTAAAATACAGTTTATTTTAAAAATCTTGTTTAACCTGGCTCTGATACCAATTGTGGAAAACTAGAAGGGGGGTTGAATAGTTTTACTTCCTTTTAAATTTATGAAAACTTTTGTTTACTTTTTAAAAACTTCGATTCTATCTTATGTGAATTCAACTCTTGATCAATATGAACATATATATACAAATATAAATAAGTAATGCAGGTAAGGTAAATATAATGAAATGAAAGAGAGAGATAGAAAGATCAAACCACAACACGGAGATTTATAGTGGTTCGGCTACAAGGACACCTTCCTTGCCCTACTCCACTCCTCGAGTCACCTACTCGAGAGTTTTCTTCACTATGTCAACAAACTCCCTTATGGCGGAGAAACATTACACAACTTTAGCTTACACCGGCTTAACGACACAAAGCTAGATGTCGAGTCCTAATCGTAGCTAGAACCAATCTCACAACTTATACACAATTTGTACACGACTTAATCACAACTTCTGCACGACAGCTTCACAACGGCTTCACGACTTCTTCACGACTTCTTCTTCACGACTACTTCACGACTACTTCTTCACAACTACTTCACAACTACTTATTCACAACTACTTCACAACTAATTTACAACACCACTACGTAATTACACTTAGATCTACTTATCCCAACTACACAACACTTTACACAACAACACAATTGAATGAGGTAAGTAATAACACTTCTTCACTAGTTGAAGTAGAGTTCTTCTTTTGCACTTTTGGTGGTGGAAGCTTGGATCACTTAGAAACCAATGCTTAAGAAAATATGATCAAAGGATTTACAATGTTTTAGAAAGGATTTAGAACAGAAAGTTTTAGTGTGCAAAAGGTAAGTAAAAATCCAGGAGAAGACTGGTATTTATAGGAGAAAAACTGGACAGCTGGAGGCCTACTGGAGCGGGGGCGGTCCCCTTAATTATTAAGGGGGCCGCCTAGCAAAATTAAGGGGGCCGCCCGTACTGAACGTTGGCCAATTTTGTCCTTTTGTGGGGAAGGTTTTTCTAGAACATTTTAACTGATTTTGGTTAAAAATTTGAATTCATATTTTTATAAAAGATTATGCATTTTTATTTAATACCAAAAATGTTTTTCAAAAATATATAAAATGTTTTTGATGTTTTATAAAAATCTAGTTATTAAGAAAATGTTCCTTTGATCATATAATGCATTAAGCATTAGTTCATTCATACCTTAAGTGATTTGAGTTGTAGAAATAGATATTTACAACTAATTACTTGTTTACGTCATAATTTTCTGATTAATTATTTTACATTTTGTGATTATCAAAACGTAGAGATATCGAAAAATATTAATAACGTGTCTAGGCATTATTTATATCAACAAAATGCATTTGGTTTAGGCTCTGTGGTAGAGAGCATGAGTTTACTTTGCCTGAGTTTGCCGTTGTTCTTGGCTTGTACGAGCCAGATGATATCATAAGTCGATTGTTTGCATCTCATTTTGTGAGATTAGTAAGGAGGCATAATGATTATGCCGGGTTAGCTGAGTATTGGAACAGTGTTGGTGACCCAAGTTGTACTCGAAGGAATTCATCAAAGCTAAGGAATCCGTTGTTGAGAATTTTACAGAAATTGGTAGCTTGGAGTGTTTTGCATAGGACAGGGAGCCGTGACAAGTGCAATCAACCGGATCTTTGTGTGATGAAGTTGTTGGAGGAGAAGAATGGGAATGCGGCTTGGATAATAGCCGAGTATCTTTCAAGGAGAGCACCAGGAATCAAGGACAATAGTGCAATCTGTGGTGGTCACTATGTGACCAAGTTGGCAAAAAGATTGGGTTATTATGTGGATATAGAGTTAGCGAAGTGTTCAGAAATGTTGGATAGTGAGACGTGGGATGAAAGGAGTTTTAATACGGCATTAAATAGGAAGACACGAGAGTTGGGAGCTTGGATTGAGCCTCAAATGGCTGCACCTCATGGAGCACCACAGCAGCTTTACCAACAACAACCGTATCAACCACCACCTCATGTTGGGAATGTTCATGCCCCAGGTAGTTTTGACTTGGGATGGGGAGATTGGAACCGTGAGCTAAACGAGATTGAGAAAAGGGACGTGTGGAGAGATTCAATGATGTTGAGGCAAAATTACAACTATGATTACTCAATGCCGATGCTTCAACATGTGGCTCAACAAGCTGATTATGAGGTACCTCCTTACAACCCACCAAATGTTCCACCCTACCCATTGGAGTATGACCCGTATCCTGGCCAATACCCTTACCCATATCCTGGGTACGCACCATTTCCTGAACCAGTGCCGGTGTATGGCAGAGTTCCTAATGTTGGGAGTTCGATTTTTGATGTGGGCGGTTCTTCAAGAGGTGCTAGAGAGAAAAGACAAAGGTACACAATTTTTGAGGGTGATGAGAATTATGAAGATGAGAATGGAGAGAGTGAAGATGAGAGGGTTAATCCGGACATAGATTACGATTGATCGATGGTTTATGACTATGGTTTCAAAACAATGATGGTTGAACTATTTCTATTTTCTATTTCTACTACTTTAACTTTAACTCTTGTAGGATTTATTTGTTTTAATTTTTGTTTGTTTGGATTATTTTTTTTATTTTATGTTTTGTTTGGTTTATTGTTTTTGGTATTTTGTTTTGTTTGTTTCGAGCATAGTTTGCAGTGTTTGCAGGGGAAGAGTTCTCCTTTCAGATACACCATTTTGTTGTGGAGTATAAGGAGATGTGAGTTGCTGGACAATACCACACTCAGCTAAATAATATTTAAACTCTTGGCTTAAATATTCACCACCTCTATCGGATCGAAGAGCCTTAATCTTCTTACTGAGTTGTAATTCTACTTCACTTTTGAAAACCTTGAATGTATCAAAGACTTCATGTTTATCTTTAAGTAAATAAACATAACCATAACGATTGTAATCATCCGTAAAGGTCAAGAAGTAGCTAGCACTGCGTTTTGACACATGTCTAAGTGGATGATAACGCTTAAATCTAACATGTTTTTAGGTGCGTTATTGCTAGTTTTGTGCATTATATTTGGTTATATTTGTGTGTATTTGTTGCTAAATGATAAAAAAGTGTGTATGCAAGTAAATATAGCCAAGTACAAGAAAAGTGGAGGAAAATACGAAGAAATGAAGAGATTATGAATATAAGGAGAATTACGAGAAAGAAACCACATGATACTTCAAAGAATTGATTAGACCAAGACTTCTATGCCTTATATATCAAGAAAAGATCTAGTTCTATGAAAGAAATTAGTTGTACAGCAAAGGATCAAGCACGTAACGAGAAGAGAAAAAGAGAAAATAAAAGTTGCATGGCAGAGTCATCCATCCGATCGGATGCTGCCCGCATCCGATTCGGATGGTTGAAGTTTGAGACACCGAGAGATCCAACCGATCGGTAGGAGCCAAATACCGATCGGTTAGCCGACACTGAAGTTACAAAGTTGCATTTAATGATGAATTTAAGCCCCATAATCATGGAGGCTTATCATTTCACAGCTGTTAACTCATTTGGGAAGTTTTTACTTGAAGAATAAGGGTTTCCTCACTTATTTAAGGAACCCTTAGTTAGTTTACAAAGAGAGTTCTTTTGGGGGAAGTGACATAACCTAAAAAAGCTACACCACCTTATTATTATTGCCCGAAAGTTTGTAGTTGCTGTGAAAACATCGAGGAGATCTTGAGTTCGAGTCTCAAGAGTTGCGTCCGTGTGGAGTTGTTTACGTGTGATAATAGGCGATTGGAGGAGTGTGAATTGCTATAGTTCCACAATTCTAGTTCTTGTAATTCCTTGATTAGGTATTTCTTGTTGAGTTATCATGAACTACTTTTACTTTTACTATATGATGAATGAAAGTTTGGTTAATTACTTGTGTTTGATTATGATTGTTATGGAGTAATTTTAGTTATACTTGTGTGTGGATGATGTGACAATTGTTGGAGTAATCTTATCATAGTGATGCATGAAAACATATCTTGTTTTATGAGTTTGTTGAGATAAAATCTAATCTTGCTTAATTGGTTGGTAAAAACAATTTCAAAGATTTACAAAGGCCGAAAGGAGTTTTCTTTATGTTTTTATTCCAAAAAGTTAGTGCACGAATTAGTATGGATTGTGGTGTGTGACAAGCAACACCTTTACTCATTAAAACGGATTTGGAAACGATTTCATCACGAAAAAGGCCGAAAGGATTCGTAGGAATTCTTAAGATAAGAAATGCTTTCAAACAACAAAAGGACTTAACAGAATTATCGTAATAGTTAATCATGGCCGAAAGGAGTTGACTAGGAGATTGAATTCTTAGATATGATTTCTCATGAAGAAAACAATTGATTGTGAATCATTCATTTTAAGTTGTGCATCATTACAAGTCACACCCTACTTGATTGGTTACTCTAAACAATTGTCATGGAAACTACACACAAGTATATTAGTTTTTGATTGATTGAACCTTGCTTGTTTTTATAATTTACTTCAAAATTGGATTGACACTCCTTTTTGCTAAAACTTATTTACTAAACCTTAACCCCAATTCCCTTGGGACGATCTCGACTTACCCACCTTTACTACCACGGACGAGTATACTTGCTCGTATGTGTGATTAGAGAATTGGATAAATCGTGTTTCTAAATTTTAAAACTTGAACACAATGACACGCACATCAGTGGACCGCACACATCAGTATGTATTAATCCAAGTAGATCTGTAGCCCTTTCCAGTTGATGTGAAAAAGGTTTCCTTGTCATCTTCCCAGATATGCAAGATTCACATTTATCAAATGACTCATCATTGATATTTTCCAAAAGCCCATCATGTTGCAGCTTTTCCGTGCGTTTCTTGCCAATATGTGCAAGACGACAGTGCCAAAGATAAGATGAATCCAAGTCTGACTTGATTCTCTTATTGCTAATGCTATACATAGAATTATTTCTATTGGACACATGATTCTCCATGTCAATTTCAAACACACCATTTATAGGAATTGCATTAAAGTAAAAAGCATTATTTAAAGAAACTGAAATTCCATTATTAATAAATGTGTGAACAAAACCATTATCCAATAACAAAGAAACAGAAATGACACCCCTAATAATAGAAGGTGCATAATGATAATTATTCAAAACTAGTATTAAACCCGAAGGTAAGACTAAATCGAATGTCCCTATGGCTTCAATAGCTGCACGTATGCCATTTCCTATGTACAACTATCTTTCTCCATAGGCCAGCTTCCTTGCTTCTCTAAGTCCCTGTGATGTGTTACAAATATGAGTACCACATCCCGTATCATATACCCAGGAATTATGCTTACGAGGAAAATAAAATAATTCAATCATAAAAATACCTGAAGTGCTCGTGACATTCCCAGCCTTCTTGTTTTTATTCTGACGCAACTCTTCTAGAAACAATGGACATCTCCTCTTCCAATGCCCTGATGTATTGCAGTGGTGACAAGCAGCCAAATTCTTCTTGGGATTCTCCTTCTTCTTAGGATGATTATGCTTCTTAGGCATTTGTTGGTAGGTCGCAACTTGTTTGCCCTTTCCATTGCCTTTACCCTTCTTGTTCGCGTGTTACGGTTTGTTGGGCTTAGTAATCCTACCACCTTGTATTGCTAATACCGTGGGTGTAGGTGGCTTCTTTGACAATCCTTTCTCAAATTCAATGAGCATTGCATGTAACTTACTGATTGTCTTCCCCGTGTAATGCATATTAAATATGCGTACAAAATCACCAAACAAATCCTGGTTAAGGGATCGATTGATAAGGCCAACACATACATCTTGCACATAACCACAGCCGAGTCGTTCCAATTGGTCCAGATAACTTTTCATTTCCAATACATGAACACTCACTGATTTACGAGCATCCTGCTTCCAACTATGCAGAGAATCTATCAATTCATATAACTCTGCAGTAGGTGGTTTCTCAAACATACGTTTGAGTTCATTGATAATGTCCATGGGACCAAAGTTCTCAAATTGCTTTTGCAATTGAGTGTCCATCCCAACTAACATAAGACAAGCCACATCATTGTGCTTCTCATACTCAATGTTATATTCTTCATGGTTTGCATTAGATGCAGTACCAGCAGGAGCAGTAGGAAGAGCCTTACTAAGATAATCAATTCTTTTGGCCATTCGCAGAACAATTCTCAAAGAACGGTACCAATCATTGAAATTATTTGTACCATTCAACTTTTCTCTATGAAGCATTTGCTTGAAATCAGAACTCATGTTATTCATATTAGTGTTTTCGGGTAGAGCCATTTCTACAGAAAAAAGTTCAAAAGTTAGTACTTTCGATAATAAAACCTTTCAAGAAAATTAAACACCCATGGTAAATAACATTTAACCATTTAATTTTCACTGAAAACTAGGATCCAAATTGACATAGTTTCATCACATCAATTGATCTGCTAGTAATAAAAGTATTCAATAAGGTACGAGTCGAACTTAATTGCCAATATACAAATTTGCAATTCCTAGAAATTATGGGATTTACATATTTGCCCACTCCAGTTGCAATGTAAGCATGTTTTATCCCCGTCGCATGCCTTGAGTGATCAGATCTCACTATCAACTCAATTAATTTAACCAACTTAAGAAATTGCAAATTCATCCATGCTCGATCCCATGACAAATGGAGATTTACCCTTTGATTATCATCTAGCTAAGTCTCACAATAACGTAAATAGTAATCTCAGGTGTTTCCGTTTCATTGGATGGCATATAACTTAAATTAAAGGGTAGTGGTTTTGATGTGTGGTATCAAAAATATGTACAAAGATGTCATGCATTCATCTTGTATCATATGTTTCAAATAAAAACTTTTCCTCATTAGTTTCTTTAGTAAGCTTAAATCAACAAAGTTTTAATTGAGTCGTTGAGAAACTTACAACTTTGCCTTAAGATGCTTCGTACATATAATGGTTATAGTTGGTAGCTCCAAATATGACGCGCAAGCAAGCGGAGTGACAAGGTGGAGTCTCTTTAAGGCCACAATTTAATGCGAAACCAACCTTATACCCAACTTATAGTTTGTCATAATGGGTGAGCCGTTCTAACCATTTGATACAGTTGCATCAAACAATTAAAAGTTTAAGATTTTAAAGATTAAAATCATATTACACCATTAATAAGTCCAGTTTATTTTCTATTCCAAAAAAAATTACCCTTTTGCTTACAATCATGTCACAAACATATATATAAAAAAATACGCAATTAATAAAATAAACGACTTAAATAATGTACATGCTAAATAAATCAATTAACATGTATATATTGATCTAGGACTCCCATTGGTTTTCGAGCTAGGTACCAATGGACCACATACACCAAGAATTGGTTGCGTAAGTCCTACGATAAATATATACAATAACACACATAATTTATTTCAATATAATGATTCATATGGGGTCTTCCCCAATTTTAGGTCTTCCCTAATTACATAATTAATTAATTTTTAGTAATTAAACATGTCAAACAATTTTATTACTAAAACCCTAATTAATTAATACAATCGCATAACAATAGCATGTAATCCAAAACACGTAACAATTACATCAACTTCAATATAATCCATGACAAAACATGCATGTTTTTATCATGGATTCCCACATAGCACTTATTATTCATAATAATCAAGTCACAAGGATAGCATATCAATTAATGATATATAACAAATATTCATTATTAATCACATAAAAAATTACATGAATCCTAGGATTTCTACAAGTTTTACAAAATAAAACCCTAATTCTAAAAAAATATATGTAATCGACACATATTAAAAAAATTAGGGTTTACAAATTTTTAAAACCCTAGAAAACCATAAACATCTAATAATCACTATAGATCCAATTTTATGTGTTTCGGTAATTAATTACATAGTATTAACGGCTCATGATGCCACTGTTGGAATTTTATATCATAACAATTATATATAAACATGTAAACACCATCAAAGCATGCAGCGGAAGTAAGATCAAATACTTGTGATGCGTGGTTTTGCAACCTTACAACAGGTTTTACCTCTCGAGGGATCTCAAGAGGCTTACAACCCCACCAGGCAGTGTACCTGACCGATGTAGTATAGTGTAGTGGTAAGTACGGGGGATTGATCGTTCTCCACAGGGAATAGTGTTCGTTAGGTATGAAAAACTACTCTAATAGGTCTAAGGGTGAGAGAAGATTCTTTTTATGTTTTTATAATTTTATGAAAGCAAGTAAAATCTCGGGTTTGAAAGAGTGGGCGGAATTAGTTGCTAGTCAACTAACCCAAATAACTACGAATGCAAATAAAATAAAATAACTGAAAATGAAAAGGTGGTAAAACTTATGTGGTGAGAAATGTGTTTACTTAGATTTCCTTACTCCCTAACTATCTTTTACCGGTTGATTAGTGTGTATTAGTTGCGTGGATGACGGGTGTATTCCTTAATACCAATCGTGGGGTGGCGTACGTACTTCCCCAACTCTTTGAACTCCTACTTCACTCCTATGTCGAGCCGGCTAGGAAGCTCCTAACATGGGATCACTAGAATTCGCTCATGCATTAAATACAACCATAAAAACCTTTAGTACGCATTGGTTCATGTTTCTTAAGACGTTCAAGCAAGTTACCGAATAGGAAGTTAGCCAGTTTTCTTAAGCCTAACATAGATGAACAATCATCCAATACAACTAATAACACACTAATAACCAATAATCAATAGCTAGGTTTCATTAGATCTAAGCAAACACAAAGAAAACCTAGCCTAGCATGTTAAACAAAAGACAAGAACAAGATAGAATCAAACAACACATAGACATATTGAATGATTAATTGATAACTTATCTTCAATGTAACATGGAAGATCTCAAGGCAAAAAGCCTTGAAAAAGCTGCTAAAATCGTCTTAGGGTTTTTCACACACAAAGTTCCACACAAATTCCACACTAATGACAAAAAATTGCAAAACTACATATAGACTTTCAGATCTGACGGCGTCACGTTATGGAGTGTGACGCCGTCACCTCGCCGCTTTTAGGGTTCCCGGATGGCCATCTTGACGCCGTCCCTCTTTAGCTCTCCAAAATCCGTTCTGGCTTATCAAGGCTTGACGCCGTCATAATTAGGCGTGACGCCGTCCCTCTTTAAATTAAGTCGTGACGACCTTGATCACTCCAAAGGGTGACGCCGTCAGAATTCCCATGCAAATTTCTCTGGCTTATCATGAGTAATTTTCATATCCACCACTTTTACCAAGCCATGACGCCGTCAAGAACAAATCCTGACGCCGTCAAAGGTACTTTCCAGCACAATTTTGAGACTTTACCGTTTTCTTCACTTTTATGCTCCAAAAACGTCCAAAATGCTTCCTTTTCCAGATTTCTTCTCCAATGTACCTAAAATGACAAAAGGAACGATTTAGGGCAATATTTGATCAAATAAATACGATTTAGGGCTTAAATGACCCCTTAAAAGCGGTACACTTTTTGCTTCATCAAATACCCTTACACTTGAGATTTGCTTGTCCTCAAGCAAATGCACTTTTATTCTAATCAAAATACAAGTTAGGGGTCATTTAATGCTAACATAAAAGTAATTACAACAAATATTCGTTCCACTTTAATCATAATAAGCACGGAGATTACAAACTAGCACCTCACAAGTAGTGTTTAGATACTCACATCTCTCAAGTGTCATCAAAATAAATTTCATAAATGAAAACGGATAATATCTCTCACTACCTGTCATAGCAAATAGATTACCATAGGCTTGGGCAAGGATCAAAAACCTCCTCCACTAGGCGTAAGCACCTAAGATAAACTATCAAAGAGGGCTTTTACATGGGTTATAACGTTAGGTGTAGGGATATGATAAACACGGATTTGTTGGATAAGGGATATTTTACTGGTGGCGAGTTAAAGATCTTGATTAATTACATGTACTATACAATGTTGCTAAGCCAAGACTCGACTCAATCTTAAGCTAAAAACAAAATAGCAAAAACATAAAATAAACATAAAATGAAACGGGATGGTAGTCCGTATGTTTTTTCTACTTTTCTTTTTCTCATTTTTTTTGTATTTTTCTTGAATTTTTTCGATTTTTTTTTTTTTTTTTTTTTTATTATTTTTTTTTTTTTGTATACACTCTTGCCCTACCATCCAAAATAATACATCATAGGGGCGTTGCATTCCCCTTACACTTGAACTTTTACATAACTTTACAAATAACTATTCTAATGACTCGAATTAATATAATTGAAAAACTTGGAGTACTTTTAAAATATTTAGCACATATGGGGGTAATAAATGATGTTCTTCCCCATTACTTCATTACACTAGTACTTTACCCATGAGTCCCAATCGTCCCAAAACAATATGTACAAGGATATGACTCGACTTAGCAACCATGTAATCAACTAGATAATTAACTTGGGTTTAAACAAATGTTGTCACAATAATGCACTAAAATTGAGTGCATATAAGGTAGGCTAAGGCGATTTGGGTGTACATTTTAGTGGGGTGTAACAAATTCTTCCTTTAAGTAAAATGCTTAAAGGTCGAAACGAAAAGATAGGCTCTGAGGGGTGTACTAGGGGTATCGTGTACTAAAAATGAGTACAACGCAAAGGGTGTGGGAGAATTACTTGACCAATGTAGCCAAAGTAATTATAACAAAAACACAGGTGTAAAACAATGGGTCAATCCTAATGCCTCTTATCATGTAGTAAATCTAACTACACGAATGTAGTCTCACTTGTGGCCCCGGAATGGTCCTAACACAAGTTCTAGAATCTAAGTGCTACCGGTACACACATCATAGCATAAATGCTTTTCCTACCAATTCTAGGGGCGAACCTCACATATTTGGGGGTGGAAAATTTTTTTAGTGGTACGGTTTTTGTGCTAGTCATATAACTCCTATCCGTGAGACGCTCATTAAGATCAAAGTTTCACTCCTAAATGTTGTAAAAAATTTTAAATTTGGCACTAAAATTGCCCTAACAGGTATTTATCTCAGTTTTATTACACATCTACCATCAAACAAACAAAAATCAAGTGCAATTGCATTCTCTAATCATACTTTTACCCCCCCCCCCTTATACTTAAGATGAACATTGTCCCCAATGTTCAAATAACAAGATGTAAAAGAAAAAAGTAAAAGAATGAAATCAAATACTCCCCTGATTCGCTCGGTGGATAATGAAGTAACATGGTTAAATCTTCTTCCAAAGTAATGTTGAAGCTCCATGACTAATGCATCGCCATAAGCTGGATCCAACAAACATTTCCTTATCCAAAATAACCTGTTAAACCTGAGAAAACAAACACGAAAACCTACATAACATCGGCGGGCAAAACTCTATATATAAGGATATAATGCTTGTGGAATGATAATTTTGCAGATTCCTGGAGATTATAAGTTAGAGATTTAATAAAAACTTTTTAGGAAAACAAAACTTTCAAAAATTTTTAGAAAATTAAACCTGACGCCGTCAGGTTGTAAATCCTGACGCCGTCAGAAATGATCTGACAGAATTCTCATGTTAAGTTTCCGGAAAAATTTTGGAAAAAAACTATACCTCACTTCTTGGAAATCCTGCAAAACATCATTATGACTCGATACAAGTATTTGACTCAAACAAATACTAATATGTATGTTAATTTATTATTATTACGATTCATGTTCATTTGTTCTAATAAACTGGTTTGGATTTCCCTTACACTTAACTTTTGCAAAATACCTTTATATGTAGTTAAGACGAAGTTAAAAACAAAATAAAGCATTTTCACAAATTACTTTTGAACATGAATCAATAATAATGAAATTTAAACATACATACGGAAACAAATAAAATCAAACAAACAAATAAATAAACACACAAAGCAAATAAAACTTGGGTTGCCTCCCAAGAAGCGCTTTTCTTTATTAACGAGTCTTGTAGCTAGACTCAAAGTCCTTCTACCCTATGTAAGTGAGTTCGTCATCGAGGACGTCTTTAGGGTTAAGCTTGGATTGAAGTTTCCTATTGGTCCGCTTAGTACAATATATCTTTTCAAACTTCTCTCCATCCAGGTCATACAATGTCATCTTAATATGCCATGACCCATCTCCATCTTTGGGTGGTTTGTCCCAATCCCACTTATGATCATCTTCCTCACAATTCCACTTATTCATCCCTAGGTTAATTGGCAAAACTCCTAGGAAATCAATCATCTTCCTAAAAACTAGAGGGTCTTCAAATGGATCCAATTCGGTGTCCCTAGTCAAGAGTTGCTCTACCGTATGTGTTCGGTTAACAAAGTCCTCTTCTAGGTAAAATGGGCGTTGGGGTCCTATGAAGTCTCTATCGATCCAAGGTCCATATCTAGATGGTCTCCTATTTGATTCTAACCAATGGGGTGTCGGTTCCTTACTAGTATCATAGGCATGTTTCTTAACATCATAGACTGACCAAGTATCCCCTTCTCCTACCGCTATCTTAGATTCCTTACAATCAATCATAGCACTAGCGGTCGCCAAAAATCATCTACCTATCAACAAGGGGCATGTAGGGTCGCTAACCATATCAAGGACGTGGAAATCGGCTAAAATGGTTAGTTTTCCAATGTGTACTAACACGTCCTTAACTACTCCAACTGGGTAAGCAACACTTCCATCCGCTAAGCCTATAATTACCTCGGTTTCTTCAAGTTTTCCTAGTTTTAGAGAGGTGTAGAGAGGTAACGGAAGTAGGTTAAGGCTTGATCCAAGATCGGCTAATGTGTCATAAGCCTCCGAATTACCGATCTTGCAAGGTAGAACAAATAAGCCCGGATCATCTAACTTCTTAGGTAGCTTGTTTTGAACAAAGGCGGTCCCTTTTTCGCCTAACTTGAGCTTCTTCTCGTTCAACACATCAATAACCGGACTTTCAAGGTGGAGCTCCTTGAATTCTTCGTCAAGGTTTTGAGTGGGAGGTGTTTCAACTATGACTTGGGTTTGTTTGAAACACGAGCTCATGGAATTGACCGAATAATATTGTGGACAAGAACTAGGAGACGTAACCGATGAAACGGCGTTGACGTTTAGTTTCGGGTTCTTGACCGTGTTGCTAGGGAGTGCTCCCATTTCTCGGTCATTGAGGGCTTTCAACAAGGTGTCAATCTTATTGGTCATCTCGCTTTGTTTTTGTTTGAAATCGGCTTCAAACTTGGCTAAACGAGCTTCTTGAGATGCCATAAATTGGGACATCAATCCTTCAAAGTTATCGGTACTACCATTGCCGGAAGGATTGTTGTTGAAAGTACGGTTCGAGTTGGAACCGCTTGATTGGAAACGATTAGGTGGGTTAGAAGAATTGGTTTGTTGTGCGTTTTGGTTTTGTTTCCACCTAAGGTTCGGGTGATTTTTCCATGAGGGGTTGTATGTATCACCGTAGGGGTTTGGCTCGGGTTTGAAAGTGTACCACTTGTCTCCCGCTTCGTCGGTACGCGAGGATGCGTAGTCCGCAAAAGCTTGTTCGGGGAGTTCCATGCAATCACGAGCGTCGTGGGGACCACTACATAATTCACATGAAGAAGTGATTTTGTTCACTTGGCTTGAAGGTTTAGGAGCCTCGTAGGATTTCATGAGAAACTTGACTTGGTCTTCAAGTTCTATGATCCTACGGTCGGAAGTGCTTGAATTGTTCGAAGGCAAAGATATTGCCTTGACCGTTTTATTCAAATCACGGGGATCACTCCAACTTTCGTTGTCATAAAGAGCAAGATCCTCTAGGAGAGCCCATGATTGTTCCGCACTTAGATCACGTAGCTTGCCACCGGCCGATTGGTCAATGGTTTGCCTCGTGGAGAGATTGATATGGTCATAGAAGATTTGGACTTGGAGCCAAAGTTCTATGCCATGGTGAGGGACTTTTTGGAGTAAGTCCTTGAATCGAGTCCATGCCTCGTAGAGGGTTTCGCCTTGACGTTGTTGGAACATCAAGATATCATTCCTTAGCTTGGTAGTTCTTCCCGGTGGGAAAAACTGAAGGAAACGAGTAGTGAGATCATCCCAAGAGGTGATGGAACCTGCGGGTTGACGCTCTAGCCATTGACTAGCTTGGTCCCGCAGAGAGAATTGAAAGAGACGCAGTCGGGTCGTCTCTCGAGTGGCAACATCAAGGTCTATAGAATCAACAATTTTGAGAAAGTCCTTGAGATGTTGATTAGGATCTTCAGAACGAAGTCCATGGAATGCGCATCCACTTTGCACCAACTGGATGGTGTCGGATCGCAAGGGAGTGACATTGGCTCCTTGAGTGAGCTCAATGGTGTTTCGATAGCCATGGTGGCTAGGACGGGAGTACTCTCCTAAAGTACGGGCTCTAGGAGGTGGTGGTTGTTGTGGTGGGTTGTTGGGATCGAGGATATTACCACCTTCCATGATGTAGGATGGTAAATGTTACGAACAAAGAAACGAAGAAAAAAGATAGACTAAAGAAAACCTAGAAAAATAAAATAAAAATCTCACTAGAAAGGAATCTAGTGAGTAGACCTATAAAATAAAAATTCAACCTAAACAATAACTATTCCCCGGCAGCGGCGCCAAAAACTTGATGTGTGGTTTTGCAACCTTACAACAGGTTTTACCTCTCGAGGGATCTCAAGAGGCTTACAACCCCACCAGGCAGTGTACCTGACCGATGTAGTATAGTGTAGTGGTAAGTACGGGGGATTGATCGTTCTCCACAGGGAATAGTGTTCGTTAGGTATGAAAAACTACTCTAATAGGTCTAAGGGTGAGAGAAGATTCTTTTTATGTTTTTATAATTTTATGAAAGCAAGTAAAATCTCGGGTTTGAAAGAGTGGGCTGAATTAGTTGCTAGTCAACTAACCCAAATAACTACGAATGCAAATAAAATAAAATAACTGAAAATGAAAAGGTGGTAAAACTTATGTGGTGAGAAATGTGTTTACTTAGATTTCCTTACTCCCTAACTATCTTTTACCGGTTGATTAGTGTGTATTAGTTGCGTAGATGACGGGTGTATTCCTTAATACCAATCGTGGGGTGGCGTACGTACTTCCCCAACTCTATGAACTCCTACTTCACTCCTATGTCGAGCCGGCTAGGAAGCTCCTAACATGGGATCACTAGAATTCGCTCATGCATTAAATACAACCATAAAAACCTTTAGTACGCATTGGTTCATGTTTCTTAAGACGTTCAAGCAAGTTACCGAATAGGATGTTAGCCAGTTTTCTTAAGCCTAACATAGATGAACAATCATCCAATACAACTAATAACACACTAATAACCAATAATCAATAGCTAGGTTTCATTAGATCTAAGCAAACACAAAGAAAACCTAGCCTAGCATGTTAAACAAAAGACAAGAACAAGATAGAATCAAACAACACATAGACATATTGAATGATTAATTGATAACTTATCTTCAATGTAACATGGAAGATCTCAAGGCAAAAAGCCTTGAAAAAGCTGCTAAAATCGTCTTAGGGTTTTTCACACACAAAGTTCCACACAAGTTCCACACTAATGACAAAAAATTGCAAAACTATATATAGACTTTCAGGGTTCCCGGATGGCCTTCTTGACGCCGTCCCTCTTTAGCTCTCCAAAATCCGTTCTGGCTTATCAAGGCTTGACGCCGTCAGAATTAGGCGTGACGCCGTCCCTCTTTAAATTAAGCCGTGACGACCTTGATCACTCCAAAGGGTGACGCCGTCAGAATTCCCATGCAAATTTCTCTGGCTTATCATGAGTAATTTTCATATCCACCACTTTTGCCAAGCCATGACGCCGTCAAGAACAAATCCTGACGCCGTCAAAGGTACTTTCCAGCACAATTTTGAGACTTTGCCGTTTTCTTCACTTTTATGCTCCAAAAACGTCCAAAATGCTTCCTTTTCCAGATTTCTTCTCCAAAGTACCTAAAATGACAAAAGGAACGATTTAGGGCAATATTTGATCAAATAAATACGATTTAGGGCTTAAATGACCACTTAAAAGCGGTACACTTTTTGCTTCATCAACTTGTAATTAGTTAACCGAATTAAAAGAATATGCGCACCTTATTGATTTCCAGCAAAACAAGAAATCAAACAACCAAGAACCGATTAAACCCTAAATTAGGGTTTAGTAAAATTCGACTACCCCTTTAGTCAAATGGGAAAAGATCACAAACAAAGGTATGTTTTTTCTTCGTTCTTGTACAAACGTATTACAAGCGTTTCAATGAGAAATGCTAGGTTCTTGATTCACAAACAAACCAAACACTTTTGTTTTGAGCTAGGATAATCGACCCTAAGGGTTTTAGGGTGGGATCCGATCGGCTAGGCTCAAAAGGGAGGAGAGAAGAAGAGAAGTTAGGGTTTGCAAGGAACCAAGATTGAATGGAATGAATACAAGGGGTTTGTATTTATACTAGAGAAATCTTGGAGTCCAAGTTAGGGTAGGATTACCCCTCCTCTCCTTGTTAGGCCGAGTATGGGAATCCCGAAGGGATTCTAGATCCTTCTTGGCCTATTTCCATATATTCGTCTCCCTTTAATCATTTAACGACCGTTAGTCAATTCCCGTTAAGTGTTTATTTGTGAATTTAATAATTCAACATAACTTATTATATTAATTATTAAAACATTGAAACTTATACGTAAAGTGTGCAATCCCGAAGTCTCGTGTTCGAATCCGGTCATACTTTATTAATTTTATATCCACAAAACTAACAGTTAGTTGGGCTGCTTGAAAAAAAAAATATTGATTGTGTGTGTTTAATGTGTGTGTGGCATGTGATTGTTGAAGATGAAGTTATATATATATATATATATATATATATATATATATATATATATATATATATATATATATATATATATATATATATATATATATATATATATATTAACTAATAAAATAAGGTTTTGCACAAATTCTCTGAAGCACGCTCATTAAAAAAATTCATTAATTGTGTAACTAAAATTCCATAATTAGAATAGAAAGTACAAACACCCAAAGCACTCTTTCTTTCAATCCCAAAGTTCCAAAGTCAAACTCAGAGGACGCTCCTATGAAGCGTTATTTTAGTAAACTCATTACTATAATTTAATCCATTATAGAGCGTTTTCTTTGTATTCAATGTACGCTCCTCCTCCTTAAGTTTCGACATATCAAGAACCTTTCCAAAAATCAAAAGGCCATTGGGCGCACCCTGAACATCTTCGTGACCTATTTGTGACATTGCTTTCGCAAAAGGAACTGACCATGCCTTTGACTGTTTGGTTACAAACATGGCATTTGCTTGCGCAAGATGTTCATTATAAGAGAAGGCAGATTTTACAAATTCCATGTAATACCTACAAGATCTCTTTATTACTATAATCTGTTATGCATTTTTCTTAGGACATGTTTGCCTGAAATTGTTATATTATTCAACACTGATAAAATATCTGTTATGTTTGCTGAGACCATTTTTGCAACAGATTACGTGTAATGTTTTAATAACGCTGCCGTTAATTAAGTGCTGACATTACCTTTATTTAATGCAGATTTGATTCTTAGTGACGACAAAAAAAACAATGTGTCTTTGTACTATATTGAACAACTTCTGAGATCAAGAGGTACAACTTTGCGGCATTGGCCTGAGATGCCTTATCCGGATGATAGATACATATCTGACTTTGGTAATCGACTTATACACGATGAGAAAGATTATGAACCGGTCAAGTTACAATCTGAATACGAACGTCTCTACGCCTCTTTGACCACTGAACAGAAGGGTGTGTATGACACCATAATACACTCAGTTGACACAGGAACAGGAGGTGTGTACTTTGTTTACGGGTACAGAGGTACGGGGAAGAGCTTCTTACACCGGTACAGATATGTGATTTCGTCACACCAAAAATGTGTGGCGATATGCATATAGTCACACACGTTTTTTTTGGTGTGTGTCACCAAAGGTCGCGCCACCGTAGGTGGCATATGGTCACATTGTTTAGTTTGTGGCCGTTTTCATTGAAAAAGAGTGACCAAAACCCGAATATGTGTGACAAATTAGGCACAAGTTTTGTTGGATTAATCAGTTTTGTGTGACCGTAAACACTTTATAGTTACACAAATGTTTTTTAGAGTAACTATTGTTCGTCCTTTGGCCACATAATTATATAATATATGTGACATTTGAGATGATTTATTCAAGTAAATGTGTATTTTGTGTGACTATTTCCCGTCCTATGGCCACATGAATATATAATAAATGTGACGTTTTTGATGATTTAGCCACACAACGTGCAACACCCCAACCCGACAAGGGCAAAGGTGTCACATATACGGATTCTTATCAGAACAAACACAGACATTTGACATAAATAATACAATGAAAATCCAAGGTTTACAACTGAAATCAAAACTACAAGCTTTACATTACAAAATTTCTATGTCTAATATAAGGTTCTTCTAGTCATCTTCCAAAAGCTAATGAAGTCTTCTAAAGTCAACACTTTTCACCCAACTCCCAGCTTCCAACTAAACCTGCCGCGGGAAAAGAAACGCGGCTGAGCTACACGAGCTCAGTGAACAGATATAACGGTAACAAACAATAATAATGAAATAGGGAAGATGGAAGGAATCGTACATGATGTAATAATAGATGAGAAGAAATATGAGGGTTATACAGAGATATCAGAAAGTATGGATAGTATCATGAGTAATGGTGAAGTAATCAAAAGATCCCATCAAGCCCAAACATACCAAGCCCAGTACAGAGATAAGTCCAGTATCATGTCATAGGGTGTCAGTAATGAAAGGTAAAGGTCATAAGTCTATAAAGTGCATGGAAAATAGTAATCCTCTACGAGCCCAGAAACATGAACATGAAATCATAATCATACCGCCATGCAGAGAGATGTTCCTCTCACTAATCCCAGAAATCAGAAATATGGAGTGATCAGCTCCCAGAGTTGTGAAAGACGTGTATCGCACACACCATCAGTCACCATGCATATCATAACATATCATAACATGAACATAATATAGAAACAAATCTAGGATGCATCCATACGCCCCTGGTGGCCATAACTCCCAACACACCAAATAAAATACAGAAAAGGGACGGGACAGGTCATCACTCTCCTGCCCTAGAGTCATGCCATCGGTGCATCGACTGACATGGACATGAAACCCTCATGCCTAGTGAGTGGCTCGTAGTATCAAACTGTGGGTCAAGGTCAAGTATCATGTATCCAGTATTTAATTTAGTTTCATAAGTCAATTTACATTTCAGAATATCAGAGTTCATAATCAGAGGTTCATATCAGAGGTTCATACCATAAAGGTTCCATGTCAGAAAGGTCATATATCAGAAATGTTTAATATCAGAAGGGTTCATAACAGAAAGGTCATGTATCAGAAAGGTTTAATATCAGAAAGGTTCATAACAGAAGGTCATGTCAAAGGTTCATAATATCATGAAAGAAACCAGAAAGGTTCACAGAATCAAAGAACATGGCAGTGAATCAGAAATCAGAAATGAGACGAAGGCACCTTACTAAAGAAGGGCAGAATATCTGTACCTTATTACGGATGCAAATACGAATCACAGAAATAGAAACACAGAACAGATCAGGATCTCTCCTTCTTCACACCTAAAGGAATAGAAGACGAAATTACAGAAGATTCTAAGTCAGGTTACTATTTTGGTTTTCCTTTCCATTTTAAGTAACTTTATATTTTTAGTAACTTTCCAGATTTAGTAAGTTTCCAAAATTAGCATGTTTCCAGAATTAACAGATTTCCATATTTAACCAAACATTAATATTACAGATTTGGTTGAGTCTTCATTACACATATTCTGAACATGGGGTACATTTTAACAAGTTATGAAAGTTCAGGGTTACTCATGACAAGTTCTCATAATTTAGGGTTTCAAATGCAAATTCACCAAGTTTAAGGGTCTAATATGAAAAATATCACATGTTACTGATTTAAACACTTAATTTATTCAGAAAGACACATTTAATCCTTTATGTTCCAATATTTACAATTTACACCCTTTAGTTATAATATTTACAAAACAAACCTTATACTTAGCTAATCTACAATTTAATATTCATCATAGTTACATTACACATCAAGCCCTTTTATTTCTTCAAATTACAGAAAATAACCTTCAATATAAATATGTTACAAACAGCCCTCAAGGTTTCGGTAATTTACATATTTAGTCCTTGTACTTAATTAAAATACAAATCGAATGAAATAATTAACCATAATTACCCATTAGACCCATAAATACCCAAAATTACACAAAACACTCTTTATACTATTATTTACTTCGAGAACCTTCCATTTTACAGAATTTACACTTTTAGTCCCTCATTTTATAATTATTCAATTCGAATTATATATTATCAACAATTTACATTTTAAATTCCAAATCTTCCATATTTTACAAATAGCACCCTCAAGTTATATTTTATTCATATTGCCCTTGATTTATAGAGTATTACAAAAATGGTCCACGACTTTTAAAAGTTACAAAACACCCCCCTTAATTTATTAATTTCAAATCGGTAACACCTTTATATATCAAAATCAAACCTTAATGAACCCAAATCATTTTCCAATCATTATATCATTACCAAAACATCATTTTGATCAGATCTAACTCATATTATAAACCCTAGACCATTCATTCCCATTTTTGCCCATTTATACGATTTATAAACTAAAATCCGATTAATCCATTAATTCCAAAACAAATATTTTAAGCTTCCATAATTCGATTTAACATTTTTCTCAGATCATATTGGTTTCATAGAGTCCAAATAAAATAGATTTCAAGCCATTAAAATTCGTATGCAATTATTTAGGGATTTAGTTCATTTTTAGGGTTTATAACACTTTAATTCAAAAATGACTCATAGATCTTGCATGGTTTGTTTCCAACATTTTATACATGACTTATATGATGAGAAGAAAGCTTGAAAAATACCAGAAGTGGTTAAAATGATCGGATGAATTATTGTGAATTTGTGCTACTCGGTTTTAGGGTTTCGACACCAACAATTCTCCACGACCTCAATAGCGATCCAATGACCTTGTAGCTATTTTTACCAGATCATACACAATATGAAGAGCATAAGAAAAATAAGGAACGAATTTTTAAGTGATCGAATGAATTATTGGGAATTAATTACCTTTCGGATGGAATAGAACAAGAAATTTCGACACCTATCAAATCCGGCCTCTATAATTCGTATGGCTATTTTTCCAGACCTCTTTAGGATGTGATGAAGCTTATAAAATTGTTGGATGAGTTCTTGATGGCCGGAATTTTGTTAAACGATTTTGTGGTGGTTTTGTTATAATCGGTATTAGGTTTTTGTAGAAAAAAAAAAAAGATTTGTTGCAACAAATAAGGAATGTGCCGATCATAGGGGGAGGGTGGGTCATAATACATGAAATTTCAGTTAGGGATAATTATTGGCTTTAATTTGTCATTTAATGTATTTTAATTATGTTTTTAATTGCCATTTAAAATCATACTAATATTAATAAATTCTATTCGGCAATCTAGGGGCATATTTGTAATTTTTTTAGCTTGCAAAAATATTAAATGGAGTTGCCAAAATTATTTGGTATCATACTTGTTCATTTCCAGAAGTTTAGGATTGATTCGGTTCTTTATAAGCTTCTAAATAAATTTTTAAACTTGTAGGGGCAATTTGGTCATTTTACACGTTTCAGATTTTTTGGGTATTACACAACATGTGTTGTTTTTTTGGAGTTAGTCACATACAATTTAAAAAACAGTGGCCAAAAGTGTTAATAATTGTGACCATATGCTGTTTAAAGTGAAGAAATGTGTATTTTGTGTGACTATTGTTCATCCAATGGCCACTTGAATTTTATGTTTGTGTGGCCTTTTGTAATATTTAGTCACACAAAGCATGTTTGTTTTGGGTATTTAGTCACATACAATTAAGCATAAAGTGGCCAAAAGTGCTAATAAGTGTGACCATATGCTGTTTAAAGTGACGAAATGTGTATTTTGTGTGACTATTGATCATCCAATGGTCGCATGAATTTTTAGTTTGTGTGGCCTTTTTTAATATTTAGTCACACAAAGCAAGTTTGTTTTGGGTATTTAGTCACATACAATTAAGCATAAAGTGGCCAAAAGTGTTAATAAGTGTGACCATATGCTGTTTAAAGTGAAGAAATGTGCATTTTGTGTGACTATTGATCATCCAATGGCCACTTGAATTTTATGTTTGTGTGGCCTTTTGTAATATTTAGTCACACAAAGCATGTTTGTTTTGGGTATTTAGTCACATACAATTAAGCAAAAAGTGGCCAAAAGTGTTAATAAGTGTGACCATATGCTGTTTAAAGTGAAGAAATGTGTATTTTGTGTGACTATTGATCATCCAATGGCCGCTTGAATTTTATGTTTGTGTGGCCTTTTGTAATATTTAGTCACACAAAGCATGTTTATTTTGGGTATTTAGTCACATACAGTTAAGCATAAAGTGGCCAAAAATGTTAATAAGTGTGACCATATGCTGTTTAAAGTGAAGAAATGTGTATTTTGCGTGACTATTGTTCATTCAATGGTCACATGAGTTTTTAGTTTGTGTGGCATTTTGTAATATTTAGTCACACATCTAATTAAACAAAGAGTGACCAATAACGTTGATAAGCGTGACCATATTATGTGAGTGCATCTTTTAGTCACAGGGTTGCTACTGCTATTACTAAGTTAGTGCTGTTGGAGCAGAGTTGCTACTGCTAGTACTAAGTTAGTCCTACTGAAGCAGTGTTACTACTGCTAGTACTATGCTAGTGCAGCTGGAATGAGTATATATATATAAAACAAAATTAAAAACAAAAAGAAATTTCAAATTGAATTAAACTCGAATTTATATAACTGAAAAGAATATACAATTGTAATGTCGTACATAATCAAATTCTCAAGTACCATAATTTAAAGACTTTTGACTCTTCGCCGGCTTAGCTTGCAGTTGCTTTATGTCTTTAATAGATACATATTTGCGCTTCGCTGGTACTGTTGGTCCACATTTAGTCACAGGGTTTGTTGGTGTAACCTGTAGTAAACAAAAGACGCTTGTATCAAACATTGAATTAAATATGAAGAATTATATATATGTAGGTTGAAAAAACACATGTATGTTCCTCCTATTCAACAATAACTTGATCCTTTGGCCATGCAAAGAAACCACCTACGACTTCCTTAACTGTTTTAAACCCATTATTTGCTACGTCCGGTATGCATGCTGCATCAACTAACGATGAATCAATTGACACTTTGTAGCAATCATTTGGGAGTGGTTGGTTATGCAGCATTTTCTTTCCATGAGACTTGTATACGGTACCCAAAGCAACGATATTTGCTTTCTTTAAGTGCCACAGTTTGCACTTAAATGTCTAAAAAAAAAAATTTTGCATGTATATATCAGAAATTATTTAAACAAAAGAATAACAAGAAACATGTTGAAATACATACTGTTGGCAGTGCTTGTGTTGGAGACATATTTTGTTGCGATTGGAAATCTGGAGACCCGTTTTTTCGTGACTTAGGCTTTGTCTTAGGTCTGACAGTTTTAGCAGGTTCCTATATGTATATATAAAACACGTTACATTATTTAAACAAAAGAATAACAAGAAACATGTTGAAATAAAAACTGTTGGCAGTGCTTGTGTTGGAGACACATTTTGTTGCGATTGGGAATCTGGAGACCTGTTTCATCATGATTTAAGCTTTTGCTTAGGTGTGACAGTTTTAGCAGGTTCCTATACGTATATATAAAACACGGTACATTAGTCATGTATGTAAAACTCAAAAATCAAAGGGGGATGATTTATTACTTACCATTGTTTCCGTTACCTTTTCCGAAGTTACAAGGCCATTAGACTTCGCCTGACTTCTCGCATCTTTAGCACTTACAACATCACTTGGCCGAGTGCCGTCCACCTCATTAGTGCTGCTATCTATATTGTCAATGGTCATTGGAGTCACCTGCAATATAAATTAAGAAATACATTGACTCATCAGTTTATGTTCAATTCCAGCTATCATTAGCATCAGTGGTGTTAGCATTAGAAAATGAAATTGTTAACAACATAAAAAATGGCTTACATTTGAGGCTACTGGCAATTGATCAGATGACAAATTTAAATGCATCCCTTGTTGACTCAACCGTGCCATCAGTAGAGTAAGCATTCCCTTTGTTTCTTTCATCTCACTGGACAATTTCTTGACCAACACATCTTTTTCGGTCATCTCGGTGGAAAATTTCTTGACCAATAAATCTTTTTCTTGATGCTCGCGTCTCTTATTATCCAATTGAGTTTGAAGTAACTCAAGTCTTTCATCGGTTTCTTGTTTTCTTCGAGGAAGGCCAAAATACTACTTGTATGTAACTCCACTTCCAACTCCTCTTGCATAACCACCCTTTTCCTTACCAAAGACAATTGTAATACCTGAAATTCAGATAACCTATAAAATGACCAAATTACCCCTGAAGCCATAAAACTTAATAAAATCATTTATAACAATTCTGAATTGATTCCAAATCTATGAAAACAACTACATATGAAACGAAATAAATTTCTGGGTCAACATTACATTATATTGGATGTCAAGAAAATTACAAGTTCATATATATACATATATATATTCCGAAAACTATTTAATTTAATTAATTAGTTATAAAAATTATATTAAAGTAAGATAACTACAAAATAAATATGGGAATTATAGACCAAATCAAAGTATGATCTTAAGCAAACCAATTGGGCCGAAAATCTGGAGTATATCCCCCCTCCTAGTCGGTTTCATAAAGCACATAACACAAAACCATTTTATTTTCACAAACCCTAATTCCGAAAACCCTAGATTGACACACATAATTCGACCAAGCCTCCATCCGACTTTTTGGAACTGAGCAAGCAATTTTATGGAGTCCACTGAGGTGTAAGGAAGCCAAGAAAAATAGGAGTCAAGTTGTGGAAGCCTTAGTTCGATCGTGGTGTTTTGTTTTGTTCGGTTTACTTCGCTCGATAGGTATAAAATCCTACGCTTAATCCTTATGTTCTATAATTGATCTAGCATTTTTCTAATGATCTATATGTTGTATATAACTCAGTAAAAATGTTAAACATGGATCATGCAAGCTAAACAAAGCGTACGAAATTATAAGAGTTAAAACACACATAATTTCCAAATAATGTCATTCAATTTTTCTGGAGTGTAACTATAATTTTTACATGTCCTATACTGATAATATAAGCCTATAAAAATAACCACATGATTTATAGAAGCTCAAAATAATTTATGCGAATTATTGTATGTAATCGGATTCTAAAGAAAATAAAGAAAAATAAGAATAAACCCTAGAATGGATTAGGGTTAGGGTTCATGTGTATAGATCTGATGTAATTAATGAAATTAATGATTGTATAATGATACCATAATGATTGGATAAAACTAGGGCTTGTTTTGGTACAATAAAATGCTATACGATTTGTAATTAAAACTATAAGGGCTTGTTTTGTCAACTTTGAAACTTCTGGGATATTTTTGTAATGTCATATAAGTCAGTAGGAATGTGAGAAAAATATAACTTGAGGTTCCTAAGTGTGAATGTGCAAGAAAATGAATTAACTATATTTATAAGGGTCGATTTGTAAATAATTAAAGTAGAAGGACTAAAAGTGTAAAGTTAGGAAACATGAAGTTATTCTGAGTAAATAATGTCATTAAGGGTGTAATGGGTAAATTTGAGTATTTATGGGATTGATATGTAATTATAAATAAATTATGATTTAAATTGTAAGTTTCGTAAAGTTAAGGGACCAAGTGTGTAATTACTAAATTTTGAATCTAATGAGTTTACAATTAAAACCCTGAACTTCTGTAACTTGATAAAAGGTACCTTAATTCCATAATGATCTTGAAATAAGGACTTAACCTAATCTGGAATACTAACATCTTACTAAACCTGGAAAGTTACAAAATGGAAAGTAAACTAAAAGTAATAATCTGAGTTTGAATAATTCGTAATTCGTCTTCTACTTCTTTAGGTGTGAAGAAGGAGAAACCCTAATCTATGCTTCGTGTTTTCATCCTTTCTGTTGAGCTAATAAGGTACAGATATTCCGTACTTTCAGTAAGGGCTTTTCAGTTCTTTTTCTTTCAGAATTCATTTCCTTATTAGGATTCCCTATACCACTGCTATGTTCCCTTTTGTTTGTGAACTTTCGATGTGGTCTTTGATTTGAATCTTTTGCCATGTACCCTTAAGATATAATTTTGATTATTTGATAGTACGCCCGACCTTTGATCTACAGTTTGATATTACGAGCCAATCACTAGGCATGAGGGTTTCATGTCCATGTCATTGACGCACCTCTGACATGACTCTAGGGCAGGAGAGTGATGACCTGTTTCGTCCCTTATTTATTATTTGCTATGGCCAATATAATTATGAATATTGATTTGTCTGTGGGGCGTATGGGTGCACTCTAGATTTGACCTGTTATCTGTATATGTTATATGTTATAAATATTATATCTGGTGACTGATTGTGTGTGCGATACACGTCTTTCACTTTGTCTGAGAGCTGATCACTCTACACAGGTTTGTTTTATTATATTAGTAATGCTATGGTATCGTAATTCGTCTGGGCTCGTGATGAATTGCTGTGTTCTTGTTTTCTTAAATCTTATTAACTTTGTTCTTTTCTTTTATTCATGATCCATTTCTCATTCCTTTCATTTTGACTTCGTATCGGTATGATTTTGTATTCTTGATTTGCTTTTGTACTTGCTACCTGTTATTTGTTTCCGTTACCTATATATCTGTCAACTGGGCTTTTGAAGCTCAGCCGCATTTCTTTTCCTGCGGCAGGTACTTAAGCTAGGAGCTGGGTTTAGCTTTGGGATGAGAGCGATCTATTTTGGAGTCGACCTTAGTTATTTAGCTTTACCATTTGAACTTCTATTTATTTTGATATGCCATTGTTTAGGCATTTGAATATTGGATTTTGTACTTAAGTTATTTTGTCTTGCATTTTGATTTAAGTCATGTTGACTTATTTTGGATTTAATGTTAAGACTTGAGGTTTAATTTATTGAATGTTCGGTGACTTCTGATATGCCACCATTGTTGTGATATCTTTACCCTTGTCGGGTTGGGGTGTTACAATTTATGGTATCAGAGAACAGGCTTTCATGAAACCTTAGAGCTTAGGCTATCGACCTGTGAGGATTTGGGTAGACATTAGGTTTCCTTTCGCGCACTCTTTTCCTGTCCTGCTCTGCCATGCTTTTCTTTTGCTCTATCATTTCCTGTTTGATCTTTCTAATCGTTTGAAAATCCTGTAGATGGTTGTTACTCGTCGTGGTGACTATTCTGAAGGGGAGGAGGAGATCCCTAATTTGGAGGAGTTGGTGGCTAATGCTATAGCCAATTTGCTACCTGGGCTTAATGCTAACGAGGTGATCACTCGGATGATCAATGAGTTTCGAAATGGAGCTGGTCCCTCTGGTGGTGCTGGTCCCTCTAGTGGTGCTGGTGGTTCTGGTGGTACTGGTGGTGGGGGCCGACCCACTACCATTAATGGTTGGCTTGAGAGTTTCAATAAACTCAAACCGTTGTCTTTCAGTACTGCTTCTACTCCTCATGCTGCAGAGGACTGGATAACACACATGGAGAAGCTGTTTGAGGTACTGGGTTGTGAAGACGGGTTTAAGACTCGTCTGGCTGCGTTTAAGCTTGAGGGAGATGCGCTTAACTGGTGGAAGGCGCACAAGGAAGCTAAGGGAGGTGATGCTTATGTTCTTGGTTGTACTTGGGCTAATTTTCGTGCTACGTTCTATAATCGGTACTTCCCTGTGTCCGAGCAATAGAGATTTATTCGGGAATACAACACTATCTCTTAGCTCGAGTCTGAGAATGCAGGGGAATTCCTGGAGCGATTCCAGAGATTGGTTAGCTTTGTGGGCCCGGTTGCTGGGGATGCTGAGCATCAGGCTAAGCATTATAAGTGGGCACTGAAGAGTTGGGTTTTAGATCGTCTTCTTAATCAGGAGTTCACTGATCCTTCAGCATGTTGCGACGCAGCTCGCAACATCGAGATATTTCATGAGAAGGTGGGTTACAAGCGAAACCGTGATGGCGACAGGATTCAGCCGCAGAGTCAGAATCGGGACAACAAGGGGTTTTCTGGTAAGGGCTTTGAACAGCGGGGTCAGTCAGATCGTGGTCGTGATTATCAGGGTCAGCCAGGTAGGAGCTATGATCAGCGGAGACCAGATTCTAGGGGTCAGGATGCTGGTTCGATTTTTAGGCAGGGTGATAATGGTCAGAAGCAGTGGAAGGATCAACCTTCTAAGGGTTTTCAGCAGCAGTCTCGTGGTTCTGGATCGAGTTCTCAGAAGGGTTCATCTGGGAACTTACCTCCACCTCCTATCTGTACAACTTGTGGGAAAAGTCATCCAGGAGAGTGTCGTAGAGCATCTGGTGCGTGTTTTCGATGTGGGTCTGCTGAGCATCGGGTGAAAGACTGCCCAAAGCAGAATCCTGCATCTGCCAAGAACTATCTTCTTCCTCCGCCTCCTCCACCTCCGAATACTGGGCGTGTATTTTCTACTACACGGGATCAGGCGGCTAAGGCTATAGGTACCATTACCGGCTTTTTGTATATTGGTGATTTTACTGTTTTCGCGTTATTTGACACTGGAGCAACACATTCTATCATATCTATGAAATTGGCTAAGAAACTGAACATACCTTCAACATCACTAAATAACTCAATTGCTATATCAACCCCCATGAAAAACCACATTCCTATCAACCATGAATATTTGAACTGTCCGTTACGCTTCGATGATCGGGTTCGTCCGGCGAATTTACTTCCTTTAGACATGATTGACTTTGATGTCATTCTGGGTATGGATTGGTTGGCTTTCCATCGAGCAACCATTGACTGCCACGCCAGAAATGTGATTTTCGGTGATCTGAATAATCCTGAATTCATTTACCATGAATCTCGCCCTCTTAAAACTGTTAAAATCATTTCCGCCTTGAAAGCTCGAACCTTGATGTCTCATGGTTGCCAAGGTTTTCTAGCCTTGGTTAAGGATTCGTCGGTTGAGAGTCCGGATATTTCTAGTGTTCCCATTGTTCGGGATTTTGCTGACGTTTTTCCTGAAGTACTTCCTGGTCTTCCTCCGGCTAGAGAAGTGGAATTTTCTATTGATCTAATTCCCGGTGCCGAACCTATCTCTAAGGCTCCGTACCGGATGGCACCTGTTGAACTGAAAGAGTTGAAGGAGCAACTGGAAGAGTTGCTGGACTGTGGATTCATTCGACCTAGTGTTTCGCCATGGGGTGCTCCTGTACTTTTCGTGAAGAAGAAGGATGGGTCTATGCGTCTGTGTATTGATTATCGTGAGCTTAATCGCATTACCATTCGAAACCGTTATCCGCTTCCTCGCATTGATGACTTGTTTGATCAATTGCAAGGAGCTAAAGTTTTCTCCAAAATCGACTTGCGATCTGGTTATCACCAATTGCGAGTTAAAGAGCAGGATGTATCTAAGACTTCTTTCCGCACCCGTTATGGACACTATGAGTTTCTGGTTATGCCTTTTGGCTTAACAAATGCTCCTGCGGTGTTTATGGATTTAATGAATCGGGTTTTCCATGAATTTCTTGATAAATTTGTCATTGTTTTCATCGATGATATCCTGGTATATTCTAAATCGTCCGAGGAGCACAAGCAACATTTGCGTATCGTTTTAGGTATCCTGAGGCAGTAGAAATTATTCACGAAATTTTCTAAGTGTGAGTTCTGGCTGAACCAAGTAGCTTTCCTAGGTCACATTGTGTCTGCAGATGGTATCACCATGGATCCATCTAAAGTTGAGGCTATCACCAAGTGGCCGAGACCTACCACTGTGACTGAAGTCAGGAGTTTTCTAGGATTAGCTGGCTACTACAGGCGTTTTGTGGAAGGATTTTCTAAGTTGGCTTTGCCATTGACTCAATTGATGCGGAAGGGTGAAAAGTTCGTATGGACGGATGAGCGTGAGCAGAGTTTTGAAGAATTGAAACGGCGTTTGGTGTCTGCACCTATTCTAACTTTACCATCGGGTCCTGGAGGTTTCCAAATCTATAGTGATGCTTCTAAGAAGGGTTTGGGCTGTGTGCTTATGCAAAATGGCAAGGTGATTGCCTACGCTTCGAGACAATTGAAACCCTATGAGGAAATTATCCAACTCATGATTTGGAGTTAGCAGCTGTTGTTTTTGCATTGAAGATCTGGAGACATTATTTGTATGGTGAATCATGTGATATCTTCACTGATCACAAGAGCCTCAAATACATCTTTACTCAGAAGGAGCTTAATATGAGGTAGAGGCGATGGCTGGAGCTTCTGAAGGATTACGACACGAACATCCAGTATCATCCAGGTAAGGCTAATTTGGTTGCAGATGCACTTAGTCAGAAATCTGGAGTGATTGCTAGTTTGGAGATTGATCCGCATGTCCTCAAAGATTTGGAGCGTTTGGATGTTGAGTTGTGTGTTCGGCGTGATGTTGGTTACTGGGCTAGCTTAAAGATTAAGTCAAATCTGATGTTGCGTATTAAAGATGCTCAGAAAGATGATGGTGAACTCTGGGCTATTGTTCAGAATATTGAAGAGGGTAAGCAAACTGAGTTTAGAGTTGATGACGATGGAGTTGTCTGGTATGAGGATCGTTTATGCGTGCCTAATGATTCCGACTTGCGTGAGGCTGTGCTGACTGAGGCTCACAGTTCTCCTTTCGCTATCCATCCTGGTTCTACCAAGATGTATCGGGATCTTAAGCAGCATTTATGGTGGAACGGTATGAAGCAAGATGTGGCGTTATTTGTCGCTAGATGCATGACCTGCCAGCAAGTTAAGATTGAGCATCAGCGAGCTAGTGGACTGTTACAACCTTTGGAAATTCCTACATGGAAATGGGATGAGATTTCCATGGACTTCATTTGTGGTCTGCCTGTTACTCGTAAAAGACATGATGCGATTTGGGTGGTCGTTGATCGGCTAACTAAATCTGCTCATTTCTTACCTATCCGTATGACCTATAGTGTTAGTAAGTTGGCGGAAGTTTTTCAGCAAGAGATTGTTCGATTGCACGGTATGCCTTCGTCTATTATTTCAGATCGTGATCCTCGTTTCACTTCGCGTTTTTGGAAGGGACTTCATAAAGCTTGGGGCGCTCGCCTTAAGTTTAGTACTGCATTTCATCCCCAAACTGATGGTCAGTCTGAGAGGACCATTCAGACTTTGGAAGACATGTTAAGGGCTTGTGCATTGGAATGGACCGGTAGTTGGGATGAGTACTTGTGTTTGGTAGAGTTTGCGTATAATAACAGTTGGCATGCGAGTATTCGAATGGCTCCCTTCGAGATGTTGTATGGTAGGAAATGTAGGGCTCCTGTTTGTTGGAATGAAGTAGGTGAACGTCTGATTGAAAGATCTGAGATGATTGAGATCACAAATGAAAAGGTAGCTGTTGCTAGAGAGAAACTGAAAGAGTCGCGTGCTCGCCAGAAAAGTTATGCTGATAAGCACCATCGGGATCTAGAATTTAATGTAGGTGATCGGGTATTCCTGAAAGTATCTCCTTTCCGTGGTGTCAGGCGTTTTGGAATCAAGGGCAAGTTGTGTCCTCGATTTATTGGACCGTTCAAAATCCTGGAGCGTATTGGGGAGGTCTCTTATCGTTTGGCCTTACCTCCTCAGCTATCTCAAGTGCATAATGTTTTCCATGTATCTCTCCTGAGAGGATACAATTATCATCCACTGCATGTGGTGTCTTATCCACTTGATCAGATCCGGCCTGATATGTCTTTGTCTGAAGAACCGGAAGCGATTCTGGACCGTCAGGAACGAGTCATGAGAAGTAAAGTTATTCCTTTCGTAAAGATTCTTTGGAGGAATCACCCGGAGCGTGAGGCTACCTGGGAGACCGAGGAATCGATATGAGCTAGTTATCCGCAATTCTCGTTCTAGTCGGGTATGTCTTTGTTTTGTTTTTCTACTCTCTTCTCTTTCTACTTCCTGAAAATTTCGAGGACCAAATTTTTTTTTAGTGGGGAAGAAGTTGTAATACCTGAAATTCAGATAACCTATAAAATGACCAAATTACCCCTGAAGCCATAAAACTTAATAAAATCATTTATAACAATTCTGAATTGATTCCAAATCTATGAAAACAACTACATATGAAATGAAATAAATTTATGGGTCAACATTACATTATATTGGATGTCAAGAAAATTACAAGTTCATATATATACATATATATATTCCGAAAACTATTTAATTTAATTAATTAGTTATAAAAATTATATTAAAGTAAGATAACTACAAAATAAATATGGGAATTATAGACCAAATCAAAGTATGATCTTAAGGAAACCAATTGGGCCGAAAATCTGGAGTATATCCCCCCTCCTAGTCGGTTTCATAAAGCACATAACACAAAACCATTTTATTTTCAAAAACCCTAATTCCGAAAACCCTAGATCGACACACATAATTCGAACAAGCCTCCATCCGACTTTTTGGAACTGAGCAAGCAATTTTTTGGAGTCCACTGAGGTGTAAGGAAGCCAAGAAAAATAGGAATCGAGTTGTGGAAGCCTTAGTTCGATCGTGGTGTTTTGTTTTGTTCGGTTTACTTCGCTCGATAGGTATAAAATCCTACGCTTAATCCTTACATTCTATAATTGATCTAGCATTTTTCTAATGATCTATATGTTGTATATAACTCATTAAAAATGTTAAACATGGATCATGCAAGCTAAACAAAGCGTACGAAATTATAAGAGTTAAAACACACATAATTTCCAAATAATGTCATTCGATTTTTTTGGAGTGTAACTATAATTTTTATATGTCCTATACTGA